>CM036559.1:7706080-8063580 GCA_020745775.1 Theristicus caerulescens
AATGCTTTCCTTAGGTGCCTATGACTTTGTTCCTTTGCTCCTCAGGGTGCTACAGCTTTTAATAAAATACTTTCCTGCCTCACTGGTTTCAAATCTCATTCTTTGCCTCCACCAAACAAGGTACAGCTACAGGGGCAATGTTGTAACTAGCAAATCTCAGTGTTGCATTTGCAGCTTATTTTCTCAGATAGTAATAATAAGCCACACCAGTAAAAGGCCTCCTGTTGCTGCTTTTGACTCTATCACTGCATTTACATTAAAGCTTGTGCTGATTGCAGTTGACTGGTGGGAGGAGAGCGAGAGAAGAGGTATTTTCTGCATTCCTAATAGCTCTATAATTTCCTAGTACAAGATAAGGCTAGGTCATGTCATTGATCTCTGTAACGCAGGACATCCCAGGGCAGATGGGAAGTAGATAGAGGCAGGCTGCCCGTTCTGGGCGAGGGACAGAGCCTCACAGAAGAAAGTAGAGCAAAAGCTCACACAGGACTGAATCCACACCAGGAGATCGCTTTCCTCTTTTCAGCAGAGCTACTATGGTGGAGATGAGCTCTCGTATGAGAAAGGAACAGCTGTTTTTAACAGTGTATGTTCATTAACATAGCTTTGATTGAAAGGACAAAATAAACTGTTGGAAGGAAATAAAGTCCCAGATACTTCCTCTAAGAATTCAGAGTCCTCCTGGTCAACCTCTTGAGTCCACCAAGAAAGACCTCCGAGAAACAGTGTTTGTGACAGTTCTAAAGATAGAAAATAATTTTCAAAAACCTGAACATTTTCAAACTTTCCCTATATACCCTAATGCGACAAAACAAGAGGAAATTTCTCCTTGTTTCCAGATGACAATTCTTTGTCTCAAAAGGGGAATGAAACAGGGAGAGGAAAATGAAATACAGTTCATTGGGAAACACTGAATGTAATATTTACCTGTCTTGTTATGTCTTTTTTCTTTCGATACTCTTTGCCATTTAAGCCTCTTTCTGCTGGTTAGCTTTCTGCCTGAGTTTACGCACAGGAGAACCTGACTCTTGACTTGGGAGCCACAACTGTAATATATTCTAGTTTTGCCAAGGCCCGCCTGCGGAGAAAGAAAAGGAACAGCATGTCATTTTACACCTTCACCTCATTCTTCGTGGGCTTTTGCTATCTCAGCCTGTTGCACCCTCACAGTTTGAACAACGCTGCTCGGCAGCCCAGTGCAGCCATGGGTCAGGCACGTGCTCTCGAAGGGATTTTCCCTCTGCTCTTACATGGGCATCTGGGTGCCTCCTGGTTTACATAACTGATGAGAAACATCTGGGGTTTAAAATTCCTAATACCTCAATTTGTTATGGAAGTAAAACACACGCTTGTTGGATAAGGATGCTGTTTGCAGCTTACAGCACTTGTTGAGTCAGAGGGAGGAGGAAGAGAGGAGAGGGTGGGTTAACCTGTGCCGTTCTCTGTCCCAATTCTTTTGATAATGGTCCCAAGCAGCTGATTGCGCCCTTCCTGAAGTACACGGAAAACACGAGGAGACTGCTTTCTCCCAGCCCAGCTGAGGCTCTCTGTGTGCAGAGGAGGGCACGTTTCAGAGAAGTATTTTTAGTGCTGGGGAGCTGACAGACCTGGAGAGGCAAGGCACCTCTCCAGAACCTGAGTTGGGCAAGCGCGGGGCATCCATCCACCCCATCCCTCTGCCAAAGCGCTCCCAGCCTGGAAGGGAGGCGCTTCTTGCAGAGGTGAGCAAGCTGCTCGCCCACCTTCCCAGGCTCCTCCTTCCCTGATGCCTCTCCACACCGCTGCAAAGCGCCCTGCCAGTTTTCAGGCCACGCATACCCGTCTGGCAGGAACCCAACCCAGCCCAGCGAAGCAGGCGGTGTCCCCACGCCCCTGCAGCCGTGGGCGGCCACCCTCGCTGCCCCTGGCCAGCCCGTGCAAGGCTCGTGCCAGAAACCCCACTTTGGGTTGCTGACTAGCATCCACCCCTTCCAGGAAGACAGTTAATTTTTTTTAATATGGTTTCTATTGTTCAGGAGGTTAAGGACGTAGTTGAGGCTTGTGGCATTTTTCCTCTGGGATCTAATTAGGGAGGAGGAAAAATGAATCTGTATATTTTTTAACCCTTCCAAATCCAAAATAAGACATAAGAAAGGCCCCAGCAGAGCAGGGCAAAGGCTTATCTAGCTGTTGCCCTGGCTCTGACAGTGGCTGCTACCATGTGCCCAGGGAGCTGGTAAGACATGGGAAAATACACACTGATAACTGTTGAAGGCACCCCGTCAGCCTCCAGCACTACCATGTGCCAGTGGCAGTGTGCCAGTAACTGGATGATAAATGTTACAAAAAATCTGCATACTTTTATACAGGAAAGTTTTGCAATATTTTCCTTAAAGCTGCAGTTCCCAGTATCAAGGGGTTGCATAAGTGCTTTGATCAAAGGGAAACGGGATTCAAGCTGTCATGACTGTGTAGAAAAGCCTGAAAACAGAACTTCTCTGTACACCAATGGCACCCATATCCAGAGGGCATAAAAAAGGATTTTTTTTTCTATTCATTTATTTAATAATCCTTTGATTTCTAAATTTTGAAGGCTGCTTCCTTGATGACTAAACACCTGAGATTAGTAGCAGCGCACACAAATATTTTTTCTTTGTGCAAAGATAAGCATTTTTCTTGACATTCAAGGCACCTTGGCTCTTCTTTTCAGAGACAGCAAGCACGCAGCACTCCCACAATCTCCTCTAAGCCCTCTGCCTACCTCAGCAAGAGTCTGAAAACACTAATTTTCAAAAGCAGGTCCAGTAAAAAAATAAATAAAAAATAGCTTTGAGGCCACCTACGGATGTCTGTAAACCCAGCTAGAAGAAATATTGCTGACATGCTGTGCAGTAGATTTCTCTTTCATGGCCACCAGTACACCTTAACTAGCCAACTCACTATTCACTAAACAAGGTTAGATATAAAATGCAAAATCTGTGCAGGGAAGACTGCAATAAACCACATTTCTCATGCACCTCAAACCATCTTGTCTGCACTCTGTCCTAACTCCAGTAAGGGCTGCTAACATTGTAAAACTTTTAATTAATACAAATGAACATTTAGGAAGAACCAGCTGGCTATAGAAAGGTTTCCTTTGTGTCCCTGCAGTGTTTGATCTTGTTCAACTAGCTGGTTTAGGGTACTTTGTCCCGTGAGAATGCAAGAGGAGCTTCTGATCTCAGGACATAGGCTATGCTTTTAAGATCACAAACTATGAAACCACGAGGCATAGACTGAGACATTTTACAGGACATAGTACTACTAATTACTTTTTTCTCCTATAGCCTTAGACTTACCTGAGTTTTTTTTTTTTTTAAAGAGGGAGTAAATGACAACGATACATTTAGGAGTGCTCTACAGTAACCTTTGATAGAGAACACATGCTAACGTACCAGCGAGATTCACTGATATTCAGTTGAGAGTAGCTACGTAAATTATTTCCCATTTTGCCATTTCTGAATGATGCAGTTACTCCCCTGCCTGCCCTTAGATACCAGGATATACCAGTTTTTAGACACCTGAATATAAAATCACACATTTTTCTTAGGGTGGGCTTTTGTTTATTTTAAAATGCATCTAGTTGGACAACCACTGGCTGAAATATCTTAGTTCTTTCAGTAGATTTCTTGCTGGGTGCCCTTCATCTGTGACTGGGCTACTGGAAACCAAGTCATCCCTGGAACTCAGAAATACTAGGGAACATGAGCAGGACAAAGAATTTTCCAATCTTGAAATCATTACATTCACGATTCATTAAGGCCCGAGGTTTATACTGGCCTGTATTTAAATCTTAACTGTGACCTCTTCCAAAACATGGCCAAAGTGAATGATATTCCCCCCTCCCCCTCCAAAAGATGTGACATAAAATTTGAATGTTACTTAGCTTAATTAATCTGAATACGAAGCTTTTCCCTTTCTAATTACATTGTCCAACTCTGGTTTGGCAAACTGCTGTTTGGGTAAACCAACTCATGTGCATGTGTGTGCAGGGTCAAGAACTATAAAAAGAATTAAAATTCTTCTTTCATTAAATTCTAGAAATGAGCTTTCATTATTTTATTCTAGGAAATCTTGTAAAACAACAATCGCACTGAAGAAAAGGAAAGAACATGTCTTCAAATAAACGCAGTTTTAATGAGAAATTATTTTGAGCATAAATACTCAAAAAGTCTACAAGTATTGTTTGTGCAAATGTGATATACGGGCAAATGAAAGAACACCTATTTGTCATTATATCACACAACGTTAATTTAAACAACAGTATCCTCAGTTAATAATATAGGAAGAGACTGGAAAGAAAGAGGTTAAACTTTTAATTGCTTCTTTAACGTTTCAATTCCAGGCAGCATTTATGTATCT
The DNA here is from genome assembly GCA_020745775.1 of Theristicus caerulescens. NCBI lineage: Eukaryota > Metazoa > Chordata > Aves > Pelecaniformes > Threskiornithidae > Theristicus > Theristicus caerulescens. Next base: position 7,710,461 of record CM036559.1, read on the forward strand.
GCTCAACACTGGGATGCCTGAGGAATAATAGTGGGTGTACTGACTGTAAATAAGCTACAAGTGACAAGCCTATGAACAGGCCCCGATCTGATGTAATAAATCACAAGTCAGACGCTCTTGCGGTTTGTGACATCATGGGCACTGGAAGCGCTATTTATAAGCTCTACCCTGCACTGTCCAAGAGTATTGCCAGTTCAGAAATGCCTGCAAATTAAAATGGTTAGGATTCTTTTCTTATGGTCTTTCTTAGATAGGGTGACCTATTTGCAGGAAATTTAAGCCCATACAAAGGCAGGATTGCGTGGGGCCACAGGTCAGGTGGAGCCAGGCACTGCATTCGAGGGAACCTAGCAGGGTTGAGTACACAGGACTGAGCTGACTATCACTGTTGCTCTTTCAAAAGTAGTTTTTCTTCCAGCTTCACTAAGGTGACCTGAAACACCAACAAAGAAATATTTGAAGAGTGCAATGAGGAAAACGTTGAGGGTGAATGAGGATAAGATGACGGGAAAGCGATGGAAAATGATCTGAAGGGACGCAAGGCTGGAAGAGTCACTCCTGCTGCTGCCCTGCTATCAGGCGGTGCAGTTTGTACACGTTACCACTCAGGCTACTGCTCGTGGTGGCTTTTCAGGTGGAAGGTGGTAACAGTCAAATTCTTCGTCTGATATAGTACAGAGCTAAATAGTTTTGCCTAAATCTGCTTTGGTCGTTACGCTCTAACACAACTGCAAAAGCAGGTGAAGCGCCACCCTAATTCGGAAAAACGCTGAGCCTTCATTCCTGCATGTTAGAGACTGCTTTATGAGTAGCAAAGCATCGGCTGCTTCTACTGACAGGCTTATTCAGATCAGGATCAACTTATTTTTGGGATCAGTCCCTTCCACAGAGGTCAGGGCAGCAGCGGAGCAGCGCGGGCAGCTGCTGGCAAAAGGGCACTTCTGAGGTGGCCGAGGAACCTCTCCAGGAAAATTGCCCTGCACGTGCAAGGCTTTAGAGAGGAAGACACCTCAAACGTTTCTAATCTGACCAAAGAGAGACACTATAAAATCCTCAGGCATCATCACTGATTGATAAAACAGACAACAGGAAGAGAGAGTAACAGCAAGCCTTGGAGGCTTACAACTATTTAATTCAATCAGAAAAAGGTAACAACTGTTTAGTTAAAAGCAGCGTCCCTGTATAATTATTGCAATTATGCTCAAAGATATTATTTTGTTTACAGCAAATTGGCTGCAACTTTCCTCAGCGCTCAACACATTTATGCTGCTAAGCAAGCCGGCAAGCCAAAGACGTCACCAGCTGCTCCTCCCCGTCTGCTGCGCCAGCCCCTTCCAGGGCCTCAGCTCCTCTGGAGGGACTCCCACAATGGCCAGCACACTGCTGTGGCTAGGAAATGGTTAAACAGTCCCATTTTTAAATGCTTCCGGGAAAGCAGGGGGCCTTCCTGGTATTACGTTGCATGAAGGTTTACTGTAGTGTTTCTTAGCAGTACTGCTATAACCAGGGCGATCTGCTGTTATCAGCAAGGTGATCTTTGGATACCTACCAATACAGCTGGGGGAAAATGGGCATCCCCAGGCACAAACATTTTCTGTGTGTCTGACTGGACTGGAAGACCAACCTATGCACAGTTTGTTTGCAGCTGATTTTTACAAGAACGGAGCTTGCCAGCAGACACTATTGTTGTTAAGCTCTTCAGAAAAGGAAGCCCACTTCTCTGGTACAAAGGCATCGGTATTGCCAGCTGAAATTACAGGCAAAAGGACTAACAGCAGGTGCCAAAGAGCTAAAAACCAGAATACCTAAGTAAATCCTGTATGAAATACGCATGATACAATTTCCTTCTGCTTTCAGGATCAAGTAACTAATTGTAATTACTTGAATTGTTAACGTAAAACCCATCTCCTAAAGGAACTTGCAAACAATTTCCTAAAATAGCCCTCTGAAATTTCCAGGTCTCTTTTATGTTCTACCAAACAAAACTATAAAGCAGCCAAATAGGCAGGAACTGAAAGTGTGTCCTCCCTTTCCCTGCTTCAGAAAGGTGGAGATGGTGCTCTCTTGACCTGACTGAGGGCTGCAGCTTTACCCTTGAAATCACCCCTGTATTTCACTGGAAATAACGCTGGTATACAGCAGGAAGGAAGCAGGAGTGACTTGTGGCTGCTGCGATAAAGAATCTCTTAATGCACGCCGCTGCTGTGGGGAAGCTTTATCAAGGAGGTCTGCCCTGCTCTTGGGCGTGAACTCAGTCTCTCCTAGTTTCTGGCAAATGTTTCCAGTCGAGATTGAAGTCTTGAAGGTAAAAATTCCTGGTACCCAGGGGTTCTTAGTTTGGATTTGGCATTTCCTAAACCCATTCATCCCAGTAGAACAGACTGCTATCTCAAGGGCTCAAAAAGGAAAGCAAATGCCTGGGACCTGCAGGGCTGGCAGGTCAGGAGCCTGGCTAACAGGCTCCAATCGAGCACCGATGACTGGAGATAGCGACCAGAAGCGGTTCCCAGCTGGCAGGGGTTCAGCTTCCTGTGTGACACGAGTCAGTGGCGCTGGGCCAGGGACCAGCGAACAAAGTACCCTCAGTACGGCAAACAGAGACGCCAGGGACTGGGTGGCTTAGCAAAAGCTGGGCTCTCCTCTGGGTTTTTAGACACAGCCTCCTACTGCTGGGGCAGCAGGGCTGTTCAGGGGCTTTGGTTATTGGGAGCACGAGCAGAGGACTGCGTGGGTGCAAGGCTAGTTGGAAATTTTCCTTAGGGCCAAGGTGGGCATATGGAGAAGCAAAACTGCACTGCTGGCTTGCTGATACTGCTATCCCATCCTCCACACAACTCCTCCAGAGATTTATAATCCTGAACAGCAAGTGTCAACCCACTAGAGGCGTCTGCCCCTCGCCTCAGCAGGGAATCCCCTACCAGGTTTGCGTTTCCGCACTGGAACGGAGCACAGTCCTACAGAAAGCAGTGGAGCCACCTCTCTGGTCCAGCCTTTTGTGCCCTCCTCTCTGTTACGCATGGACACAGAGTTCCAGGTCTGAACATGAAACTGGAGACACCTTCAACTGTAAGCAGCTTTCTCATTGTGCTGAGGTCTAAAATGCCACACCTAGAAATTTCTGAGACAGGAAGAGTTAGCATTTCAAATAAGCAACCTGATATTCAAAGCAGTTGTCTCTGACAGATTCCAAGCCTTTAAAACAAGGTTGTACAGGGACACAAGTGAAGAGAAAACACTTGGATTAATGAAAGAAGTGAGTAACAATAGATTTAATTAATCAATAACTACACCGACACCCTTCAGAACCACTGCCAGCCAGCTGGAAAGCTTCTCTCTTGCGTAACAAAGTCAAACGCTAAGTGCTTTATTGCTCAATGGAGATTTTTTTTTTTTAAAGCCTTAGGTTTGCATTTCATCTGGAATTACTGACCTTTCAAAAACATTGACCCTCTTGTGTGCACTCTTTTTTTTTTTTTCTTCTGGTGAAAGGACGAGGGAAAATGTCAAATGACATTGAACTGGTAAATGAGGTGTAGGTGTCTCAGAAACACCTATGGATGATTTCTCCAGAATGAACAATGTGTCCCAGAACACATTTTCAAACGCGGACCCTGAGTTGCTAGCTCCCAAGGACGTACCTGCTGCATGTGCCCATGAACACATGCCGGGAAATGTCCAAAAGAATCTTTTCTTCTTCTCATGACAAGAGGCTTTTCCAAGGACTATACAGGCAGAGAGCTAGAGACAGAAAAACTGTCAATCTGAAGAGATAAGACCTGAAGAGACAAGATGGCCACAAAAAAGGAGAGGGAACAGTACTGAAGAGACCAGTCGGGGCGACACTGAGCAGCACCTATAACCTAGAACAGAAGTGTCTTATCTTAAACCAGAAAAAGGCACTCCTTATCTGGAATAACTATGACTGCAGGTAGCGCCAGACGTGCCAAGGAAAGGCACCATCAAAATGAAACATGGAAAACACTATTTTTAGCCTAGTGGGAAAATCAGCTCTTTTAAGACTGCCCTTCTTGTGGCACGTGGTTTTAATACAGCCCCCCAAAACTGAACAAATCAAATACATACGGAAGGATAGGCTTCCCTCCTCATGTGACCTAGCCTGCTGTCCTCAGTGGGATACTCCAGTTCATCCCCACACAAGCAGATGAATCAGATGTACAGCAATGGATTCACTTGAAGAGCAGTTTCCTCGTTCCTCTTCCTGGGATCCCTCCTTATCTCATGTAGGTAAAGAAAAGGTGGACACTGATTCCCGATCCTTCACTGGTGACCTGGCATTTGGGAACCCAGGCACTGGAATTTGAGCCCCTTTTCCCCAGATCCCAGTAAGTTCAATAGGAGTAGTTCTCACCAGCCTTGGGCTAGCTTTGGTTCACCAACGCAATGAAAAGACACATCATACCTCCTTACTAGTATTTTTGAACTCATATGTTTCTTCTGGAAGCTATTTTCCAGCTGTCAGTATCCTAAGAAATAAAGCACCTTACCCTACAGTAAAAATTTGCTGCCCTTAAGTCATCCGACTAAGCTTTTAAAATCCAAACCTCCCCCCCATACTTCTCCATACACACTCATTCTCCCAAGTCATGATAAGTGTTCTGAATCAGACAGATATTTAACAAAAAAAATCCTACTGGAAAAAAGAGCATATTTATAAAAGTTTTAGAGCTATGATCACTGATTAGGTTCTAATCACTACATCTAAAAAAAAAATCCAAGAGCCAAGCACCAAATTCCACAGTGACATCAACACTGTAAGTTATGCAATGTAAGGATGATTATTTTACACACTGAGAGACTATGGAAGGAGCAGAGAACAGCAAGGAGAGCAAATAGCAGAGAATTGCAAGTGTGTGTGAAAGGACAGTGGTTCTCCTTCTTATTTTGCAGTTTGTAACAATCTTGTGTTAGTTCTTTTCTTTTTTTTTTTGCCTTCTCCTGCCAACATACAATAAGCACTACTGAGTAACCATCTGTATGTGGCCCTATAGCTCTGCACCAAGTTAGGTCTTTTTGGATCGATTACCTGCGAAGAGCTGACCTCCAGCGAGGCCAGCTAACCAGCTTTCAGATCCAGGCTACGCAGCTTGCATGGGAGAGGCAGGAAACAGAAAATGTCCATTTCTCTAAGCCAGGAGCTCTAGACTTGATCTTGTTCTGCATTTTCATTCATCTTTTTCAGTGGTTCAAGCCCTGCTACCCTGAAGCAAGAAAGGGACGGAAAATAGTCCTAGATGCATTTCTGGTGCTGCAGCATATTACAGTAAACTACCGTTCACCCAAGAAACTTGAGAGCAAGCAGAGGCCACATGATTCAAATAGTCTTTTGCATTATTCATTTCTGGGCCACGCTGACCAAAGCGCTGACAGGCAGAGAAGTGGTGACAAACATCTAGACCCTAGGATGGATCTGAACTCTGGAACAGGTTGGTCTGTGGATTTCCCATCAGGTTTTGGGCTTCTCTGCACTGTGCAGCAGAGCATGGGACAGAGATGCTTGTGGCAGGGCCGAGCTGAGCCAAGGCTCCTTCGCCGATCCCTGCAGCATGCTGCTACGCTGATGTACCCAGTTTAAATGTGGATGCAGTACAGCTGCTTTTATGCACTGCTGGGCCACAACATACTGCTTTCAGATCGGAGTTGGCTAGGGAAGGAGGGGACAGAAAAAACAGGAGAGAGACCAGGTAGCAGGGAGCAACAATAACAGTAAATGTCATCCAAAGATAAATAGCAACATAGCTTATCCTTACAATAGTTATACCTGTGCTAAGAACATCCGATGAAGGTCCTTATGAAGTACTTTCCTCATGATGCCTTTACAGCTAAGAAGTCACATCAACCTGCTGTATCTCAGGGGACTCCTAGAAAAATATCATCTGTCTCATCACATAACAACACAGGATGCAGGGAGCCTGGAATTAAAGTTGTAATCCTTAGCAGGCTAGCAGCCTTAGCACACTGCTTCCGTTTTAAGTCTCCCAGCTTGAGAAGGTTTCCAGAATGAGTCCCTCACTCAGCAAGGATGTTCACGTGGAGCAGCTGTGAGATCAACCATAGTCTGTCATGAGCTGGACCAAGACTTATCAATTCACACCAACCTGGCTCAACAGTTCATCCTTCCAAGCCATTAGCAACGGGAGCATGACAGAGCCTGCTCCTTTCACCACTGTGGACTTTAGATAGGACTTTTAGATACTCCAAGCTTAATCTTCTTGGAGGAGATATGTTAATTAGGTTCTGTTAACACAAAGGTAAATAATTTTTACAGAACCTGAGCAACTTCTTTCTGTCATAAACCAGTGATAAGTATCTATTATCTCAATTAACTGATGTGATTCCAAGTGAAAAAGATCATGTTGAAGGCTCAAGTCTAAAGCCAGAAAGGATCTTACAGATCCAGATCCAGTTTCACTTACCCTTGCATACATCAGAGGAAATGCACCAAAGACAAGGGAGGGCAGTTCATTGCTCTGATCAGAAGAACAGCACTGCTTCTCTTTACCCCAACAGGTCCTGATTTAACTGCTTTCCTTCCTGGTGCTTAGACTGGAGCATGCAAGTAGTCGAGCTGAATCAGGCTATGCCCAGGACAAATATAGTTTGTTGGACTGGGGCCAGAGTTCTTATCTTCCAGAGTTAAGCCCACAGTGTTTCAAGTCTTATGCATATACTTGAGAGCTTAAGGTAGGACCATCGGTCATGGTCTATCACTGTTTAGGAACTTCTATATTTGACACAGAAAACCCTTTTAAAAAAAAAGCAAAACTGCAGAAATATGAACAATCAGCAAGTGGCTTGGGACGAAGGAAGAAACCTAATGAAGCTATCTCAAGCAAACATATAAGATTTTCATGTATACAGTGGCAACTCATATGTAGTTTTATTAACTAAGAGAACTTACACTTGAGTAAATCTAATGTTTCAACTCAAGCCCAGTCGATGCTGCTTAAAAATACTCAACAAGCTTAAATGTAGCACTTATACCATAGGTTACTGATAATATAATTTAAAATCCATCTATTTTAACTGTGTGCTGTTCAACTTTTCCCCCTGACTTCGGACAAAGAATATAGGCATCTTAATTTCACATAATTTTCTCCTGTTCCAGCTCTGAAATAGTGAGCCACTTTAGCTACGTCAGAGTATTTCCATCAATAACATTTTGTTATTGTGAGTTTTGTTATTTGTACATTTGTGAGCGTAGTCACTGAGATGCAGGCTGGATCCCACTGCCAGCCCTGAAGCCGCCTGTTTCAACACAGGACAAGCCCATCTCCTCCACTTCATCCCTTCACAAAACTAAGCACAAGGAGTAGGGGATTTTTTCCCTCTTTAGCCCACTCAACCCAGGGCCCTCTTCACAGATGCTCCTGAAACTACAGGGTCAAATCACACCTATAAATCTTCAAAAGTTCTTGTGGCATTTGTTTTCCCCAAACCTCCTGTTTCCCTTTCCAGGGTTGGTCATTGGGAACCCAATGGAGATTTCCATTTATCTTTATTTATAGAATGAGATTATAGCTTGCAGCCTTGCTGTTAGAACTGTAGACTTAGTGGAAATCATAGAAATATTGGGCTGGAAGGACTTCAGAGGTCCCTTCCTCACAACAAAGTAAATATGCCTAGACCATCATTGACTAACAAAGCTTTATTCTTAAAGGACTCCATAAACAGGGACTTCACAGCCTTCAAGGCTGCTTCACGGCTTCTCTCTTCCTATTTTCAGAATAAATCTACTTCTGATACTTAACCAAAATCTTTGTTTATGCAAACAAAGCTGGCCACTATTTGTTGCATACCCCTCCTGCCATGGAAGCAGAGAACAATTAATCCCTGTTCTTTTTATAGCTCCATTAGAAGACAGTTTTCCATGTTCCCCCTCAATTTTCTTTCTCCTAAACCCAGCAAAGCCAATTCCTTCAATCATTCTGCTTTGGCCAGGTTTTCTAGACCTGTGACAGTTTTCATCGCTCACTTCTAAACCCACTTCAGGCTGTGTCTGACAGAGACATGCTCTAGATAGGCTGATATTTTTTCTCTGATGCTAGCAGAGAGCTTCTTTGATACCTAAGGTATGTCAGATGATACCACAAACTGCATCAGGTTTTCTCAAGCAAAGAGAGAAATTACATATAGGCAAATTCAGTAACTTTTTGTTAGAATTTGTTTTGTATTATCATGAGAGTTTCCCAGTACTCCAGCATGTCCAGCACACCATCATTAAAATCATCAGAATGAAAATGCCACAATTGTGCACATCACATTACTTTTGTTACCCTCACTCTTGGTCTCGTTCCCTCAGTCTACCTGTTTCTTTCACCACTTGTGTCTCACCTCTGACACCTTGAGAGCATTTTATGGGAATGACTGTCCTTTACCAGACCTGTAAACTGTCGCTTAATGCATTGGGACTTCAGCCTGGTAAGATCACGGGCATTAAAATGCTTTTTTGAAGTAACGTAATAATGTACCAGATGACAAAGCACCCTAAGAGCATAGATGTCAAGGAGAGTTAATCTGGTATTAGTGAGACTAACGGGAGGAATTCAGCCTGGAGGAGAGCAGAGCAGAGCAGAGCACCCAGGACAGCAGGTCCTTTGCCCTCCGCTGGCTCCGGAGCCCAGGGAAGAGAAGCAGTGCCCGCACGCCAGCACGAAGAGCTCCATGAAATCATTTGGTGAGCCGGAAGGGGAAGAGGTGAGGTTATGTTCAGCACGCGGATGCAGGCCCCTTAGCAGAAACGGCTTTGGTCTTGGATTCTCATTGAACCTCTTTGTTCTCCTCTGATTTTTTGAACAATGTGATTCTGTTTCTCCCCATGAATGTAACTCCTTATGGGTTACTGCAGTTTTGTTTATTCTTTACATAAAACTTAGGAACTGGCTTTTTTTCTTCATAGCAGATGAGCTTGTCTGGTCTTTCATAATTGTCCTGTGGCTCTCCAGAAAGGCAGAGATAGCTGGGTCATTACCATAAAGTATAGTCAGGAGGAAAGCTAAGGGAAGTCAGGATGTTGTATATAGTGCCATACAATGTAGGACAGCTATTTAGGTACTCGCTTCTCCCCTCACAGGGGTTCAAGTTGTCATCAGCCTGTTCTCTAGCTTGCCAGCACAAAATCACCAGGTGCTGCAGAAATTGCAGGCAAGCCTGCGTGTAACAAGCGTCGTGCTTACAAACTGCATCTCAGTGAGATTCAGGGAGGCGAGTGATCTATTTAACAACAGAGGTGACAAGTCACTCCACAGTTAGTAGCCTGGCACACTTTTTTGCAGCAAGCCAGCTTTATGGGCCTCCTGTTCATCACTGTCAGAGAGGCTGGGAGAGAGCGTCAAAAACGCGTAACGGAAGTGTGATGGTCTGGGGAGACGATTAGGTCATTTAGCCTTATCCACTTAAATATTTTGCTTCCACTCAGCCCTTCTTTCTTACTCTTTCCTGAGATCCTGTGATTCTCCCCCTTCTGCCTGCAGACACAAAGCTCTAGCTGCTGCTTGATCTCATTTCTGTGACATTTCAGGCACTCTTCCTGCTGACTTGTTCCATCTGGTTATTACCCTTTGAGTGAGAAGTAGCTCTGCCTGCATCTCTGCTGAGTCTCCTAGTCTGTGTGCTGAGTGCTTCGGCTCCTCCTCCCCGAACAAGCCAGCTCGAGCAGGTTTATAAATAGGAGTTTTCAAGCTAATGAGAGGGGGTGCGGGGGTGAGGAAGAGAGAAACTGCACTGAAGTCACTTCAGAGGCAGATCCCAACGCTCTTCACAATGACAGCTTTGCAGGCACAGCCACGGAGGGACGTTTGGAGAGGGGATGGTTAAGCACTGAAAGGGGGAAGGGGTTTAAGTCTTGGCTCTGCCACAGGTTTTAATACAACTTGGGAAAAGTCATCCCTCCTCTCAGTTCTCCATGGGCTGAATCCTCTTCCTGCTTCCCTCCCAGCAACTGTGCTGTAATGCCTGTGGGGCAAGAATGGTCATTCCCATGCATTTACTCACAGATAAGTAAAATAAGGCTTGCCTCTTGCTGGGATCTCCCAGTATCGCCACTTCTGATAGTACGGACTTCTGTTTACAGGCAGTGCCCTGGCTCATACACATGACATCCTCTCACTGAGGCACAATATGTACCTTGCGCTTCATGACTTTTTTTCCCCCTTCATTTTTATTATCCCCGCTTAGGGCTGGTAAATAAAGCAGCACAAGTCCTGCTGGGACTAAAATCCTTGTACTGACTCCAGCCCACTTTCCAGAAGGATAAGTCATTTCCCTTATCTGTACTGTGAAGACAAAACACAGCCAGGGTGACCTAATTCGTACAGATGGCATGTGGGTCAGCAGCTTCGTATCTGGACAATACTCTGCATAGGCTACATGGTTTTGTAAATGCCAAGTGTCACTGTATTTTGTCTCCGAACCAGAAAGCAGGGACGTACACCGAAATGACAGCAGAGGAGTGGCTGTGAGGCAGCTCTCTAATGCCATATGAGTACGTGTGATAAAAGAGAGGTGGGGGCCAGACACGTTAAAGGCAATATCAGATCCGAACAGCACATCCTGCTCCTGAGAAGCCTTCCAGGAGCTACAAGATTATTAGAAAGTACTCTCCACTTGCAAGTCCTGGGAGTCAGTGTGACATCTGCAGTGCTTAGCAGATACATGGAGGGGATGTGAGGTCAGATGTAGAATAAAAACTGTGTACAAGTGCAGTGGGTCACGGGTGATTGTCTGGCATCGTCCTTGATTGCCTCCAAACATGAAAATTCAGCTGTAAACCACAGGATGTTCTGTCTCTCTGTCTGCAGTGGAAAGAATCCAGATTCATTCTGGTGCAGGACAGCCAGAATGCAGACATTATGCTCAAAATACCCAGTGTACCTACAAAAGAAGTGATGCTCCTGCATCCCTTACTTCTGGACCTCACACAGACTAAATCTCAAGCATGCTGTTCTCTTCATCGACCAAACTAGGACTGATTCCTTGGAGAGATGATAGAACATAGTCCTCTCCGCCTTGTATCTTCTCTTTCAGAAAGTCCTGACATGGAAACACAAAATCTTCAGCACTATTACTACTGTCATCACTCTAGGAAACCCACTTTTGTTAATGTCCCAGAAAAATGTCTCTCTCTAGTAACACAGTATCTCAGGAAAGGTCTTTTTCAGAACTTCTCCCATCCAACGACCATCTGCATTACTTGCCCTTTTCAGAAGCCAGTTTTATATCCAATATTGCTTCTATGTCTCTAAAATATTGGGCTAAGTACCCGTCTAATTTCTCCACAAGCATCAACCATGCTTTCTGCTTTGCACAGCATGCTGCACAACTATAGGTCCTGTTTGCTACCCAGTCTCCTCACTGCCAGACCACTGCTTTATCCACAAGAACACATTGCCTAACAACAATCAAATGAAACAGGGCTAACTTCACACCCTACTTCTGCACTACTTGTAGCAAGAAACAGATCTGTTCATTTCACCAGTGGATCTGTTTACTGACCTAGTACTGTGGTTTTCAATCCACAGTATGTGAAATCCCAGGGGTCTGAGAATTATTTTTAAGGAGTCCATGGATAAAGACCAGGAAAAGCAAACTTACTCTTCCCACAGGAGCCCGCACCTCTGCTGGGATTTTTAGTGGCTGGCAAATTGGAAGAAGGTTGAAAACCATTTGTCTGGTGTAAGGAGATAGGATATCTTCCCTCAGGCATAGAATTTTGGGGAACTGCTGAGGAACTCTGCCAAGTTGTAACAGTTGCAGTGCCTAGTTAGCACCTGTCTAGTTGTGAAATAGCTAGGGGTGCACTGAGTATGCAGCAGCTATTCCTTATTCCGTGCCTGGATGAGACACACCATATGAATGGTAAGCTTTCCTTTGGGTCACTTTAAGCCAGTGCCAGAATCATAGAATCATAGAATCATAGTATCCCAGGTTGGAAGGGACCTCAAGGATCATCTGGTCCAACCTTTCTTTGCAAAAGCACGGTCTAGACAGGATGGCCCAGCACCCTGTCCAGCCGAATCTTAAAAGCGTCCAATGTTGGGGAATCCACCGCTTCCCTGGGGAGATTATTCCAATGGCTGATTGTTCTCATCGTGAAAAATTTTCCTCTTGTGACCAACTGGAATCTCCCCAGGAATAACTTGTACCCATTACCCCTCGTCTTTTCCATGTGACTCCTTGTAAAAAGGGAGTCTCCATCTTCTTTGTAGCCACCCTTTAAATACTGGAACATGATGACTAGGTCTCCCCTAAGCCTTCTTTTCTCAAGGCTGAACAAACCCTGTTCTCTCAGCCTTTCCTGATACAGTTGGCTTCCCTTTGATCATCTTTGTGGCCCTGCTCTGGACCCTCTCCAGCCTGTCCACATCTTTTTTGTATAGCGGGGACCAAAACTGAACACAGTATTGTAGGTGTGGCCTGACAAGCGCTGAGCAGAGTGGGATTATAAGTGCTTTGTCTCTGCCAGTGATGCCCTTGTTGGTGCAGCCCAGCAACTCCTTGGCTTGCTTTGCCGCAGCAGCACACTGCTCACTCACATTGAGCTTCCTGTCCACCAGGACCCCCAGGTCCCTTTCCACGGAGCTGCTCCCCAGCCGGCTAGATCCCAGCCCGAGCTGCACTCCTGGATTATGTTTTCCCAGGTGCAAGACCTTACATTTGTCTTGGTTGAACTTCATAAGGTTCTTGTTAGCCCACTCTTCCAGCCTATCCAAGTCTTCCTGCAGGGTGGCTCTCCGCTTCCCCACTCAGTTTGGTATCATCAGCAAACTTCATCAGGGTACGCTTGATCCCATCATCCAGATCACTTATGAAGATAGTAAACATCGTTGGGCCCAATATCGATCCCTGGGGGACCCCGCTTGTAGCAGGTTGCCAGTGCAAAAAGGAGCTATTTACCACCACCCCCTGGGTGCGGCCTGTCAGCCAGTTCCCCACTCGCCGCACAGACCACTTGTCTAGACTGTAACACATCAGTTTCTCTAGGAGGAGGCAGTAAATTGAAGGAAGAATTGTCTAGCAGAATGCAGTAAATTAAACAACATGAAATCTCCCCAGTGCAGAAAACTGCTCATTGCACGGAGAACTACTGCAGCCTCCTCTGACCCTTCCAGCCCCCCACAATGCAACCGAGCCTTTCACAGGGTGTGCACGAGCCATTCACAGCCAAGTCCCAAACACATTTCAGCAAAATGTTTTCCTTGGGAAAACACAAGGTAAAGGTTCACGTTCCCTGCAAGAGCACACACTGACGGCAATGACATTGTGTCTAGCAGAATGGAAGAAGAGAATTTTCCATTTTTAAACTTTCTATGAAGCAGAAGGTCAACAGTGAGAAGGAAAAGCACCATGAGCCACTCCGAATGCTCCACCTGAACCTAAATTACACATTTGAAAATTTATACTTTAGGGAAAACACTACGGTTCTGTTTAAAAACCACACACAAAAATAAAAATGTTGCAGAATCAAATTTCTTTTTTACTCTCCTCCCCCCAGCTTTAGTAACAGGTTACTACCCCAAAAGTTTTTGTGGGATCAGCTCCCTAGCTTGGCTTTTTTTTTTCTTCCCTTCACAAGTATGCTGCTCGTTGGTATAGTGCTGGATGCCCACTTGGCACCTTTTACATATGAACCTTCCCATCAGGCCTGAAAGGTTTCCCCCAAGCACATACAACCTCTGCCCCTTCTCATCATGGCCCTTTGCCCTGGCACAACCAGTCTGTGTTGCCTCAGAGACAGAAGCGCGCAAACCACGGTGAGGTACACGGCTTCCAGCAGGGCAGATAGCTGGAGGCGAAGGAGGGCTTAGGAAGCCAGGAAGCTCTGCAGAGGAACAGCTTTTCTCTTATTAAGCTAATGCTGCTATCAGCACACAGTCATTCGAGTCACAGAGTTAAAAGTGAGCTGATGATAGATACCCATGCTCTGTATAAACCTCCTGAATGGTTTTGATGGGCTGTCCAGACTATTCACTGTTAATATCTTTCTGTTGGTGGCAATTTTTGCCGTTAAAAGTGTGTGGGGAGAAGCACTGATGAGGAACACTCTTCTATCTAAATCCTGCCTGTCTTTAGCTTTGCTCACGCTCTAGGAGGTACCTGTTAACTGGAACACAGGAGAGCCATCTTCTCCGTGGCAATGCACGTTTAGTAGTCTTTTGCATCTGATGAAAAATGCACACACCAAAATACCATCAGATGATAAAAAAGCAAGAGAATACTCCTGGGATGAATAACTAGCTTCCAAGTTTATCCCTGCCTGGTGGCATATTAAAGAAACACTAGATAGGATCCATTCAAAGCAACTGGTACATAAAATCACAGCAGCAAGAGAACCAAACCCAGGCTGCGAGCTGGTTTATGCAATATCTAACTAAGGATTTAGTGGGAGTAAGGTATCTATCTTCCCTGCAGTGCCTGGTAGCAGCTTAAAATCCTATTAAGTGCCCGTGTCTTTACATCACTATATGGCTTTAAAAAAAATTGGCCCTGCCTGTAAAGCCAGAGCTATTTCAAAATTGATACACATCCAGACAAAAAGTGCCTTAATGGGGACTGTTTATCCTCACTTTTCCATCCGTTAAATTACCTGTCATAGTTTCTCAAGACTAATAAAAAGAACTAAGCTTTACTAAATACCACAGCTGAGGATTTACTCAGCAGTGTTTTCTCCAACAGACAACTCCTGCTATGTGTTCTCAGTAGTCTCCAAGTATCTGGCCGGAGGGGATTGCTTCAGTTTTTTGGATGCATTTCCAAGGTCACAAGGACTTTCACACCCTTTACTGCTGGCTGCTCAATGGCAGGTAAAGGATGTTGCAGCTAATGGGAACACAGATTGGAGCTAATTATAGAGTGATTGACTTGCCATGGACTTAATTGCTTATTAGAAGTCACACTGATCTCTGAAATGGAGGCTATGAATCTCATAATATGCAAAGAAATATCCACCATCTGAAGAATAAACATGAAAAGCTCATTCAAGTACAGGGGGTAGGTATTTGCACACAACTTCTTTCAGTGTGTTACACATTTCAGCACCAGTGCTTGGAAGCCAAATCAAAGTGTTCAGGTGTGAATGTCAGCAAGGGAATTTATACAAGAGCAGCTCTAGGGCCCCAGTCTTGCCAAGGACCAATACCAAGTCACAGTGCCAGCCAGGTACTGCTAAGGACTTGTACGGGGGGAGCACAGATAGGAAGCTGCGTTTTCATGAAACTCTATTTGTATTAAGCAACTCTGCAAGTTCTCCTTTCGCTACAGGGCACCAGCTCAAACCACCGTCCCTTCCTGTCTTGCAGCACGTGCTGCTTGCTGAGTGCCACCCGAGCCAGAGACTGCACACCGATATCAGCAGAAGTACCTACAGAAGGCAACACGGAATCTGGGTCCTTGCTTATAAAGCTTTTTATGCTATGGCTCTGCCTAGTTTCAGGACCTTTCCTTCAGTTTCCTTCCCCATTCTTGTCCACAGGCACCAGCTGTCTCCACTGCCTTTTCCACCGTCATCTCCTATTTCTCCATGGAGCCCTAGTAGGCCAAACTCAGCGCAGGCCGAAGCTACTACAGTGAGCACCAATGGGGCTTGTATTACCCACCTTGCAGTCCGGACGCAAGAAGGTACCATGTTTGCAATGTATTGCGGTGGAGTTAACAAAGCGTCCTTATTTTTTCCCTCCCAAGCATCCCTGTTCATATTTTTAACTCCGACAGCAGTGAGCTTTTTCTTTCATTTAACCCTTGTTTTATCATATCCATTGGAGTTAATCTTCTTACTGCTAACATGGCAGCTTGCTCCTCTGATGGCATTACTGCCTTGAACCTCACATGGGAACCCCAGGCACTAACTTATATTCAGGGCCAGATTCTGCAGGGCTGTCTGGCAGTTACACCACTTCACTGTCCACTCCCACCATGCCGAAGTAGGAGGATGCACCTGCTTTCCAGCTGCTGCATTTCACAGCCGAACATCTGAGTGCCAGAAACTGAGATGAGTTCAAGGTAATCATAGAATCATTTAGGTTGGAAAAGACCCTTAAGATCATCAAGACCAACCAAATGCATTTGTCTGTAAACTGCAGCAGCTCAGGAGCAGAAATGTGACACCTCACGCAGAGGCGTAGACCCTGCTCTCTGCTCCTACCCGCTCGTTAGATGTCTTGCACCAAATTGTAGCTGCGCTCCATGGGGTCCCTCTGTGGCCTGTGGCTTTGGACGTTTGCCCTGCTTGCTCTCTCTCCCCTTCAACAGGCTCCAACTTGCTCCTTTGTCATAATTTTTCTCTTCCTCAATTCATACTTTGTCATAAACAGTAGGAGATAAAGTCGTGCCAAAGGGGACAGCCTTTGTACATTGTGCTGTACAAACATGAGGCTGTGGATAACACGGTTTCCCCTTTAAAAAAATACTCCCTTGTCTCTGAATGGGAGCTCTTTCCACTATGACGTGGTAGCGCAATGAATTCCCTGCACTGAGACGTTGCTCACAGCCTTGAGACAAGGCACAAAGGGAGTGCAAATAAATGAACAATACGGTGGAAGAAACAAAGGACAAAATAAAAGCAAGCAAGCAACAAAGGGGAAAAAAAAGGGAGAACCAGCCTGCAATGTTTAAAGATGTGCCATGCAAAATCACCGCCATACAAAATGATGCAGAATTTCTACAGAACTGGGCTGGCAAAAAGCCTATGGGGAGTCCAGTCAGAAGAGCACGCTGACTCCAGGAGCAAGGACAGAGCTGGCAATTAAAGGACAAATGCTGCACAATTTTCACATTGGCCTAGTGCATCCCATCCCATGGGATCCCACAGGGTGTTACAAGGACTCTTCCCGCTCCTGAAACACAGCCGTATTTGGGGAAACAGGTTAGCAGTGTACAGCAGCAGCATACAAGTAAATGGAAAAAAAAAAAAAGAAAAAAAAGATTTTTGCTGTTGCACAGGTTCTCCCTACTTTTGTCCCCCCACTTCCAAAAGCTCCCCTAAAAATAAATATTCCTCACACCCACCAGTAACTACACAAGATTGACTCCCTTTAGAGAGCCATGGGGAGTCTTCTACCCCAGAGCCATACAGGCTTGTGCAGAAAAAAGAAAAAAAGAAAAGATAAAATACATATTGCAAAGAGCCAGGTGCACAGGTCACTGTATTGGAGGCTGGCAGGAACAGACATAGAATCACATTAGCAAGCTCAAAGCCATACTGACAATGTCATCCACATTCTCTACAATTTTAAATAAGGCATTTCTTCTCGAACAGCAGTTTGCTCCTACATCCTCCTTTCTGATGCCCTCAGACCAGCCTCCTTCCACAACTAATTTGCGCTTCTCTTCCCTCTTTCCTCCTTATTCTTCCCCCACTCCTTCTAGTCATAAAAGCAACTCCCTCCTCACTGAGCTCCCATCTCAAATCCCCCCAAAACCAGCACCAGTGTCACTGCAGAGGAGTTGTTACCTGCTGGATGCGGAATGGTCTTGCAGATGACAACCTTTCCCACCACATTGGAGCTGTCTTTGGAGGCTTTAGAGGCTTTTCAGAGCAGAGACACTCTACTTCGGTCTCATGTACAAAACATTTAATGCAACAATACCCTGATCTCAGTGTTTCTGTAAAATAGAGCTCTTGCTTGGTTGTAACCGTCTGCCTAGTATAATGTATAGTGCACTACGTGGCCAACTATGTTGACTAAATGCTACCTTCTTGCTCCCACATTAGGTATCCGGTGGGATGGGGAAATGTCGGTCTCTGATCTGCCCCCTGGCCATTTCACAGTTGACTTCAACTCCTCAACCCCTGGGCTGCTGCATGATTCAAGCCCTTCTTTTGTGCTAGATCTAGTGATTTCTGCTGAGCCAGTTTTCAGCCAGATGTGGAAGGCGATCCTGCTTGCTGGGTGACCCAAAGTGGCAGCTGGGCTGCGCAGCGGTTGGTGCACGGCTGCGATGGTCAATCTCTCCAGTACTTCAGTGGGCGATAAAGAACCTTATGAGAGCAGTGAACTTGCAGCCAAATCAGGGGACCCACTGAAAGAGGGCTGCCTCTGTGTGTTCCTTTATAAACAGATTTCTGCAACACAAAATGCATTTATAGGATCTCTCTGCTCAACTTGTTTATGTTTTCCCTTCCTGCTTTTCTCTCCTGGCTGTAATTAGCTGTCAAGTCTTGGTGCATATTTTCTGTTCATTTGCGTTTTAAAAAGGCAAAAGTCAAGTCTTCCAGAAGATAGGCAAGAGCTCGTTTCCCGTTTTCACTCTGGTTGGACTGGGATACCACTGCTGCTTAACTTGGCTTAAAAAGCCTTCGTGTTCTTCACCTTTAATCATTCATTCATGCTCCTGCACCTCATTCTTGCTTAAGCTGACTGCAGTGTTTGTGCACCTGGCTGCTGGATTAGCTCAGGATGAAAAATAACTTACCCCTCAAAATGGCTATCTGGTTCACAGTACTATGACATGAATGCTCGTGCCAGCAGCACAGACAGGACTACCGAGTTGGGGGAGAAGAATGACAACAAACAGCTATGGTGGAATGAGAGAATTATAACGTTTAAGCTGGTAACTGCAAATTATAGCCTTACTGCTCTCAACAGTTGCAGCCTGCTAGACAGAAGCTGCTCAGCCCACTGCATATCGAACAGGGTCAAAAGCTTGACCCGTAGCTGTGAGTCTTCTCTCTACCTTCTTGCAATTAGACAACAGAAAAGTATCTGCAACCTAAAAACCCCCCCTCCCTCCTTTTTCTCAAAACATGTGATTCTTACACGATCCAGGCGTTTTCTTCCCAAGCAGGAGTTCATGCGCTAAGGCTAGCCATGACCTGCAACGATTCTTGTTTATTACTGTCTGCCTAGAAAATCTTGTAGGGTAAGAACAGAGATGTCTGTTCTTCAAGGACATTTCTCTGCAAGGTATCTGTAAGGAGCTCAAAACACTTTGCAAACATCCTTTAGTGATGACTCACAGCACCTTCTCTCGTTGCTGTTCAATGCTGAAATGGAGGCCGCAGTTTGCCAATATGAAGAATGTGATGGCAGCAAGGTCTTCAGCAGCTGCTGCTCCTGCCTCTTCCTCACCCCTTCCTTGAGCCACCGCCGCCTCCCAAAAGGCTGACCCTCAACTGTGCGCTACTCCATAAACCAGATGGTGTAACTATTCCAACTGAAAAATAAAAAAAACTAACAAAGCTTTTTTGTTGTTGTTGCTGTAGTTTATAGTCTCAGCAGTTACCAGACTGATAGTACTGCTGGGAAAACACTGACTGATGATGAACACAGTAGTAATATGCAGTGGCACAGGAGCAGGAACGAGCTATGGAGGAAGGAGAAAGCGAAGGAGAGGATGATGATGCTGGGAAGTGAAGTAGCAATACCTGAGCAATACCTAGTATTACCAAAGAAGACTGTGTCAGCAAGGCACCATCCCAGGCACAGAGCAACTAAATGACTTGTCCACAGGAACAGAGCAAGTCATTGGCAGAGAGCATAATTTTAAGAGATGATGACTCCTGCTTATCCCCTCGCTCAACTCCAGGCATGATTCTGCCCTGCTGGTCTTGTTTGAAATGGCAATGAGAAGGTAACTAGTACAAACCCAAACTGAGGCTGTCCCACCCAGGTATATTATCAGTAGCTGGCAGCTCATAAAAGTTTCTAGACTGGTTCCTAAAGAGAAAAGAAATGGCACCATTCAAATGACAGAGCCAGGCCTTGTTTCTAAAGGCAACACGTGCGCGCACACAGGTGATCCACCTCTGCCCTCTTCCCTTCCCTTCTTCTCTTTGCCTCTGCTACCACAAGAAAATTGCACTAGCTAAGTTTAAAATGGATTTTAAAAATAAATTTTTAAGTAATTTTTAAAAGATTAGTTTTAAACGAGTGCAAAGGGCTGGGTAACAACCTCTTAGTTTTCAGAGGGCTCTCTCAGTTTAGGGAAAACTCAGTAGCACACAGTCTCAGATGTGGAAGTAAAGTGGTACAGTGGAACTGGTGAAAATGTTTGCACGGATGCTCAGCTTGCTGTGATGAAAGCCTGTACGTATGAAGATGGAGGGACTCATTTGCAGTACCCAAGCTATTCCACACTCGGTCCCTGTGTGCGAGCACACGGTACCCTCTGTGGGGGAGGCTGCAGGACAGCAGGGTGCATGGGAGCAGCAGGGGCACTGCTCCAATCCAGCCTGCCCACGACTCGCTGTGGGAAACTTCTCCCTGTTGTTCTTCCAGAGGAACGGGAACACCCCTCCAGCCTTTTAAGAGATCCAGACAAGCCTGCCATATGTACTTTGTGTATCAGAAAATGGCAAGAGGATTGGAAGCTGCATTTTAAAGCTTTGCAACTCATATTCAACAGCAAAGCCTAGCAATTTAGTAAGCAATTCTATGCAAGTCTATGATATAGTTAAACTATCTCTTAGGTTTTACTCCGTGAGCTGGCTTGGCTTCCCTACTTTATTGCTGCACTTGCTAAGCCTAATATTCTTTCTAACCTTTGGATCACAGAACACACTGCAATCTCCAAGACAGTGCCCTCAATAAGCTAGCACTGTCCCCAGGACAAGTATTGCTGAACATCAACTGCTTCCCCAATATAGGATACCCTCTCTGTTTCCATCTGCCAATTCCTTTCTGTTCATCATCTCACTCTGGATGATGCCCACATTCCCTCACTCCCGCAGAAGTGCTGCCTCGGCTCCCAGCTGTGAACAGCTGGCAGGTCCCCAGGGTCCAGACAAAACTGTGGCTGCCCCCCATCACATTGTCTGGATTAGAGTCAGTGCGTGTCTGCCGCGAGGGACAAAAGAGATGCTGCTCACTTCTCTTGTGCTTTGCTGCCGCCGTTGAAACACAGCTGCAGCTTCCACGACAGGGTATCCAGGGCACCAGCCTTCTGGCCATGCTTCCATCTTTGCCTAGTCTGCCACCCTCCTCTCTCAACACTTCTAGCATGAAGTTTGTGTAGCAGGCTTGTGCTGTGCTGGAAGAAAGTGGGTTTGGCCTCAACACAGGGGAAAATGCTCCCCTCGCTCTCCTGGATTCAGGCACATGGGCAGTTTCCCAGTCAGCATGGCCTCAGCAGTTAGCAGACAAGAACTAAAGATGCTGTTGCAACGCTGAAATTATGTGCTGGCATGAAAAAGAGAGAAGTCCCCGCTAATGAAGCTAATATTTACCCTTGTTGGCAATTCGGGGCAATGCTTATTGTCCATTCATAGGCTTCAGCCATGATTGCTGTGAGACAATCCACCATGCTACTGCTAGACCTGAAATGTGTGCAGTGGCCCACCCTGCAGAGGTAGGCAGCAGGAGACACAAACAAAAATGTTCAGTACAACCACACAGACTGCTACCACTTGAATTAAAAGAGCATCCTTGTTACAGAAGAGTGCTAGTAAGGTCTTTCCCTCTCAGTGGACCACACACAAGAATGGGCAGGGATTTAGCAGTGAGAGGGAAAAAGTAGTGCAATGCAAACATAAAGAGAAATAATTGAGGCCATATGTAGACAGGTGCAGGGATGGCTCTAGGAATCAATATAGCATTTAACTTCCCAGAGCAGGAAACCAAAGCACGCAAACTAGCTCTGACCCAGCTGCCTATTTTGCCTATTCCAGGGTGCTGGAGAGCCAGATTGTCTTCTGCTGCCTCCACCTCTGGTTGACTGGGTTCAGAGTGTTCAGACAGCTGCTATTTCCAGCATCAGGGCTAGCAGCATGAGCTGTCCTCACTCCTCCGATCTCTACGCAGGGTCACCACCACTGCTCCTCCCAACCATACTCCATCCCTTCCTTCCCTTTTCTGTCACAGGAGTAGATCTCAGTATCTGTTCCTCATACTTAGAGCAGCTAAATTCACTTTTGTTATGTTGCTGGAAAACCTGACACTGCTCTGGAGAGGTGCACTCAATTTGCAGCGTGAAGGTTTTTGATCTTACCAAGGGCAAACTCCCATTTGAAAATCAGGTTAGCTGCTGTAGCTCCTAATGGGACAACAGCCACCAGCAGCCTCCGGTGAGGGATGTAGGGAGCAGCCTCACAGCGAGGAAGGCTGCTCATCCCTCCCTGGCAGAGGCACGAAGGAAGCCCCACTTCCAAGAGCCCTGTAACAAACCAGCTCAGTATTCATTCCAGGTTGGCCCCAGCACCTGGCATCTGACACGGTATGTAACTGAATTGCATTCTGGTGAAAGTCACCTTCAAGTTCAGATGCAAAACTGGCTTCAAACACAGCTGCGTTATTAATTTGTTGAATGACAAACAGAATCGCTAGGGATGCAGGTAATAAAGGAAGCAGTATGTTTTAAAACTTAACAAAAAATACTGATATGAGATTTCAATAACTTCCAGTAGGAATCCATCACAAAGGAAGCTCTGTTTACAGCAGCTCCTCAATGCCAAAACATTTAGTCTCTTTATTGTAGGTGCTTAAGCAATCATGTCTTAGGCTGCTTTGTTTCATAGCAGAATTGATCACTAAAGATTACAAACAGAGTAGTAGCAAAAGTTCTGCAAAGGAAGACACAAAAGCACACTGTTAAAGAGTTATAGACAAAATATCCAAGTACTGCATGGAAAATGCTCATGAGCATAGACTTATGATCGTATGACACACAAAAAGAACATCACCAAGGGCACAAAATCATGCACTCACAGGTAGGAAACACCAGGATTAGAACGGCCTACGAAACCTTTGTTCCCTGTTGGAGGCCAGGCAGTGTGATACAATCTCCAATCGCAGGATCACAAGCTGTTTTGTCTGAGGAACCCGTACCACACTCTGCACAGGGAACTGGTGAACCTGAACAGTGACTCTACAATCACTGATATGTGGCTGGCGCACTATGGGGTCACTGCGCTACAAATTTCACCTGGACCAGATGCATGCATACAATCACATTTTAATAATCTTTTCAGCCAAAGCTCACAAGATGGCATTTAGGAAGCTTTATATTCATATAGGGGACTTACACCAGCTGTGGAAGGACAGACCATACTTGACTCATCGTGAAGTCAGTGAAGTGCAGGCAGACTGTGCATGATATACAATCTGCCAGAACAGAGTGTCCCTTCACTTCTTTAAAAAGCATTTGACACAGCAGAGTAAGTATGTACTGTTTCAGCACTGTGCATCATGCGGCCATGGTGCGTTTGCTCTGGTCCTAGAATTGGACTTACCATCTCATACAGTCAGGGATCGAACAAACAAACATGTTCATCCTTACTGCCCTCATTCCACATGAATCTCCACACCTTGTATCCTGCCCCCAAGCTGAAGCCTGCACTGAATGCATGACTGATATTTTCCCTGTACACATATCTCCCCGGTTCTCTCAAGAAAGCACCACACTGCAGGTCTCCAAGACACAAAGAAGCGCTAGGCCAGCTTATCGGGGCCAGCTCTGAAGAACGCATGTGTCCTATAGCCATGTTATACCCAGCTAGGTAGCCTTACCTTGTGCCATGAAAACACACTTTTTCCTCTGTTACCACTTAACGGACGTATCCTCAGAACAACTCTGAGAGATGGTGGGGGAAGGATATTAACCCTGCTTTACATACACACGACTGAGTCTTAGAAATCACAAGCTCTAACTCTTTCTGGCTGGCCAGTCTAAAATCTAAAGGAATTTTTTTTCAGAGTCCTTCTCCATTCAATAAAACTGGTCAACCAATGCAATTTGTAATCTTCCACAAAGTGGAATTCCTTAAAAAAAAACCCCCATAGTCCATTATAGCTTCACTTAGCTATTTAGCTAGCACAAAACTTCTATCAGCAGTGCTTGTCCCTCTGATGCAATTCTTATTTCAGAGTAGGATAGTGGTGGGGGCTGTGTCTCACAGCTGTACCAACCTGTGCTCCCAGGGGCAGGTGAAACCATTTGATAGCACGTGGCTGATTGGATTTTATTCCTGATTTCTATTCTGCTTTGTTTCTCTACAGCTGAGAACATTACACTGAGGGGGAGGTAAACATTAGCTTTTGCTTCCTTTGACATGATTCGTGGCATAGATCTTTCACAGCTTGCTGTGGGACTAGTCCCTGGCACTCACCTCTCCGTTAGATAGTGTGTCCTTTTTTCTCCATACCTCCCCATTAACCTGCTGACATGTATCTGCAAGTAACAGAGGATAAATATGCCTTCAAAATTCAGCCATGAGGCTCAGAGAGAAGTCCTGCCTGATGTCTGCAGGGAGAAAAGTAAAGGAAAAAAAATAAAGGAACAATAAAGGAATAAATAATATATAATAATAAAATATAATAATAAAGGAATCCAAGGGATGCTTTGAGAATTAATAAGTATCTTGCTAGAAAGGAGATTTAGTTCATGGAAATCACAGCTGGTCTCTCTCTTCCAATTCTCACATCAGACTTAAAATGACTGCAAGGCCAATGGCTATGAAGGAAGGATGCAGGTTCCTCCACTCTGGAAGATGCTCTCCTTTACTTCAGCTTCAAGAGGTGAGGGGTATCATCCAGTCTTTGCAAATGAGAAGCAGAGGTTTAATGAGAGAGATTGTCTAGTCTCGGATGCAGACATGGACAAAAAGTACCCTCCTGACCTATAAGTCTTCTGTATTTACATTTAGCAAGTTATTTCAAGCTCCATTCATTCTTTGAACTGGAATAATCCTTAAAAACAAAAAATTCTTCAGTCATCTTTTGAATCTCCTCCTGAATCCTAAGCTGAGGTCAAGCTAAGAACAAGTCTGCACTTTTCTCTTGTCTTAGCCCAAGTTTCAAATAGAAAACTCTTTTGATTCTGAGATCACTTTCTTTGCCTTGGAGAATTATTCCAGGATCCACATTTTCAGCCCAAGAATGATTACTATATATTCATGTTCACAAAAATTAGTTCCAGCACCAGGATAAATCCTCACATCTCCTCCTGGGCTCCACCATCCTCTGGACCTAGTTTTGAATTCCCTTACTTTTTCTTTCCAGCACTGCCTCTTAGATTGCCTCTTTTTCTCCATCCTTCCTCTTGGTGGCAAGAGAGGTAGTTCAGGAGACCACCACCTTTTCACAACCACCTTTGATTCTCCCACTTTCTCTAGGCTCTCTGATGAAAGAAAGCCAAGTCGTATCTGTTGCCCAGGCACTGTGCTGACCTCATCACTGACTTCACAGCTTTATAAAGACAGGCTGACGTCACAGACTAAGTGAAGATTCTGGCTCTGACATGTTTTTCCTCTTTGACAGTACTCCTTTACCTTTTGATGGAGACTAATTCTTTACTAAATCCCTATTGTCTCAAACAACAGAGCAGAAAAACCTTTTCTGAGCTTTACATTTTCTCCTTTCACATTAATTGCAGATATTTTTCTCTGGATTCCTAGTGTGCTTTCCATTTTTGTTCTGCAATTCCAGATATGGTTTTTTGCATGTCTTTGTTTGGTTCCTGCATGCCTTCCCATAATTAGGTATCTTGCTGGGACAATTAGGAACCAGCAGAACAGGGTAGGTAGTTTGAATTTCTGGTCCCTCTCATCCATTAGCTCTTGAGAAAAGCTTGAGCCAGGCTAAAAATACACAAATCATCTCCTCTCTGTCCTTTTTGTAAGATGTTCTGTGATTTCTCACAAAATTGCTGGATGCAGTAAGATTGCTACTGCAGTCTGTTCCAGAACTGATTGCACCTTTATGTCAGGTAAACTTGGATATGCAACCCGGAGCTTTTGGCAATAAAGTGTGGCTATCTAAAGAGATTTAAAGAGTTAATGCCTTTTTTTCTGAATTCTGATCTAACACAAAGGATCAGATTTCTGTGTGCGCTTTTATTCTGGAGATTTTAAGTAGGTGTGTTGACAAGCTTGTTAGGAGAGTTCAGGCATCCTCTGCTGAAGTCCAGTCGCCTTAAAGCAAGGCTGGAACTTGGGAGATGCAGGTTCAACTCCCTGACTTGCCTAGATTTTCAACGTATCCTTGGATAAACCACTTAATACTCCTGTCATTCAGTTTCCCATGAGTCACATGGGTACAATAACAGTCTCTTTCCTCACAAGGCAGTTGGTAAGGTATTTATAATGTAAAGTGGTGAAGTGATGATGGTGCTGAAGGACTTGGAATGACTGGTGAAAGGGGAGCAGGAGAATGTTCCCAGTCTCATCCTAAAATGACAGAAGTGAGGCAGAGCCCAAAGGATACATCATGTGTGCCTATGACTAATGTGTCTGTGCCCGACACGCTCTAAAAACTAAATTAAAGGCCACAGGAACACAACTGGCACTGTCTTATCCTTTGTTATTCAGCTGTATTTCTTATCCTCTTAAGTGTTTCTGTGGTATTATCTAAAAATTAGGAACACATAAACATTATCTCTTCAGAACAAATGCAAACAGACTCTTTCTTTTCACCAGTTAGAGCTTGTGGTGTTAGCAAAAGGGATTTTTTAGCTCAAAGTTGTCCCTGGGGAAGGATTTTTCTGAAACTGCCCCAGGATGAATGGCCAGCTGTAGTGTTTTACTCCTCTTGCTTTTTTTCTCTTCTGTGTTTGTAAAGATTTTTACTAGAGAGACAGTATTACTGTTATTATTAGTGAAGTATTCCTGGCAGTGTGCCAAGCATGTTAAGCATCTTCCAGACATAAATATTCACTCAGCAAGGTCCATTCTTACATTTCCAACTGAATCAATGGCAGAGCAATCCTTCCTTGGAGGAGCTCGCTGCCAATGAGCAAATAAACCCTTGGCAGGAGTGAGGAGTTGTGATAGGAAGATGAGGCCAATCACCCGGCCATGGACCCCTTCAACACTAGACAAGAAACACAGGGCTGCAACCCTCCTTTGCAGCTTGAGCTCCGGAAAGCCTTTCAACAAAACAGTGCTAATGCAGAATATAATTCCGATCAATTGGTGCTGGCAAAAGCTAGGCTACACAGATGATGATTAGCAAAGCTAACGTGTTCCAACACACAGCCACAGGGCTTGTGCTCAGTGTCACCAGCTTCGGGGCCCTCTGTGTTCCCGGCCCAACCCAGGTCTTTGCTGCCCTTTCTCTTCTATGTGCCCTGAGCCTCTTCCTGATGCAAAGGATGGTCATCTACCTTTGCCTCTTACACAAACACTTCCAGGCAGACTGCTAGTCTGTTGGGTCTTCCAGATTCAGGCCTTGGTTCGGCCTTGTTTTATGGGAACAGTGAGTTCCCTCCCCAAGGGGAAAGGAGAGGCACTGGTGTCTTCTTAATTCTTACCATGTCGGGGTGAAAACAAAGTAGCTGTTGCAAACCTCGAAAACTTTTGACAGCTTCAGAAGAAGTGCCTTTCTTCAAATTGGAGTGGGCAATGAAAACAGATACTTCAACGAGCAGATGAGAAGTGCTACTTAAGACCTAGGCATTATTTCAGTGATCTACTCCTAGGGAAAAATCCTAAGACACCAGGGAAAAATCAAAAATAAGCAACTTGCCAAATTACCGATGCCAAAGAGCACTGAAATATCATTTCAGATTTTCAGATCAACTCTTAGTTCCAGAGTTAATATTTGGGAACATCCTTACTGTTAGGAAATTCATATCTGCCCTGAACCTCGATGCTGCAAAGCCTTGATTTTATGTGTGATAGCCCTCCACTTAAAAGAAAGATCAGGAAAAAAGCCTGAAAATTATGACCTTTACAAAATGTTGAACATTCATCAGAGCTGAACTATATGTCTTGACACTTCCTGACCACACACTGCTTTAATCAGGATCCCTCAACCCTATGAACCATGACTGGCACAACTATAAGCTAAACTGCTTAAATCAGTCTAAGCCTTTAGAGCAGTTTAAGATAACTAAGCCACTTAAAACTCATTAGTACTAAGAGTTAAGCAACATCAACAGGGTATCAGAGATCCTGTATTACAGCCACTCTAGCCCTGCAACTTTCTCAAACACGCACACTTCCAGCGTCATGAACCCATTGCAAGTTTTTGTAGGTTGAGTGCATCTGAAGATCTGCCTTGTGATCTTGCCTTGATGGTCAATCCTGATGTAGTCCACAACACAAGTCAAATTTGAAGCTGACGGGGTTATCCATCTTTTAATATTTATCCCAAGAGCAAACTTGACCAGAAAATATGGAAAACTGTCTTGCTGGTTTTGTTCATATACTTAAAAAAAGTTAGATGTATATTATTTCTTGACATCACTTGCCTACATGTTTCATAATTTTTTACCCAAGTGTGTAAGGGAGAGAATTAAAGAACATGTACAATGGTGTGAAACTCGTGAGATGGCTTGAGGTTGATATGACTGCATTACTCATGAGGGGCAAAGCCTCAGTCAGGTATGTAGTTCATTCCTAGAACTCAAGTGTTCTGCATTTTAGAGGAAAAACTCTTAAATATTTTTAAATAAGTGAAGTCTTTTTCAAGAATCTTATTCTCGTATTTCTTCAGCAGTTACCCCATCTTCCCTTACAGAACAAACTAACTGAGCAGCACAGGCAAAGTTACCACTGCTGCTTGGAGGGGAGAGGCAGGTGTCAGGGCAGAAGGAGGGAAGGAGGCAACAGGAGAACAGGGGCCAAATCTGCTGAGACCCTGCCCTCATGCACTGGGGCCTACAGCAGCTGCCAGGGAAGGAACCTGGCGCCTTCTGCAACAGCAACAGCTCCAACAGTAGCCAAAGGTTTTTTACTGGCCAAGCAGGCACTGTGGCAGTCATCACTTTGCCACCCGCAGCAGTCTGCTGCCCCAGGCAGACCTGTGTTGTCTGTGCTTGCAGCAGACCTGTCTCTAGCTGCTGCAGACTTGTGGCAGTATCACAGACCTGCTCCTACAGCTTCTGTCGGTAGAGGAAAAATATAAATAAAACAGTGTATGCACCTCAAAAAAATCACTTTTGCCTTTTTTTTCCGATACCTAGTTATTATGACAAAAGGTCTGAAATCTTGCCGTAAGCCTTGCATTTAGCCATGTACGTGGTCTTTATTCATAGTGTAGTAATACTTTCATTAACATAAGCCAGAGGGAGGGGGGATGAGAGGAAGAAGCCTGACATAAAGAAAATGGCAATACTTTGAAGCTTCTTAAGGAAGAGACAGAACTCCCAGAGGAGACAGTTTACTGAGCAGAGTCCAGAGATGGATGTAGCTCTCCAGTCGGTCACCTTGATATCATGATTTCTCAACTGAACCCCCAAGTACCTAGTTTGCCAGGGGATTTTAAAATGATGTGCTGAACATGAACAACAGACCTGGACCTAAGTTCTGGATCTGGAGAGGAAAATCCTCTGCCTGTGGCCAGCCCTCTTCTCTCTGGTGCTTGTGCTCTTTGCCTGAGGCCAGGCAGGTGCTGCCACTGCTGTGACACTTCAGGCTATGCTGGTTTCCATGTGAAAGGCTGGCACATTTTTACAGAATTTAGTTTCCAAACTCTAAGTCCCTTCTAACCAGGCACAACCTGAATTCTTCAGTCCTACACTTTTTCCAGATTTCAAGAAATACCACAGTAATGACAATGGCACTTCTAAAAAGCAGGGCAGCTTTGCATTGACCTCCAAAAAAGGCAAAGGAGTGAATACCCCAGAGCTTTTCAATTGACAGTAAGATTTCCAATGTGGGCAGATGTACACATTTTGCATCATCTTGTTCTCAGAAATGGGTGATATTTGTTGTTTTGTTTTAAATTAAGCAAAAGAGGCCTGAGGTAGACACCCAGCATGGAAAATTTCAGCCTCAATGACAGAGTTTAGCAAAGTTGCAAGCAACTTCAGGGAAAAAAAAAAGAAAATACCCTTGTAATGGAAATTATTGTGCAGCCTTAACTGTGGGTGAAGGTAGCTATCGCTGCCTAGGATGATTACATTTGAGAGGCCACCTTCTCATATAAAAGCTGCAGAGCAGTAATAGGGCGTTGTTTGGCACTGCATTCTTGAATAGCTTTAGCAAACACAGAAGACCAAAGACTAGGAAAAACAAGGTAGATAAAAAGCAAAACACAACAAAGGCCTACAGTAAGTTCAAAGAACACTTGTATTTTCCATACAAACTGTATGACTGGACGTTAGAATTTCTGGAGCAGGGCAAGGCTATGTTTCTGGTTTCAGTGCAGAATGGTTATAAAAATGGAGCTGACTGAGTTTCTAGGTCATAATGCAAGCTGTCATATACTCCTCTTTCTGCCTTTCAAAGTGTGATGACTCTCCAGTTTCACTGAAGTTTTACCAAACTCCTTTTAACTTTTAACTTAACTGGTGTTAAGTAAGTGCAATACCACTCAGGAGCGGTCAGGATCTAGTCCTACTTACCATCCTCTTCACTGATAGTTTACAAAGAAAATCTGGAGTTTAAGTCAGCTGATATGCACAGTCTATCACTCTCCATCCAAGTTGCCATAACTGGATAATTAAACAGTACTGGAGATTAAAATGTACTTGAATTAGAAGGTTTGGACTCTTTGCCACAGTTTCGTCATTAAATGACTCATCTACCATTGATCAAGACCTGCAATTATTCTAATACTTTTCTTTTCCCTAAGACATAAAAAAAGATGGATAACTGGTCACCCCAGACATGAGCGCTGCACTTAAAATGTTTAAAATTATATAAACTCTGTTGTGTGTGTGTAGTAGGGTTTGGATTTTTCTTTATTTTTTTCCAGTAGCTATACATATGTGATTGTTCTTTGTATTTCTGGTTTTTGTCTTCCTCTCTCAAAAAGGCATGTACTCCTCTGCAAGCTTCTCGTGCTAATAGAAATCCTGACGTGTTACAATGAATTAAATAATATTGTACCTTCTCACAAAGGTGATGTCTCCTTAGAGCACATCCACTTCTGGAAGTTACATGCTAATCTAGGCTTGAATTTGCTAATCTTATTTCAGCAAAACTTCTGTTCAATCTGCCTAGCTAGGTTTACAGCCAAGCTGCTTCACTGGAGCCACAAGTGAAGTGAAGGTCTGTGTCAAGAGGCAAAATTGCTGACTTTGTTGTGGGCTGTGCTCCTGTGAGCTGGGAGGGCTGGTTGCTGGCCCAGCCCTGGAGACTGTGCATCAAAGCAATACAAAGCCCACTGTGGACCACAAAAGGTGGGATTCAGGAAAGAGCAGGTTTCAGGTTGCATCGCCATCAAGACTAACCTTCTAGATATCTGCAGAGGGACAGAAGAAATCCTCTTTGCTCTGTGCCTGCCCAGGGAAAGATTCATTCCTTGTGTGATGTTTTTCTGTACCTGAGTGTCGGTCTGAAAGACCTTCCACATAGAGTAGAGAAGCAACAGCACAGTAAAGAAGGTGCTGTATGAGGATTTTGCTTGCATGGTATGTGTGTCCCCAGCAATAAGCTGCAGTGACTCTAAGAGGACAGCAGGGCCACTCTGAAGAGGCATGGCCTGTGAAGGCCACACAACTCTTGGGGAACTCTGCATGTGTGGTGGATACTGATGGAAGCTTGGCTTGTCAGCTCCTAAATCGAAGCTGTATACACTGCAATTCAGTAGACCACCTCCCCCATGTTTAGATCTGATGCATTCCTAGATCTCTGTAAAGGGAAAGCTTTTTCAGTCAGATTGTATTTTCTTGCCTCGAGGATTGTGAGGAATGTGCACTTGGTTTAGTGGCCTCTGAAGACTTCTGCAAGGATGCAAAGTAACTGGAGGGTACAGCTCTCCCTGGTATTTCATTCCTTCCATGCCCTGGTTTTCTTTAGGAAACCTGGGGCACCCAGGATGCTTGTACAAGACATTCGGAGCCACCAGTGCACCGGCTCCATTTGCCGTGGCACTAGTTCATCTGTTGGGTGTACCTGTTGCACTACTGGCACAGCTGCCATCAGCGAGCTGCGAGGCATCACCGCATATGCTCCAGCATTCATTGTTGTCCTCGGTCCAGCGATGCAGCACAGCCAAAGGACTGTGTATTCAGCACAACCCATCTGCATGTCGGGTAATCCAAGATTGCCCCTGGCTTTTTAACCATCCTTGCCAGGACTCTCCTTTCTGCACTGCTGCCCAGTTTGCCCATAGCTCTTGAAAACACACCACTTCTTTATTCTTTGTGAAAATAAGCAGGCTTTTGAACTTTGGTATGTTAATCCTACAAGACAAAAGAAGATACAGGACCAGCCACCTGAAGAAATGTAAGCCACAGCCTCTCACGGAGATCAGTAAGAGTTTAGGTGCTTGCATTCCTTCTTGGACTTGGCCATTTGCCTGACAGCGCTTACCATCAGACTTAGTTTTTCACCAACTGTTTCCTGCAGCTCACAGTGAAAGCAAACTCCCACAGACTTCCACAAGGGTTCTGCCGGCTAAGGCCATCCTTTTTCAGAGCAATCCTCCAGCAATGGTGAGAAGAGATTTGGTAGAAAGCCTAGGCTGGGGAATTTCTTCCCTGAATAATTAGATAATTTGCAATAGCATTCTTAGTGGTGTTATTAAAATGCCATGACTCAGATATAGCTGTGAGAATGTTAAGGACCTGATTTATTTTTCTGATAGTAGAGTTGATTTGTGTGCTTGGGATTTTCGCTTTGCAGGGTCAGAACAATTCAGAGTCTTTATCTTCACCATTTGCCTCTAGCCAGGTTCACTTTTTGCTCTCTGCAGCAGTGGAAAAGTTTTAAATTAAGACATAATATACTGAAATTTAGAAGGAAAGCATACTGGATTTTCTTTCTTTTCAGAATCTTAGCTAAACTATGGTGAAGTTTTGATCTTGTAATTAGGATAGTTCTGTAAACAAATGGGTGGACACATGCATGATCTTAGCAAACAGCTGCTTTAAATACATTTTGGGCCTCAATGTGACATTGTGGGGTGCTGACTAGCTTGTCAAAAACTGGATTACCTGAATCAGCACTCATTTGCAAATTCAGAACCTGAGACCTGATCCTTAAGGGCTCTCTTTCGCTGGTGAGCAAGCAATTTATTTTTTTAAACTGACACAAATTTTCCTGTATCAAATAATGCATTTTATCTCAGAAGCCGTATTAGGTCAATGGTTTGGGCTCATGAGAGATTAAAATAGTAACATGTTCTAACTAAAATAATACAGACCTGAAAAAGCTTAGTATGGAGGAAAAAGCAACCAACTAAAACCCAACCACACCTAGAAGAAAGATCACCCTAGCTCTAACAGCTTAACTCCTTTTTTCCATAAGAAAAATTGTGATTCTTCTCTGTCACACTGGCAGAGAAAAAAGAAGGTGATTCTGGCCGATTTGCAGTATTCCGGCTGACTACAGGAGAACGTCATTTGAACCTTTCACAATTCAAATGCCAGAAAAGCATGGCAATACCATTAAGCCTTATGAATGAGGAGCCAGTGAGATTTCAAGGAGTATGGGATGGGTGTTCCTTCTCTTCCTCTACCAGTTTCATGCCATTTCTCTGCCTTCTTAAGATCAAGCTGCCCTGTCCTGTAGTGAGCCTGCTGCCCTTCCTAGTCTCCTGCAACCACCTGCTGTGACAAGCACGTAACCACCTGCTGCACCACCTTGTGTGTTATTATAGTCAGTGGTGGTGAACCCAGCAGTGACATTTCTGGACCAGCTCCATTTGTTACCGCTGATCCCGCTTCCCAGCCTGAACAACAATTGGCACTGCGTACGCACTCAGTGCCAGCCGTTTCAGTGCACCCTCTGTAGCCGAACCTCACAGAAACCTGGTAGAAGTGCTGAAGTCCCCGCTGCTGCCTGCACAGCCACCTGTGCAACACCAGACAGCATTGGGGCATCGTCTTGCAAACACTCGGACTCCTTCACCCTCCCCTTTGCCCCTTCCCCAAACCCACCACTACTGAAGGTCCGTTTCCCCAGTTCGCTCCCCCAGTCACTCTTCATCAGCTCTGTATACCTTCAAGGAGATCTCAGTTGCTTCTGGTCTCCCTGTGCTGGGTCAGTGCTTGCGCAACCCACCCCGTGAGAACCCCCGGGGCAATCCCCACAACCGAGCAGGCAAGACCTTGCCCCTAACCTGGCATTCAGTCTCTTCTGCTCCTTTGGAAAGATCAAGGTATGTGCACGTAAAACTATGGCAAGGGCATCAGCTGCAAGACTTTGTCCTGTCATTTCATATGAGTAAGAGCTTCCTTTCCTCTTGCCACAAATCTGAGCTTAGTTTGTTGCATGCTGTTAGACAGTAACTACGATTGATTCCTGCAATTGCTCCATATCAGAGGTGGGTGAATGTTTACGAAATACTGGTACTTTGGAGTTTGCACAATATTATTGGATAGATCAGCATAATAAAAGACTTAGGGATCCTTTGATCTACAGGCTGTGCATATATTTCAGATCTGAAATGTCCATGGTACCAGAATATTTGCTCATGCGCATGATTCCAGATTACCATGCACGGCACATGTTCTTCCTGGCTTTCCCTTCAGCTCTGCTAAGTCAGACGTTTTAGAATTCAGTGTCACCTGGCCTTGCCCTACACATTGCCACAATCTATTAGTGAAGAAAAAAGCCTACTGACTTCTCCCTTAAATAAAAAGATTAGAATTTAAGACACGCAGCGTTTCTAGCAACACCACGTACAGTACAGATCTTCAAGGATTTTTAATGTACTTGCTTCAAGGTGATTGTAGTTGTCCTCAGAGAGGAACTTCCATATAGACTATGATATTACACATCACCAGGAATATATTACCTTTGAACCAGGCTGGACCTGCTGTTACTGGAAGTAAGTAATTGTACTAACTGGATAGCTAATTCCCAGAATAGCGATTTTATAACTAGGGAGAGTACTCAGACTGCAGCCTTTCAAATCTCTGAATATATTATAACTTAACTACTTGGCAGCATTCAGGGGACAAAAAAAAATCTGAGTGCCACCTTAATGAGTTCTTACTAGCGATACAAATATTTGGGCTTCTGGACAAAAGACGATTATAGGTTAAATGATATTTGGATAGCATCATGTGGCTGATTAAAAATGGAATAAACTGCTAATGCAGTGAAGAATGCATCTGTTTACAGGCCTGAATCAACTTCTAAAACAAGAGGAGAGAAATTTCTGAAAAGTTTTCTCATTTTATGTACTATTGTGTACAAGTGACACATATGGTTTCCATTAGGCATTTTTCCAAAAGAAAAGAAAAGGCAAAGAGACAAAAAAGGTGAAATACATCTTACTTTAAACCCAGGGATTATTATTAAGGGGTTTTTTTTTTGGAATTGCAGTTCTAATCTGATAAACTGTTATGCAAAAATACTACTAACTCAACAGAACTGCTGCCATGGAAATGGTTCTCCAGCAACTCTTCTCACTTCAGTGAAAAGCAGTAGGGTTTGTCGCTCGCCCATCCCTTCTGCCCTTGCCTGCATTTATTCTGCACCATGAAGGCAATATAATGGACTTCCCTCCTTGGGCATCATCACTCTGGTGTTTGCCTTCCAAATTAGCCATACTGGCTGAGACCCATCAAAACCTATGGGAAAAAGCATTGAGGAGGCAGGATTTGACTTGCAGAGCCTTTAAGAAGGTTTATGTGGAACACTTGATTCAGATCCACTAAAGGTTTTAGAGGACTGTAGGACTGTCTTTTTTTTTTTTTTTTAGATACTTTTCATTTTTACGTAAACTTCAGCGACAGAGGCCAATGTGGCTGTGCTCCCAAAATGATATCCCAAAAATCAATCTGACATGATGTGACTTTCGGCACAAGGTGACAGACGGAGAGCTTGGGCAAAGGGGAAAGCTCTGCTGCCCATGGGGCCAGGCACGCTGCAGTGCGAAGGGGCTCCTCCTTTATTTCTACCCTGCAGGATGCAGCACTGGGTAGCACAGGAAAGGGAGATGGTGTGGAGCACCCGGGAGTGTTGTTCAGTCTCTGGTCTGCCATTTCTTTCACAAACCAAGCCACATCTTCAACCACAGCCTGCACAGACACAAACAAGCTAGTTTTAAACTGGCCAACAAAGCTACAGAAAAAGGCATAGCTACCCGAGGACTTATTGTTAGTGCAAGAGCAAGCACCGGGCTGAGGGAATTGTACTACGGAGTACCCTGCTGCCTGATCTAAAAGTGGCCTAGGTCCATCTCTGTAAGCCAGCATTTTCTCCTTGGGAATAGCCCCACCTTTGTTTTGCGGAGCAAATGTCCCCTTTATCTCTCTGTCTTTCAGTTTCTTATTCATAATTCAAGTACCTTGTCTACTCACACCGCTGTGAAGAAAAATGCTTGCAACAGGCAATGTACCTTGGACAGGAGAAAATCTGGCACCTAGCTGACTTGAAATGTGAGTTCGTTCTGCCCTATCATCCTTTACTCTTACTGCCTTTCAAGTTGTCACTTTATGATATACTCCCCCACTTTTTTCCCCACAAAAGAGAAAGACAGAGTGACATTTCCCACCCTTCCACTCTCCAAATTGACAGCAGTTCACCTCTGTAGTGACTTTTTTTCCCTTGTAAGCAGACAAGTACTTTACAAACAACAGAGTGTGTGTTCTGGACAAGTGATGGACAAGTGCCACAGCGGTCAGGGGAAGCGTCTGAAACTCTGGATACCATTCTGAGCTTCAGAGGGCATCCATCTCTCTTCGCAGCAAAAATAGGCCAGAAATACAGTAAGAATAGACCTCTCTCATGGGGTTTTGGTACATCAGCTCCTGTTTGAGGCCAGAGCTGTCTGAAAATTTGGAAGAGGAGGTTGAAAGAAATTTTGGTGCTCATAGGAGAGGAGATAAAAAAAGGAGAAGGAGAAAAGTGAAAAAAAGAAAAAAAAGGAAGAAAGGGAGAGGAAAAGGGAAAGGGAAAGGGAAAGGGAGAGGAAAAGGGAGAGGAAAAGGGAGAAGAAAAGGGAGAGGAAAAGGGAGAGGGAGAAGGAGAGGGAGAGGGAGAGGAAAAGGAGGAAAAGGAAGAGCTTGACGTTTTAAAGAAGGATTTGGTTTATTTTGTTTGGATTCATTTGTTCATGCCCAAGAGCTAGTAAGTCCCAGTGATCAGGACAAGCACTTCCCAAGGCCTTAGCAATCCTCCTCCTCACTGCCCTGCATCACACACAGTCCCCTACAGAAATGAAGAGAGTACAAAGGTGTTGCAAAATACTATGAAATCAGAATGGCAATACCTTGTACTCCCTATGTCCTTATGCTGCAGCACAAGGATTACTTATAGCACAGGGAAATGAGACATAAATCTCCTCTAGCCTCAACACAGGAGATCCCTGCTGGGGGATCTGATGCTGCCGTTGGCAAAAAGTGTCAGCACCCAGTGAAACTGGTGGGAGTTTAGGGCATGCAAAATAAAAGAAATGTAGGCCTGGCCCTGGACATATTCATGTTGAGCCCTTTGACAACAGTGGGAATCCCCTCCTGAGTTCAGCTGTTCCAAATCAGACTGGAAATGCCAGCCAGAAAACAAAGAGATGCTACTGTTGCCCTTCATTTATTTAGCCTTATTGTAGTGTAAACAGACATGAAACCTGAGAAAGCAAAAGCTCAGAGCACACCTTATGCTTTGGGGATGTTTACAAATTGCCAGCCCTTTATGAAAAGAATAAGCAGGAATTAGAAAAAAAAAATCCCCTGAAGATATTTCCTGGTTCCTGCTTAACCATGTGAAGGAAGAAGGAAGACTTACTCAGTTTGGACCAGTTCCAGATGCACACTGTCACCTCCACATGGGGCTTTGCTTTTAGTAATGCTTGTATCCACGTTTGCCGTTCAAACTGACAGAGCTTTGAACAGCAGCAGCAAGCCAAAAGAAAAGGTTGTCTAGTGCAGATGGTGGAAAACCAGGCTTGGCAGCTAGTGGGCTATGGACAGCCCTGAGCAGTGCATGTGAGGTGCAAAGGGAGGAGAAGGATTCACCAAGATGGCTTGGTGGCATGGGCCCTCAACCAGAGCTGATAACAGAGCTGTCTGTTTCTCTGCCTTCTGTCAGCTTTTTGATAGAAAAAGAACAGCTCTTACCCAAAATCTATTTGGGGCCAGCCTGCAAAGTCAACTGCTCTTTATGAAAAGCTGCCGTTCACTCAACAGCATGGTATTAATGTGAGGTTCCTGTTTCGATACGCTTTCCTCATGCTTGTGGTGCTGTAAATCTGGCTGCACACAAGGGCAGGAATTTCCAAGCAGATGGTTGCCAGGGTTCTCCCTTCAACACACAACAGGAGCTGCTGGGCCAGGTCGCATTAGCAAGCACCAAGTCTAGTATCTTGTCTGAGGCATCAGGCAATACTTCTCAAGAGGCAAATTCAGTATTCCACGGATGGTGCAGTGCCAGCTATGAGGGAGAAAAACTCCTTTCTCCTAAATAAATCAACTACCCAATGTCCCAGATCTATTGCCATCAAACTCCATTATCTCTTCTGCTTTGTGCTTCACACACACTTCCCCAATCACACGATGGCTTTCCTTTCCAAATCTTGGTCAAACTCTGTCTCATGGGAGCCCTCACTCTTTCTAAAAGGATCTACCAAATCCCTTGCCCTTGGCATGCCACACACCACAGGGCACAGCCCAACCGTCCGTACCAAACGGCAGCCAGAAGCCAGGCATGTTCAGCCACCCTGGGGAGAAAGCAGGCAAGGGAATGGATACTCCTAGTGTCTGTCTCACAATTCAGACAGGATTTGAAATGTTGCAGGACCTTCCAAATAAGTGAATGTAGCCCTTCATTAAGGTGATGCATAGCAAGTCAATTGGATTTGTGAATAGCACAAAGCTTTACAGAAGACAGAAATGCTTTGATGGCTTCTACAGCGGTATAAAGGACTACGTAAACATATCACACTTAATTTTCCAGACAAACCCAGGCACTTAAATGTCTATTGAAATCAATGACAGCTGTCCAACTCCTGTTCCACTGGAATCATATAATTCAGCAATTTCAGCATTTCATTCCTATCCAGTTATTTTCCTTTTGATTTATCTAAACTAAAAATTTATGAGGTGGGCCCAGAAAATACCCAATACATCCAAAGTTGGGGTTAAGAATAGCCAAGGAAGAGGGATCAACTTGCATAAATACCTTCTGGAGAAGGATCCAGCAGCCACTGCAATTCAGTTTCTCATTCATGATGAGAAACGGCAGTGCCTGTGCTGCTCACCCCTTTGGCAAAGGGCTAATACTAAGGGGCTGAAGGACTAAAAGGCAAGTCCTGAGACTTTGCAGCCCCTTCCCCTCCCAGATTTTCCCACTTTTCCTGGGGCCGGTGTGACATACCTACCAGCTGGTGCAGCTGACTCTGACTGCCCTCTAGTGCAGGGATCAAACTTGCTGAATAATTTAAAAGATGGGGATAGCTACAAATGGAACAGACACCCACAGCTGAACGGTGAGCCAGCTCTTGCTCAAGCATGGGAGGTCTGTGGCTGGCAAGGAGATTGCCAAGCCATATTCCAGGTGGCACAGTGGCCATGAATATGAAGCCACAGATCTGCTTTAACAGTGCAGAGCAACTGGATAGCCCTTCTGCTGCCGCAGACAGAAATTCTCATGCAAACCACAGATAAATCAGTAAAGTATCACCAAAACAGAAGCATCACAAAATTCTACATTTTAGAAGTGTCAGAAATGACTTCTGGGTGTGATATGTTTAAGAAAACACTTGGTTAGTTCAGTCTCTGTCTCATATGTCAGCGGTTGACTACTGAACCGATTCATGAACCTTCTCATCTTACAGGACGTTTCAGAACTTCTTTTCCATAAAAGAAGACAATATCGTTTTGAACTACTGAAATCCATGAAAGCCCAAGAAAAATATCCTTCTGTGCAACAGTGGAATCACTCAAGACGATTTTAAATAATCTTAATTTTCTCATTGCTTCAGGCTTTAGAGACATTGTTAAGACAGAAACCAGAGCAACCTCATCGTTAGATTCAGCAACTACCCGCCATTAGATACAGCAAGATAAAATTACATTACTGGAGAGAAAAGATCTACTTACAGTGGTTCCAAATAGACATCTGAACTATTTATCTTCCTCTGTACAGCTGGCGTATTCCAACTATGCTTTTTATCACGAGATAAGCGAATCTGAATGAGCTGGGTCAGAATGACCACATTCTTGGGATCCATTTGATAGCTTCCTGTTGAAAAGAGGCATTATAATGAGATGAATTTAATAATGTGAAAGATTCAGAAGAATGGTAATGGACTACAGAGTCCTTTATCTTTTAAAGTCTTTTGTAGCAAATCAGTTCACACAAGATCATCCACCCCGTGGTCCTTTCTCTACGAGAGGCCAAGCTCTGGGCAAAATACAAGAAATGGTATAAATTTGTCCTGTAATCCATAATAGATAGAACTTATTTCAAAAGCATGGGGTAATGAAGCACCATTAGACAGTCAGTGGTAGTAAGCGCCTTGGCTCTGTGGCTGCATTTAACTCACATGACATATATTAATAGTCCCTACCTGCCTTTAGCTCCCCAGTAGTTACTAACATACATGCATACTTGCACAGATCGGCCAGCCTGCTGCCCATCCACATACCTTTGGCTATATCCCTGTGAAGCTTCTCACTCTTCAAAGATTTATCTAGCCTAAACAAACTCATTATCTGCAAACATTACCATCTCACACCCATCCCTCTTCCCAGCTCTTCTAATATATACAAATGGGACCTACCATGCCTTCACCTAACTAAAAATCAGCCCAAGGTACTGTGGCCAAAACTTATTTTAATTTCAACAGGCAATCAGAAGTCTGTGCAGAGCAAATTAACATTCTCTTCTGGTTCCTGGTGGAGAGCTATCCATACAAAGCCACATCGCTGCAACCTGTAGGTATGAATTCAAGGACAGATACCATGACAGGGAGTCTAATTATGGTCACAGCTTGAACACATTGTTAGAAATTGTTACCACTGCTGCACCTATTCTGTGACTAGTCAGAAGATTTCACTTTCAAGGGCACTTTCTAACCCACAAAAAATGTACCTGAGCAGTTCCTTCTGGTCACCTGAGTAACTACTTCTTCTGAGAGTACTATTTGTACCAGTCTTGCTGGTGTATCTTTTGTGATGCCTCCACCAGCCACAGTCAAATGATCAGGCTTCAGCAGCAGACCCAGGAAGAGAATCCCAGTTTTATAAATGTTTCTTGCTCTTGGCACTACACAGCCAGATTTTCAAGTTAACAGCAGCAACCTCTGCACACAGATAGTGTAACTTCCCAGTAATAAAGACTTGCTGACTCCTCGGTGCTAGTTCCCGCTGGCAGAAAAGAGCTGGGGACACAGAGACAGCCACTCACAGCATGGAGGTGAATGTTTACCAGTGGGGCAGCAAACTGAGACTCTGACTGACAGCAGATAAATAAGGGGAATTCTTTAAGCAGTTGTTTCTTAAAATGAATCTCTTGCCAAACTCAGAGGTCTGGTTAAACCTTTGCAGAATCAGACAGAAGGATCTTCAGCTAACACTGCCTTTTTCAAGCTTAATTGGCTTATCTTCTCAATTCCCCTGGGAGGAGTGTCAGTGTGCAAGGTGATACGTACATGCATACTTGCTCTTCCTCTCTCTTCCAGAGGTATTCTTAGTATATACCTGCTGCTGCTGCCACTGCTCCTGCCATTGAGAGAGAGAGATCATTTCAGACCTATTGGGCTTTTTGTCCCTATAAATGCAGTCATACAACAGCATAACCAATGCAGCAGATGTGTAACAATTCAGTGTATTTGACAACAGCTGGAGGAGGAAGAGCATCTGAAAGGGCAAACCACCAAAAATGCCACCTCCCTTAGAAAAAAAGAGAGGTCCCACTGCAAACGGAGTTGGAACAGGCCAGCTTGTACATCTGAGAGGACGGTCTTAAGTGTAACCCTGACCACAGCTGTACAAGTTTCTCTTAAGCCCTCCTCCAACGTTGTGTTTCAACTCTGTCCTGCAGGGGCACTTTCTAAGAAGTATGCATAAATTTCATGCAAAAATATGTCTCTATCTAGCTTCAAATCAGAGTCATGGGAAAGACTCACATTGGCTTCAGCAGAGTTAGCTCAAGTCCTCCATCTAACCTAACCACCTGCTGATAGCTATGCGTGTCCCTAAATGGCCCAGATGTCCCACACCGATAGCACGTGAACAGTGTATCACACTGATCATAGTACAGAGCAAGAACTCGACTGTTCTTAAACCATCCAGAGCTAATAACTAGGAACGCAGAGATAAGCACAGCATGTGGTACATTCACAAGGGTCTAAGGGAGCTTCGTGAGCTAGTGGGTACCATCCCCACTCCTCTATGCCCTGTTGAAAACTCCAGCCTGCGGATCCCAGCCTGATCTCTTTTACTCTCAGGACCAAGCATTGCTCTTCTGAGGTCAGTGCAGTGCTATTACAGTACAAGCACAGGAATAAGTTGATATTATGTATTTTCTCACTTACATGCTCTTATGCAGCAGTAAATAAAAGCTTGAAGTAGCTTACGCTTAGTGAAAAGGGAGCAAGCTGGCTAAAATTTACTGTAGGGTGAGAGCATGCACACAGGCTGGTACTCCTGGTAGCAAATGAGCTCCTTCCCTAGCTAGTCTGCAATAATATCTACACGTGTCTAGAGACAAGCAAGGAAACAGTCTACTGCCATTACTATTTCAGAACAATAAAAGTAAATATAACAAGACACAACTGCTTTTCAAGTACAATTACTGTTTTATAGCATTGTGTAAGATAAATGGTCCCCCTCCCTCCTCCCACTTACCTAATATAATATGTG
The DNA here is from genome assembly GCA_020745775.1 of Theristicus caerulescens. NCBI lineage: Eukaryota > Metazoa > Chordata > Aves > Pelecaniformes > Threskiornithidae > Theristicus > Theristicus caerulescens. Next base: position 7,753,052 of record CM036559.1, read on the forward strand.
TTAAGATTAAGATAGAGATTTAGGAAATCAGACAATCTTAAATTCAGTTTTCCACAGCAATATTAACCCTGCCCAACAGGGCTAGTCAGACAGCAGGATGTGACAGACTATAAATCTGGCAAATAATTTAACACAGTACTGTTATTTTGCCTTTCTCTTTAGGAGTACACTCACATTTATGCCAATAGGAACTCAAAAGCAGAACTCAAAAGAGAATTCCCTAATGTAACTGTTTAAAAAAAAATTACTTATACCACTGATTAACTCCTAACTATTCTTTACAAGCCCAGTTCCACGCAGGTAGTATCCCATCAACCAATACCTTCCATCAAATGTATCTGCATTTAGGTATTTAGTACATAATTGCTTTCCCATAACAGTAGGCTCTAGCAGTTCTTACTCCCCCATGTTTTAATCCCTTAGCCATCACCGGGATTTCTAATATAGAACATTGTGACTTTAAAGATGCCTCAGTCGCATTGTAGTTACAGTGCAAGCATGCCGTGGTGTTGAACAGTATAGTCACAAACTTTCCGCCCTCCTCTGCTGGGCTAGGAACTATGCTACCAAAATCCGTGCTATGTTATTGCCCTGAAACTGTCCTGGAGTTCCACCTCCTCCAATAACTTGTAACTAAAAGCAGAGCTCTCAGCTCACCCCCAAGAGGTCGCTAATTAAAATAGGTATTTTTAGACTCTAGGTATACTCAGATACACTGCAAGTGATAATATAAATAACTTGTGGGTTTATTTTCTTATACATTTAGTCTCTACAGAAAGGACAGAAATTTTACCTTCACTGTAATGACAGCCCAACTTATGAAAATATATACTGGCTATAAAACAGAGGAAAGAATAAATCAGGCATTCAATGACTTCAGTAGTTAGCCTTTCAACTACATTAGTGGGTGATGGCAGAAAGAAACAACTGCAAAGCAGCAACCGAGTAGCTGAATTTACTGCATCACCGGCTCAAACTACATTTTAAAGATAAGTTTATTTTCCCACTTTTTGCCTTCCCTTTCTATCTTCCCTCCCAACAAAGAAAGCCTTCTTTGCTATCTCAGCTAAGGCTAGAGAGGCTTCAGGGAAGAGGAGACGAGGGTATCTGCAATTTCATCAAGTTCCTAAAAGCTCAAAGTGAGAAACATATCCTTAACTCCAATGCTTTGGGTTTCCTACCACAGCCTGGGCGAGTGGAGGCATCAGGGGGAATTTCCTGTCCCCTCATGGGTCTGCCCAACACTTTCTCACCACCTCTTCACCACGTCCTGATGCCGTGTATCCCATCTGCAAGGCACAGAAGGCACACCTGAGTCACCTTCTGGCTTGGGACGGAACCTGAAAGGACTACAGAAGGCTACATAAATTGCTAAAATGCTGGCAATTGATGGAAGGGGAAAATCACATTACTCCATAATTTCTAAGACCCATAGTTTTTAATATCGAATATGGAAAAAATGGTTTGTTCAATACGCTGTTCAATACATTGCTTACATTACTGGCTTACACAGCTGTATGGTACCTAGATGTCTTCTTGATGCTGATGCATCCGCTTTCCTAAGACTTCCCAAAGAGAAAGGCTACAGCTGTTAAAAGTGTTTTACAGATGGGGAATGGAGAGACTGAGATCGCGTGACAGCTAAGAACTGAATGCAGGTCTTTGAATCCTGGACTAATGCTTAAATTATCGTATCTTCCTTCCCGTTTCATCCATAATTCCAGTTGTTAAGCATCCACTGGGACACAGAGTAGCCCAAGAAATGCCTTAAGATTTAGATCTGTGCACTTCTGCTGTTCTACTCTCCTAAATTCATCAAACATCAGAATAATCTTGAGTAAGAAGGGGCCACCAGACAGGCAATTTTAACGCGAGATCTTCACGCTGAAACTCATTTTCTGCAATGGACCCTGTTTTTATGCATTGCACACAATGAGGTTTTGTATTCAATGCTCCAGGAGGGCTGACCTGCTCTCTAAAGAAGGAAGATGCAGTAAAGAGAACTAAAGAAGAAAATAAGTTGAAATTCACATTAATCGATTAGGAAGCCCTTGATAGCCATTCTAAGCTGTAGTAAGTGTATTTTGCTTCACTGTAGTTTTGCAGAGAGGACAGGTGCTTTTATAGGGATGAATACATAAATATTTCAGATGATGAGCTGCTTACTTTGTGGACTTCAGTTTTCCTAGTGCAAGCAAGAGAGCTGCTCTTAACATTAACAATTATAGCAGCTGTCTGTCATTCAGAAAGCTGTAATCCCTTGATAGGAACAGGTCTGGTCTCATTACAGGGAAGAAACTGAGGCACAGATGCTACAAACACAGCAATTCTCTGTGGGAGAGTTAAGCTGTATTCCTTTTCCTGCATGTAGGTTATTGAGCTACACAGCTCTTTGTTATTCAATAAAAAGCTAGAATAATGTACAGTTATTGGCTTCTGCACTCTAACACATACATAACATCCTTTTAAGTTTACACAGGCTAGAGGAGAGATTTGGATTAATTTAGTAGCATTACTGTAAACTGGTTGCAACTTCGCTAAGGTAATATAGGTTTAAGGGAGATAAAATTTAGTGGCCATTTAGTGAGTTCATGTAATTGTGGGCTTTATGAAAAGTGAAGAAACATCGTGGAGAAGCAACACTGAAACTCTTTGTTCATCTCTTAACCAGACAAGGAAACTGGCAGTCAGGCAGTCAAAGCTTCCCTTTCAGAATACCAGCAACTGCGTCACCTGAATTACCTATTTGGAGACCTCTACCCCATCCGCTCATGAAGCAGGATTCAGTCACTCAGCCAGTCACTCACCTGATTTTTTCTCCCTCCTCTGCTAGGTCCTTGGGGGACACTATTCTTTTCCAGGGCAGCTAACTCTGTGACATCTATTTGTAGGAGATATCCTCCCCTGCACCCCTAGATGATGGCATGAGGAAGTCCTTTGCTGTCACTGCTGCCTAGAATAATGTTTTCTGAATTATATTTGGAATGAGGCAAATGAAGTCAATTCAGGCTAAATTAGGAATCTGCTGATACTCCACTGAAGTGGAGCCCAAGCCCCAGTCCCCATGTAAGTGGCTTACAGATGTGTATGTACAGAAAGGTATATACCTCTAGAAAGTCACCCCATCTATCCCCATAAAAGTTGTTTCAGTTCAGAAGATCTGAGAAAATCCAGAATCAGCTCATGTTTACGTGAGAAGCCAGGGAACTTGAGCAAAAATGCTAAGTTTACCTGGGTAACTTGCAACCTGAAATCCACTCCCATGTGAACTATCAAAGCTACTATATAGTTGCCAATAACAAATTCTACAGCTATGGCTGCTGAGGGGCTGGAAAAAATAGGAAATTATCCTCCTTTCAGGCCAGTTTCCCCTAGCCCCTTAGAGCTAGCAGCTATAGCAGAAGCCAGGAGAAGGGACAGAATCAGTTTACTCCAGTCTCAAACCTAGTCTTAGTCAAGGATATAAACTTCATCTCCTTATGACTATAATACAGCCTTTTGGAGCTGTCTGGTATGATCCACATACTCTGCTTAAGTAGCTCCAAGCCATTTTTTTCTACAGGCATAACTATTTCAGCTGGGAGTGTGCTTTCTTTTATTTTTTTTCCCACATACAGAAATGGTTGTATTGGCATCATACACCTTTATACAAATATAATGTTCATTCACAGTAAAGAGAGATCACAGAGCTTTAACTCCATCAGGATATTTAAAGCAAATTTCCCTGTGTAGACAAACCTCATAATTTCCAACACTTGGAGATTCATCTATCACAGTTCTTGAGATTTGGCTTGTCACAGTATTTGGAGAGCTTCCCAAAACTCGCCATCCGGAGATATTGTCACAATATGCAGGATTCTTCCTCGCAGTCCCACTTCATAAAAGCAGGCAGAATTATCACGCAGGAGCCACCAGCCTTCAGTGTCTACAGTCTTTTATTTCTCTACCACAAAGCTGACCTTGAAATGTACTTGCTGCAGCTATTCTCTCTCTCCCTCTGCTCTTGCACTGAAGAGCTTGCTCTGCTCTGCCTGCCTGCCGTTCCTGAGTCATTATCTGTGTCTTAATATCCTTAATATCTGTGTCTTATGTGCAAGTTAAATAACAGACATAAAAAGCTCTACTCTTAATAACATTTCTTAGCAAAAAAGATCCAAAACTGTGCCCTGCCATGACCCTCTTACGGACTTATATATTCTCTGTCGTGAGAAGCTGAAATGCATTGCACCAGGTTTCAAAGACCTGACTGCCTGTGGAGGATGCTTCTCTCAGCAGAGAGAGAATTACACTAATTTGCAGTGCTATCAATTATTTTGGAACAGACAGTCAGTGAATCCAATCCCAATGGCTCAAACCTGCTCCCACGTGCTCCGATCCTTTAACCCTGGCCCTAGCAATGGCACTTCTGCTGCCTCTGTCTGCCGAGGAGTCCTTTCCACAGCCTCAAGGAAGAGCTCGGCTGGGACAAATGCTGAAAGCAGGTGGGCAGTAAATGGGCTGGGATGAGCTCAGAAGCATCTGCTCCTGCCAGCTCTTCGTTAGCCATGGGGGAGATGCGTGAGCCACAGCCACCTCTCTCCACAGCAGCCAGAGCAACAGTTACTGCCACCTTCCTTCACTTTTCTGCTGGGACTCACCTTATCAAACTTCCCTGCTTTACTGCTAGAAGCTGACAGCTAGGACCACAAGGATAACTTGAAGCTGAGCAGTTCCCAAGACAGGAAAACACCTCTGTGCATCTCCCCAGAAGGTTACAGAAAAGATTTAGGAATCAAAAAAATAACTTCTCCTCTTGAATACTTGTATAAATCTAAAAACATTTCTATTGTCTCTTTTTCCTTTTTTTTTTTTTTTAAACTAGTCTCTCCTATCAGTGTGTCCTTGAAATGCACAACCTCCCCACCTAGTTTTGCCAGACCTAGACCTCAAAAAAAACAACCTAGCATGATGCAGACTGTGTCTCAGAGCTCATCCTCTTCAAAAGTTTCTGGCTAAGGAAAGATGAATCCTATGAGGGCAGAAGGTAAAAAGATGGCCTGCCCCAGCATAAGTGTGAGGACAGAGGTGCACTGGGAGCTCAAGACCTTCAGAGGCACAAAACCACAGGTGCTGCCTGTTATAACAAAGCAACCCCTCCAAGGCCTTCTCCTTGTCCTCCTCCTCTTGAGAGGCAACCACTGGGCAGTGGCGTTTTCCTGAAACCCATGTCTGGTCTCCTCAGGCTGCATGATCCATTTGTACACCAGAACCAAGAACATTATTATCCTGAGGAAGGACACAAAGAACAGTGGAGATTTACAAAGAGGCTAAAATATTAAAAGAGGTCGAAAATACATAGTGGAAGATAGAGCCATGGGAATTTGATACAACAGTCCTACAGTTTATTGAGTGTCACAACAGCCTCCAGAAATGCTCTGCAAAGATGTCCCGCAGGGCACTGTATCAGGCTCTGAGGACAGCACTGGTTGACCCTCCACTGGGCACTTTGACTTCAGCCAACAAGCCACACTTGGGGAGACAAGTACCATCTTTGGTGATATGATAAAGGCACCACTCGCAAAACCAAGAAATCTAACAGCTGCAGAACTCCCGACTGTAGGCACGGCACAAATTGCTTAGGAGCCTAATTCTGCATGTAAATGGCAATTAGGCTCTTAGATCACTCAGGTTGGAAAATTTCACAGTAGACCATCTGTAATGCACAGGAGCAGTAGTCCTAAGCCACAGATTTTTTTGTTCACCTGTAGAAACTCAACTGTCTGGGAGCAGGGTGTCCCTTGCTACTCTATAAGGAGAAGCTGCTTGCAACTTCACATTCCAGTGATGACCTCACGCTGGCTCTAGCGATTTCTATGGAATTATTTCTGGTTTACCACATTGTAGAGAGGAGAATCTGGCTCACTGAGATGAATGTGTGAAAATTGGCAACCCTGCAAAGATGCCACCAAGCCCTGCCACCTGCATCTCCTACGCCTGAGAGACAAGCCCTGAAGGGGAATACCTGCCAAAGAGCCTCCACATCGCATTACGTACCATAATAAACAACTCTGGTGTTTTATTTATGTTGCCAAATTAACAGAAATGCTCATCAAAAATCTATCTTGGCAGTGTCTAATAACAAGCTTTTGAGAGGCCTCTATTTTTCCATAGCTGCAACTCTTCAAAAATGTAATGCTTTGTTTTGACTTAACTAAGGGCTGGGGTGGGTAGGTGGGTGGTCTGAAATCCATATGGGCCGCTTTAATTACCTTAGTCACACCAGCAGCTTCAAGTTACCACAGCATCCTCTCTGTTTTTTCCTGTTAGTAATGAGAGAACCTTAAATTGGGGGGGGGGGGGAATAAAAAAATCCCAGTTTAATTAGCTACAAACCACTTTTATACCACATTTCCCTTTCTAAAGAACCTCAGCTTATGAGGTGTTTGCTGCCTGGTGACTGGTTTCTCTGACTAAGTTTTTGGAAATAAAGAGCTCAGCATGTTTTGTTTAGTTATTCTCTCACTGACTTGAAATAATACTTATTTATTCCACTTTTCTGTGGTCTTGCTTCTTCATTCTTATTGAGTTACACCTGTCAGTACTTGGATGGGAGACCTTAAGGAAATCCCTGCTCAAGAGTTGATCCAATACCCTCACATGGTATCATGCAGTCTTACACTTCTGAAGATGCTCTCTGATGCACTATAAAAGCAACAACAGACCGACTCTTCAAGGATGCCTTTTCTAGAGGGTCACTATTGGAAATGGTGTACCTCAACCAAAATTCCTAGTACTTCTCCCACCATGAATGTCCTAGCAGCATCTGCTTGACCGTTTTCCATTTCCTGAACCGCTTTGGTACGTCACGGTGTCACACAGTATCCAACAGCTGCTGTTCAACCCAGAAGTAGCTACAGCTCCACAGTGGGTGAAGTTTGTTTTGTGCAGCCCTGGAATCTCCACATTCTTGCAATCCTGAAGAGTTTTCCCATCCTACAGGATGAATCACTTCCTTTTGATTACCAAAGTCAAACTTTTGCCGGGCAGGTAGCATTTTAAGACTCCAGGACTGCACAAACAACACTTAGGAATGCTACAAAACAAAATATGATTTACTTGGGTACAGTACAGCCACATTATTCATGCAAATCCACTGCCAAGAGAGTCTTGTCATAATCTACAGTCTATGTAGGAACAACGAAATGAGGAAAAGAGTCCACCTTTCTCATAATCAGTGGGACATCATAAATCCTGGGTTGCAAGAGCTTCAGCCCTACACTGTAGGACTGCCAATTTCTTTATGCTTTCTCTCTCTTTACTGAGGCTTCTGTATTCCCACCATGTGCTGTTGCTGTCTCTCTCTCCAGGCTTGGATGGCTGCACTCCTCCCTCTTCTTTCAGGCCACCCCTGCACTCTCTGTGGGGGCAGCCCCCAAGTGCACCAAGGGGAGTCAGAAAAACACCAGAATGGGCCCAAATAAGCACCAGCAAGGAAGCAGTGTGGATGGCTGTAGGGCTTGAGTCAAGCACATACCAAGACGACCATTTAGATCTGTCCTCATATGTCCTTTAGGCCATAAATCAGTTTTGTCTCATTGGTAGAGCATTTTTTTACCATTTTCTTCTCTGCTGGTGATCCTTTTACTAAGGCTGAGACAACGTGAAACAAAGGAGATGCTGTTATTACTGCACTGCAGCCTGCGAGGTGTGGAAAGGAGCCACCAGTATGACTGCTTGGTCCTGACTACAGCTTGTGTGGATGCTGTTGTGATGGAGACTGCACATGACGCCAGCTAGCCTGGGGAACAGTGTCCAACGGGCAAACCCCTCAAACTTCAGGCTGGCAAAGTGGAGTTTCCGTGTGCTTTGTCACAGGGGACTGCTCTGTCTAGGAGGCCACCAGTCAGCCAGGTCCTTCGTACACCTCCTTCAGCCGCTCCAAGGCATACATTCAACTCAATACACTGAATTATGAAGACAGCTCACGGGGCAATAGGAAGCTGGGGGAATTAAGTTTCTTTGGAAGAGTACTTTACTCCAAGGGCTGAAGCAGAAAGACTCACATGAAACTTCTTTGTTGACCTGCATAGATTTTAGCATGGTATAAATACTTGTTTGAGTGCATCTGTATTGGGCAGGGTTGGCGGGGGTGGGGGGCAGGGCTGCAGAGTGCCCTGTGTGGGAGATTGGGGACTGCCCAGTGCCAGTCCCAGCCAGGTCCAGCCAACTGAGCAACAGGGAGCACCAACCAACCATGCCTCAACATTGTGGCCAGTCAGAAGAGCATATGGAGCCTCTGCGAAAACATATTTAAGAAAGGGCAGTAGCTGCTCCTGGAGCAGGAGATACCAGAGATCGAGGAGGAGGCACAAGTGAAGGCATATCAGAAGACACCCATGCAAGGGCACGAGACACCCGACCAGGGGCAGAGCAAAAGACATGCCAGAGCAAAAGGAGGCACAAGAGGGGACATGCCTCCGAAGGGACTGCAGCCCATGGAGAAACCCATGCTGGAGCAGTTGAGTAAGAAACAAGGAGCAGCAAAAGCAAAGGAACCACAAGACATCAACCCCAACCTCCTGTGCCGCCCCTCATCTCACTGAGGGGACTAAGCATAGCGTGTGGCTAGGGATCTGGAGACCAGCAAGGAGGAGGAGGGGTATCCAGAGGGAAGCTGGGATGTATTCCTTAAGCACTTGTTTATTTGTCATCTTATTTCTCAATTCCAGAATCAGTAATTAGAACTTTATGTAAATTGGCAATAAATTAAGTGAAATTCCCCAACCCGACTGTTTTTGCCCACAACAGCACACCACTTCACAATAACTACGTTTATGTGTACGTCTACACGCAAGTGAAGGTGTGATTTTGTGCTGGAGGACACACGCTTGCACATGGCATGCATATATAAGGTTTTGATATATGGACATGACTTTGAAGGTAAATGCTCTTAATTTCAATAATCCTTCAGTTTTTCCTTGCTAGTGGGTCTAGTCTTCTAGCTGAGCAACTATGCCTATTTTTGCTGCCCAGTGGGGTTTAATTTCTAGTTTTGCAGACTGCGCAGGGGCCACTGGCTATGGGTTCTTGGTAGATGTGGAGTAGTTGATGTGGTGCCTGACCATCTACAGTGACTTCTCCACAAGCCGTGAAACAAGGCAGACCTTTGTCTTGACTATATTGTGGAACAGCAGAGGATCACGAGGAAAACAAACACACAGGACAGGTTATTTTCACACCCCTGCTGTTTTGGGCAGTCCCTTCTATTGCTTATATTACCATACACTTCATGTTACAGGGAAGGAGAAAGCACCAGGTTTCAGCAGCCATGAGTTCAGAGGCTGGTATGTTTTATCAAGAACCACGTGAAGTGGAAGAGGGGCTTTTGAGAACCTACATGCAGAGGAAATAATAACACAGCAGTCAACTTGCCCTTGCATCAAGGGCAGCCAGCCTTTCCTGATTGTGTTAGCAAAGTAAGAAAGACTCTGCTGGGCCAAGTGCCCCGGCACCGCAGTGCCCCAGCTCCACGCCTCCCCTCCCGAGCAACCCCCCGGCTGACAGCACTTCACTCCTGCCCCGGGGCTCACGGCCAAGCACGGTAGCATTAACAGGGGAACCACCCCTGGGCTGCTGGCAGGCTGCAGGCAGATGAGAAGCCACAGGCTGGCTGCTCCTGGGGGCCTGGTGTGTCTGTGGGGTGAGACCAGGAGAGTTCCTAGATGCTGTCTAGATTTGCAGACATTAGGCATGGCAGATAGAGCCGGGACTCAAGCTATGCACAAGATTGTCATTCTGCAAGTGTATTTCCATAATCTGTCTGTGGGGTAGCCTGTACTAGCCGGTGGGGTGCTTTGATAGAGAAGGCTCTTAAGGGTTATTAATGAATTATGTTGTGGTAGAAGCAACAGTAAACAGAAGTTGTTAATTTAGTCAAGGAAGTAATTTTAGGGTCTGATTGGTTTTGCTACCGCAGTCAAAGATTAAATTAAGGAATTGGTGTTGGGCATTGTTGCTTGTTTGGAAGGTCAAGCGAAACGCCTGGATGTGTAGAGCAATGTTGTTGTGCGTTACCAGGGGACTCTGCAGGAATCAGAGGCAAAGGTGACACCCAGGGCTGGGCAGCACAATTTCTGACACACTGTCGCAGCATACCACAACGTTTTAAGGCTTGTTTAAATGCGGGAGTGCACTGATGGAAATGCCAGAACACATGTGCAATCCTGACGTGATCCATTCTGACAACTTTATAATGTAGTTTTTATCTATACAGATTCTCTAATGCTAAGAAGCCCTCACCTTCGCTTCCGTTACTGAGTTACTCTTGTGAAGTTTCGCGCTTGTTTTGGCCGCTCTGTTTCAAAGGGAACAACTTTGGGGAAGAAAATACACTGAAAGAAATTAACCCGACAGTTTGTATCGCACATTTGTTGCCTGAGCTATCTTGAAATCCTGCAGAAAATTTATTACACAAATGCACTGGCTACCATCTCATTTTCCCTTTTCAGAATCTCTGAAAAACTCAATCTGTTAAAAAAATCACAAATGAGGCAACTAGTAATGATGAAATTCATGTAAAAATTATTTTTTCAAAATCAGGAATTCTTTTTATTTTTTTTCCTAGTTTTTAAACCTCTAAATTTCACGGTTTAAAGGTCTTCTCAGCAGCCATCAGGGAAACATACCTAACTAAATAAAAAGAAAGCTGACCCTTGGTTAAGCCTGTAACTGACACAAAACCTATAACTGCTGAGAAACTCCCAATAAAATATGGAAAGCTGGCAGTAACTGCCATAGCGAGCTCTTGAGGAATCAGTGACTGGCTGGTCTGGGAGAAAGGCTGAAGCAAAGCTAGCTTCATACTAGATCTAAGCCAGCACTGAGTCTCAAACTGGCCTATAAAAATAACAGGAAAAGCCTGTAAAGCTATTTCCTGATGGAAGACGACCTTGTCCTTCAGGGCCTAGGATATCTCTGTAAACTGTCTTATTCCCTGTAGCTGCCTTTGCTGTCAGCAAGATATACCTGAAATCACATAGCTTTGTAGGGATTATTCAAATCAGAGACAGGAGTTTAAGGAATTCCAGGCACTGAAAAAATGTCATTCTTTTATGTGTGTTTAGAAAACAGCTTGGTTTTAGCTTGCTCTGATACTTGGGGATCCTAAAGAGGTCTGAGCCTTAGTAATATCCTTCTCCCCATCCAGATCAAAAGGTAAGATCTTGGAAAGTATAAGACACTCCTCTCCAAGGCCTACCAGGAGGGCCACAGATACATCATTCAAGGCGTGCTCCAAGGTACACGCGGCTCAACAAATGCATCACCACACACCCACTAAAAATCTTCTGTCCTTTCACTTCCTCTCAATTTCTTTTGTCTTTTCTTTTTCTTTCCCAACCACTCACTAACTCCCCCATTTCATTCCTTCACCTTGTTCTCTCAAACCTCCTTGTCCCTATTCCTTTTGTCCATCCATTTTCTGCACAAGATCCTTCTCTGTTGTCCTCCCTTCAATTTTTCCCTCACAATTCACCTTGTCCCACCCCATAGCTCTTGTTCTGCTCAGGGTGTAGAAGAGTTGACCCAGTTTTGGATTCTGAAGCAGGATCTTACAGGATCACATCCTTAAACTAGCTTTTTCTGGTGCCCATTTACACAGGCCTTTACCCTCCTGTTGATTTCTGGAGAAAGCAAGTCATTCTCAATAGCTGATTTAACTTGGGATCATATGGCCCAAGAAGAGAGCCTACCAGCCGCTATGTTCTACTGAGGAAATGTCTCTTCTGCATGGCCACATATTCTCCCTTTGTCTCCCACCTGATTTCTTTGTGCTCTTGGTCCTGCAGAAGTGGCTTCCATTTTTTAGACATCCCCCTATGCAATTATAGGCATTTTACACATAATTTCCAAAACAGCCATTGCTTTGATGCAGTCGTCTCCTTTCCAAGTATTGCCAGGCATTTGGCACTTCTGTGGCCTTCCAAATGATGTCACATAAGCCCACAAGACCCACATGACAGATCATGAGGGTTATGTAGCTTGATTTAGCTTATCTCCTCAAGTTTGTGTCAGCAGAACTGAGAGCACATCTTGACATCCTGGATGAGGTACCCAAAGTAGGTTAACTATCTGCCTTCACTTACAATGCAGCATCTGACTGAATGTTCAGCATCTGGTGTTTATCCATTTGAGGCTGTGGTAGTTATTTGTAGCTCAGACCAAGGGGTTCATGCTCAAGAAACTGTGACAGTCTTTGCCGAGTCAAAACGCTGCAAGAGAACAGGACCAGCAAGAAGCTGTCAGGATCAGTGTATTGCCCACGCATGCCCTAGGCTCCACTCCTGTTCCTACTTAGGGATATCATAACAGCACCTAAAGGTTCACGCAGAGTGAAGGGCTAACTGTGCTAGATGACACACAAACATACTGCTGAGGACAGTCTGTGGCACAAAAAGTTGAGGACTGACACAGGTTAGACAGGAAAAAGAAATCATTCTCATCTCCAGATCAAAGATGGGAACTGAAACAGTAACTGTGACTTGTCAAGGTCACTCAAGAATTAAGCAACAGAGATGAGAACAGAAATTTTTATTTTTCTGAGTCACATCTCAGTGCCTCAGTCACAAGACCATCCTTTATCTCTCATTCTTACCCCAAGGGAAGAACATGTCACTCCTATTTGCTTACCTAGCAGCAGTCCTATCTACAGGCAATAGGGTCCTTCTAAGTGAGCAGGGTACCAGCAAGAACAGAGTCTGAAGTCATAGGGACACAGGAGAGCTTGCTTCCCTGCTGGAGGTACATGGCACAGCTGGTGTGCATTAGAAAGGCTGCCTAATTCCTACAGCACCCTCAGATTTCGTGCCTCATGAAGTCGACAGAGACACGGAGAATTTGCAGCCCGATCCCCCTCAGATTAGGTTTCTGAACATTTCCTTTATGGCATGTGGAGAGAATCTGAAGGAGAGCTCAACAGCACAGATATTTTCCTGGCAAGGGACGGACCTTTGAAGCTCTCAAGTGGTCCCAGAATAAACTTCATGACTTGGGAATGAACACTATGTGCTGACAACGTCATCCGTTCACGGCTTTAAAGGCAAGCTTCAGGGCAGCTTTTCTTGTGCCCACTGCAGTGCTGTGACCCAGCCAGATTTTCTGGAAAGAATGCAAAGGGTTGAGTGGGATGCCTCCATGGGCATGCCCAGTGGTGGGGACAGCAGCTGGGGCATCAGCAGATGGGGGGCACTCACCCTTGAGAGGCAGATGTGAGTCAGAGCTTTCTGGTAGGCAGAATCCTGCTGTTTTTAGTGCCTCTAGATGGGTTCCTCTCAGGAACCTGGAATCTCACTGCAGGGGGAATGGAGGGGTAAGGAAATCATTGGGGCACAGTGTGGGAGAAGAATTGCAGCAGACACAGTGACCCAGTTTAGGCTGGTATAGCGTAGCCAGATTATGGAAGGCCTTAGAGATACCTAAAATAACCGCATAATGAAAAAGCAGTAATTCATATTAAGTGATTCTTTGCAGAAGACAGCCAGAGATTTAAATGGGAAGAAGGCACTAGTCAGATAGACGGTTTGGGATGCATGCTGGCTAAGGAGCAGTATGGAGGATTAAAAAAAGGTATTCTGATGAAAGTAGATGTGGAGGCAAAATCCTGGTTCTACTGAAATCCACAACAGAGAAAGACTTCACTGGAGTCTGGGTTGGGCTGTGGAGATCTGCTGTGCTTGTAAGCCTGCAGGAACTGGTTTTGCTCATAGTGTCAGCATGGTGGATGTACGGTACTGCCATGTACTTCAATGCCATCTAGACCTGTTTATGAGGAAAACCTCCGCTAGCTAGGAAGTGCAAACTTCTAGTTACATCATACACCGATCTCCAAAATCTTTGAAACCTTGGGGAAGTTCTTGGCTTCAGACAGAAAACAAGCAAAGCTTCCCCTGTTCCTCCATGTGATCCTGTGAACCATTTCTTAAATATCTTAAAACAAAGCTTTTTTCTGCATGAGGACAGGCACCAGCCCATTCAAGATCCAAGCTTCATGATCTACACTTCTACTGTAATGGAAGTTTTGCTTCACACTCCTACCAGGACCCAGGCAGAGGCTGTGCAGCAGAAGCAATAGCAGGAACTAGTGTCTGTCTGTAGGGATGTTCCTGGGCTCAGGACATTTTCTGACAGTGGGAGAGCAGAACAGCCATGGGGCAAGACAGTCTTTCTTCAACAGGAAGCCCCACTCAGCTCCTGGCCTTGCCCGGTTGGATCTCCAAGTTCATGACCATTTCTCCTTCCTACAGGGGGAAGAGGAGTAAAGGCATTATTCCTGTCTTACTCATATCTGCCCCCAGCTTTAGGAACAGATCAGTAATTGTGATCAAAGCTACAAGCAAAAAGCTGATGACAGATGAGCTGGGTAAGTTTTGTAACTGACAGAGAGAAATCCCGGGGTCTCCCCACCGAGATTAGCTTTTATCCTTGCAGATTCTCCCACCTGGTGGAAAGTAGTGCAGGAGAGCATGACAGAGGAGCCGTACGTATCTAGAGACAAACACATACAGATGTTGCGGCTGCCTGCCACTGTGTCCTTGAGCAGACACAACCTTTGCTGGAGTTTAGTTCACTACTTGTTCCCTTCCTCTTTCTTATGCTGTGACCCCATACTGTAAGGTGATGCATTGCCACATCACCACATACTCATTAAAGCCTGTGATGACAGTCCCCAGGGCAAGTGAAGTCCCACAGCTACTTTAATCACGTCAGAGAAGGGGTAGCAGGAAACCAGCAGCTGATCTCCATCACTGATGGAGAAGGGGATGTGACAGCTAGGTAGCCTGATGAAAGAGGCCAAGCAGGAATACACACGCAGGGGAGAGAGGATCATGTCACAGGATCACTGCCTTCGACCACTGGACCACAGGGTTAGAATCTCTTGCTGTTATCACGATGTGATGCCTCAGATAAAGGGGATGAGCCCACATCAGTCGTTCGCTAATAGGGAAGAAGAAGAATCCTCCTGAACAAAGCAGAAAGCTTTGCGTGAAGCCTTGCAAAGGAGCAGCTGCTGTATGAAGTGGGCTTCCCTTTAATTATCTTGCAAATAAAGAAGGTGATAACTCTCCAGGGGGTAAGACTGAGGCGCTGTAGTGGAGACAGTGAGATCTGAGCCCTCAAGTCTTCATCCTAGTGTGTAAGTTCCTTAGCTGGGAGAGGGGATGGAGAGAAAAGGGAGAGAGTGGGACAGATTGCCGCCCCAGCTTTGTCAGAGAGCCTGTGGTACAAAGCAGGCAGAAAGCTGATCAAAAGGACTGCGCTGAGGCATAGTGTAGCAGTGTTTCTTAGCAATCCAGTCTGTATGAAAAAAAAAAGACACAGCTCACTGCTCTTCCTTTATAATCAACTAAAAATTAGACTAAAATTCTGTATATGCCTTTATTTTTTCCTCCTTCTGTTTGTATCAGTTAAATAGCATTTACTTTCTCCTTTTTGTTGTTGCTTACAAGCAGGAATGTAGGTGTGTATTTTCTTTCAGTGTGTATTTGTACAGCATTTTGTAGAAAACCTTTAATGTCTTACCAAGCACCTGTGGTCTTTGGACAACAAGTTCATAAGCACTGACATGAAACACCCAGCTTCATGTCTCTTGCTTCCCTTGTTATTTAGGAGCAGACAGAGGAGAGCACATATAAATCTCTGGCCATATAGCAGTCTCCAAGGGACATACACCTGTGGACTAGGTAGAGCAACCCCTAAACTCCTTTTAATAACATTCTCTTTGGATCCATTTTAATCTCTCTGCAGGGTGAGGGTTAGCTGGGTAAAATGTTAGCTTATGTCACCTTGTCCCACACACTTTTCTCTGCGACAAATATTAACTTGATTCAGCTGAAGATCTGGTCCATTATGATTAATGATTTCTCAGACACTTATGGCACTGACCACATTTATACATAACTAAGTCATTTTCCTTGTAAGCAATTGCTGCAATTGCACCAAAAGTTACATCCGTATAAATGGGACAGCGACAGGAAGATTGTGAAAGGCAAGAATCTCTGTAACTGGCTGTACAGTCAGATATTTTGTTCACCATGTCATAGCTGCTTTTGAGACTCCCTGCTTGGAAAGACACACATATGACGAGAAAGGTCTCCATTCTGATCACAACTTAAACACATAAAAGTTCTGATACTTGAGAGAAAATCTCCCTACTCAAAACACGAGGCTCGCACAAGCCTGCTCACCCAAAGGGCTGCAGTGGCATTGACAGACCCTTTCCACACCACACGTAAATTTTGTTTCTGGAGACAGAATAATTATAGTAGAGTGTGAACGATATATAATTAGCTGTTTTTCCAAATCAAAGCACATGTAGAGATGAGCTGCAGCTCACTCTGCCTGTTGAAGGATATGCCCATGTGAGTTCCCTTGCATTATAGATCCCCCTAGAACAGTCATTTCAGATCATTTCAACAGTCTTGCATAGCAACTGCAGTATCCGCTGCCTTTGCTTTCTTCTCTGCCAACTCTTTTTCTCTTCCATGCGTTATACTGATGGAAGTTGCACATGGCCTACCAGCTCGCATGACAGCAACAGAGGTTTGCGTCCTGCTCTGTGGCACCCCTGTCCCCCCAGATGGTCTTCAGTGGATCACAGATTACACGCACCAGCTGGGCCTGGCATGGGAGGGGGGGCACAGAGAGGGGGAGACAGAGGCTGCAATGCTGCAGAGAAAACACAGAGCAAAAGGTGCCCGCTGAGGGGAGCACAAGGTAGGAATTAATTGCACGAGTTTTCCCCTTGATGAGCAAGATCTGGCAAGCCTGTCATATTAGCTTCTATCCACTGTATAAATCAAGAAACCTGCCCAGGGCTCTCCCAAAGCCCTGCTTCCCATTTGTACATGCCTATGTCTCAGCTGGAGTCACAATAACTCATTCGTCTTACATTCCTCCTAACCAGCCCTCTGTTGTTGCTGTCATGATCTACAACTGTGAGAGCCATGAGAGCAATGGATGGAGCAAATGGAGAACCATGAGAAATCAGAGGGTAGAGGCTTGCAGCAGGGCACCCACCCCATGTGCTTCAGCTGGCAAGGAGAGGCGAGTGAAGAGGACATGAGTGAGCTTGACAGAAGCAGACTAAAATGGAAGGCAAAAATGAAACAAGGAAGGAAGAGTAGCAGAGACACTGGCTTTGTGGTTAGGCACAAGTAGGGACTTGGTAGACTGGTAGATCTGTTCTACCATGGACCTCCCGAGTGACTTTAGGCAGTCATCCCATCGGCTTGAACATCAGTTTCTCTTCTGTAAAAAGTTCCTGTGAGAACAACTGTCACAAAATGTCACAAGGAGCATAAATACAGCATGGCAACCACCTTGTGATAAAAAACAGGCTGAACAGCATCCAGAAAAAAGGCGGCTTTCATCTGAACAGCCTCAACAAAGTCACAGTTCAAGGGGGAAAGCAAACAGAAACAGACTGGGAGAGAGTTGGAGCTGTTTCTGTCTGTCTCCAGGACAGGTCTATACACAGTGTATGCAGTTA
Source organism: Theristicus caerulescens (assembly GCA_020745775.1). NCBI lineage: Eukaryota > Metazoa > Chordata > Aves > Pelecaniformes > Threskiornithidae > Theristicus > Theristicus caerulescens. The sequence goes on from CM036559.1 coordinate 7,770,576, forward strand.
CTATACTCTTAGGAAGCTCTTTTGGCTCATCTGTTGGCATCACCATCACAGGGTTGCATCCCCAATTTGCAAATGTGGTGTTATCTCATGTCCCTCAGTACCAGGGAAGGATAAGGGCCTTCTGCTGAAATAGTATTTTGCTTTTCCTGCTGTCATTCTCTCCCCACCAAGTGTTTTCCAGTGAATCGTTGTTTTTCACCCTGAGTTGTACTGGTGTGGCTGAAAGCACATACTTAAGTTTAGGTAAAGTGGAGACCTCTTGAATATGGATGCTGCCAAATTGATTTGTGATTAGGCAAATATAGCCCTAGAAACCTCTCAGTCACTGAGTGCTATCACAGGAAGCCACAGCACGCAATGTCTTTCATTTGAGTGACATCCTCTTAAAGCATGCTGCCCTTCTTTCCTCACCTCGCCCATTAGAGAGTGTGCCCGAACCTAATTGCTCTGGTGGCTAGAAACTTTCTTCTAATTTCCGGGCTAAATTCCTTTATGGTCAGCTTATACCCACTTGTTCTTGGGATACAATTGTCCTTCAGCTTTAATAACTTCTTCTTCTGATTTTTACACCCCGATACACTTACAGAGAGGAAATACAGCCTCTCTCATCCTTCACTTTGCTGGCTGTAAAAGCCAATCTCTCTTAGTCTCTCCATACAGGCTAGGAGTCTCCCTGCTCCCGGCATCATCTGCTCGCTTTTCTCTTCACCTGTTCCCACTGGAATACATATTTCTAGTAAGTAGGCGACAAGAATTGCACTCCATTTTTCAGATGAGATCTCTCCTGAGTCCTACCTACTGCTATTCACTCTTCCCTCTCTCTCCGGTTATGTTGTAGGGTATTATTCGCCTTTTCACAACTGCAACATGTTGGGGCTCACAGTCACTGTGTGATGACAGTGTAATATATTACTAACTTCAAGCTTTTGTCCTTCTCTGGCATTTCCAGCTGTTGAGCCACCACTGTTGCTGTTATGGATGCCAATACATTTCTGCATACTAAAGCTAATGCACTAGCAAAGCCAGCTACTGAATTCCATTTTTCTAACCTGATACCTTCCCTTTCCGTACCACCTACTTTTGTCTCCCCATCAGCCAGCTCTTTATCCGCCTTCTAACTTTTTCATAGCTTCTATTTTAGCTATTAATTTCACATATGGCACTGTGTCAAGTACTTTACTGTAGTCTGGCCAGCTAAGAGCTCTATCATTTCCCCTATCCAAAACAATTGTCTTATCAAAGAGAAATATCGAGTTATTCTGGCATGCTCTGCCTTCAACAAACTAATACTGCATTGTACCTCATTGTTCATTTGCCTCTGTGTTTTTTTATTATTCTCTCCTACAGATTGGCTCTAAAGCTGCATGCACTGTAGCGGTCAGAAGGATGGGTCTGCATTTCCCTAGATTACACTCTTTTCCTTTTCTTAGAGATAACAGAAGTACTGCATCTGTTATTCTGCAGTCAGACAGTGCCACCACCAACTTGATAGATTAATTAAAAATCCGCCCTGGAAGACTTGCCATTTCATATGCCAGCTATCTCAATATTCTGAGATATTCTGGTCCCTGTGACTGGAGCTGATCAAGATGCTTACGTTCTTGTTTCATCTCGAATGCAGTCATTTCCTTTTCTATACACACAGCACTTGCCCTGTGTTCTCCACTGTCAGAAGTACTGAAAACTGAAGTATTACTCATCTAATTCATGCTGTCCTTGGGTCACACCTGTGATCCCCTCATTACTTTCTCCAAGCATGCACAGGTCCTTTCCATGCCATGTCACAAAGGAATTGATTGTTGTTTCTATTACTCGCCTTTGCAAGGTCTATCTCAGGTTGGCCTTTGGTCATTCTTAATTAATCCTTTACAGTTTTAGCCCCCTTGCCCCCTAACACACAGCAACCATCACTGTGACCTGCTGCTTACTTCTGGTGCGATCTGTGCCTTCTGTGCTCACATCACTCTGAACATACCATTGACAGAATCAGTTTGGAGCCAGTATAAAAGAGATGTCACAGGGGCTTGCATGGGTTTAACGTTAGTCACGTCCTAAACTACTAAAAATTAAACTTGTGCAACAAGTGTGTGAAAATACGCCCTAAATCCTTCACTGAGATTTAAATGAAAGCATTTCATGCCCACGACCCAGTTGTTCTGGGTCAGGGAGAAAGAATCATTTTCTCTCCTTGCCTGTTCTACACGTTCACTTATTTTGTAGATTGTCTCTTTTGTATTTTTAGAAGTGGATGTTGCTAAGGCAACCAAACTAGCTGAACATTTTGTTTCCCTAAGAACAATACGTGTTTAAATATTCAGGCAATTTTCCATTGTTTGGCAGGAATGGTGAGATCAGTCATATTATCCAGACCAGATGAGGGAAGTTTAGGTTGGCTTTCTATTATATTTAAAAGCCTTCAGTATGCTGACAGACATTCAACAACTCTGTCCAAGGAGGAACAATATATAGCAGACACATAGACTACCCTCATAAATGGGAGAAATGTTTAGTTTTATTCTCTTCTGTTAAACTCCCTACAATAAACCAAAGTACCTATGTATTTCCAGGTAGCCAAGCTACGCTCACCCGTGTCGAGGCTCACACAAGGCCTGTTCATGCTCTGACACGACACCATTGGATAATGATAGTATCATACAGGTCAGAAGGGGCAAATGATCTATCTGATTTATCACATCCTTCCCTCTTGCTTAGTCCGTGGCTTTCAGGCATATATTTCAAGCATCTGGAAAAGATGTAGAATAGCCCTGCAGAGCCAGCTGTTTGCCAGTACCCCCAAAACTGGGCTGGTGGTGGGATCCTGCGAATGACTCCCACCTACCTGTACAAAGTCCACTAGCTTGACTTCCCAGGTGACTCTGCACTGGAGCAGACTACGAGGGGCTGGCACAGCCCACCCCACTGGCTGATCTGGGATGGCAGGAATCACCGCCTCGTGAGTGGCTTGGAGCAGAGTGTGGTGTCCAGGCCCTGCAAGAGAGCCAGAACCATGCACTGAGACTGAGATACCTTGAAGTCTGCTTCTGATTTTGACGTGAACATTTTCTGGGGTGATCACTAAGCGTGCTTAGCTTCACTTTCCCCACTGGCATTGTGAGATGGCTAAATCTATAAAAACCTTAAGAAAATATGATTATGGCTTAAAAATGTTTTTTGAAGAACTGCCAAATACTATTATAATGTTGACAAGAGCAGGGGGGGAGAAGAGGGGAGGGAAGAAATAAAGGAGATTAGAAGTGTGAAAGTGGTCAGCATGTGAGACTGCAAAAGGCATAGAGGCACGAAAAGCATGGCACAGTCGAGAAAGGGGATGTACTCCCAGAGCTGATCTGTAATCCAGAAGCAGGGAGCAGCCTGATACTGATGGATGGAAGGTACAGAGGAGAGTCACGATGGGAAGACAAGTGAGGAATACAGGACTGAAGCTGCTGTCAGTGACAGCAGAGACGCTGAGCAGTGGAGCAGGCACTCCTCCACTGAGTGACACACAGCACGCGCCTGACTGCCTAGTGTTACTATGGGATGAAGCTATTTATCCTTTTCCATACATCCAGCTCCAGAAATGTGCAACTCCCTCTTCCTTCTAAATACCTTTTCTGGAGACGTGAGCAATACACCGTTAACACTGGATGGCAAGTTATCAATCTGAAAAGAGAACTTTAGAAACCTCTTTGCTTTTCATTATTTGGTAGTTTCTCTGGGTGTATTTATGCTCTTCTCTGTCTTTCTCTTTTTAAAAGCAAAGCACATCACCTCGAGCATCCAAATACTTTAGCCTAACAGCTAATCAGTGCAAAGAGGGTTGTGCTGTTCAAGCAATGGCAAAGTCTCCTGGTTTATCAAGGCCAGATCCAAGCATACCAAACAGTAAGAGAAATATCCTAGGACTGCCAAGATACTGGGTTGAAATGGCAGTGTTGGCAGGGAGAATTAGTTTTCAGGGAACTAGCTGGTTCCTAGGATGATGGACAGCTAGGCAAAGTCTGAAAAACTTGAAAAGTCAATGAATCATGGGTTTGCCTGACATAGCCATGTGAGCCGTAGAAGAGCCATAGGAGCCGTAAAAGTCCTAGCCCCAACACAAGCTAATCTGTTTGGCTCTTTTCCACCTCATCGTTTTTCCTGAAAGACAAGAACAACTGGCAGATTAGATATGACCCAGGGTGGGTACACATCACATCATGGGTAATTAACCTACTGTCAAAAACGGCAAATATCATTTGGGATGATTTCCATCGTGTCTCTCCTTTACAGCCCTCACTCTCCCTGCAGACTGGCCTGCCCACCTGACCAGTCCCCTCAAGCCCAGGGCCTGGCCAAGCTGGAGGACTAGGAAGAAGTTCAAAGTCCAAAACAGGGCTCATGGGTGAGAATGCTCTTTAGTCAGAGACAAGGGTCTAGCAGATTCTTAGACCTAAGCAAATGCAAAGAGGAAATTGGGCAGAAAAGTTACTCAGAGGTCTAGCAATAAGGCAGTTTGGTCCACCCCAGGCTCCCAGTTACAAGAGGTTGGGGAGAGTCCCAGTTCATCACGCTGCAATACATCTGACTGCAGAAAAGGTGATAGTTTCAATTTTTGCCCATGGTCTACTGAAACCTCTGTGCAACCAGGGCATGGAGTGCCTGAGCTTCACGCTCCCGTGAGGCAGCCAGTTGTAGGGAGTGAAGGAGGGAAGAAAGAAGTGGAACTTGCAGACTGGAGTGGATTGGGAGGGGATACCAAAGGGACAAGGGGCAGAGGGGAAATACAAGGTGTGCTTGCTCTCAGTGCAGCCTATTCTTGGAACATCAGCAAACAACAAAGCCTTTGTTTCATCCTTACTGACTCTTTAAATGTCATTGTCTCTGCTCCTGCCAAGCGGTGCCTATAAATTATTCAGTCACGCAACTACATCATGTGCCCAGAAAGGGAAGACTGAGCTGAACAGGACCAAAACCCAGAAGGACTTAATTTAAGAAAGAGCACCTACTGTGTAAAGAATCAGCTACTTTCTCACCATAGACACCTTTGGGAGAAAGAAAGAGGAAGGTCCCCCAGCAGTACTGTCGGATCAGAGCCAACACAGTGGTGCAACCACAGCGCCGGCTGCACCAGCTGTCTGCAGTGAGTCTCTGGGGCAAGAGCGGGGAGCCCAGGGATGCTGCAGTCCAATTTACTACACGTGGTACAGAATCTGGCCTAAAATAGGCTTAGTTTCAAGACTGGGCATTGCCAGTGATATTACTCATACCACTTTGAGCAATTCATGTGCCCTCCATCTGTCTCAGTTTCTTCACCTGTGAAACAGCCTGATAGTGGCTTTGTAGTGTGTGACTACTTTTCTGGCCCTGGCTTCTCTGCCTGCTCTACAGCTGCCGGCACAGCAGTCTGCCGGTGGGTCTGTTTTCAAGTCTTAAGGGAGGCAGCTTTCGCTAAGGGAGACCACGGCTGTATAAATATGTGAACAGTGCAGTCAGTGCTGCTATGATTATTACAGATAGCAGTAGTGGCTGATACAACCTCTCAGAAAAGGTGATTATGGCCCAGAGAAGGCAGATGGTGCAGACATGCAAGACATGCATGCCTACCACTTTTAAATCCTATTTGCATTCATATATGTGAACTCACTGCAAAGTGGTTTACCCCTACCTTTCAGGTAGCCAGGTAAAATCCTCTGAATCCTCTCTGAATATGACACAACAATATCTGAATAGCCTTCCTGTGACCATTCCTCAGTGTACCTGCCCCATGACGAGGCCCTGAGGCCTCTGCACATGGCTGTGAATGCTCCATCTAACCTGGGAGAACTGCCTCTGTCATGCACAGCAGAAAGGACGCTTTCCATAAAGGAGCAACCAGAAACTGCATTGAGAACAGACATTGCTCTGCACTGAGCAGTGAGCCTCCCAAATGATTTTTATTATCAGTTTTCTGAGGACAGCAGCTTTCTATTCAGTTGATACAAGAAACACAGCCGTGGGCTTAGGGGTTTGTATGGATGAGGTTACTTCTTTCTTTTTCTTACACACCTGCTCTTCCAATTGCTGTTCTTAATAAGCATTTAGGGAACAGGAGGAAGGGGACCGGGAGAAGAGGGGATGAAACAGCCAAGCTGAAGGCAGATGCTCATGTTAGTCTCACGAAGCAGCTAATCGGACTTTCTTTCTACACAGTAACTTGAATTTTGCAATGCGAAAGCAAGAAGTTAAAAACAAAGCTGTGACCTTATTGTTCCCACCAACAGAGCAAGCTATCTGCAAATCACATTAAAAAAAAAAAGTTGTAAACTCAAACATGAATGAAAAGGTTTTCAAGAGTGAACAAAAGGGAGGTTTGGATTTTACTCCGAATGTCACTAGTTCCTCACTACGCGGACATACTCCTGATTTTGGTGCCGTGAGTAAGAGGCGTTACATAACTATGCAAAATGCCAGAGATGTGGGGGCAAGAATCCTGTCGGGGCTCAGGTATTAGACTGAGACTCTGAAAACATTGCCGTGATTTCCATCGCAAATCCACTGAGTCACAGCAACATTAGGGATTATTCACACTGTGGGAGGAGCCAAGGGAACACAGATCTGGAAGGAGACCTTTCGCACAAGTCAGCTTCTGCTTAAGGCAAGCAGGGAGCGCTTTCTGGTCTATCTGCAAACAGCCTAAATGTCCTTTCAACTCTTGCACATCACGAACAAATGTCTTCACACACACACACACACACACACACACACACGCACGCACGCACACCCACCCCCATCCTAGGTACCTGTGTACAAGGATTCCTTTGGAATCACCCAAAAATATTCAACGAGTTTGGCTCTCCTAGAGGTTTTTTATACTACGCTGATGCAAAGAATTGGCAGCAAATTTATCCTTACACTGGCCAACCAGACTGGAACTTCTTGCCAGCAGGCCCAGAGCTGAGGACACAGAGATGAGAGAGGAGGATCTCCATACGTGAGGGGATCTCCACACTGGCTTGAACAAGCAGGCCTTTGCTTTGATCTCAGAGCGATAATAATCTTCTCTTCAAAATGACAGCTTAGGGCTCAGCTGCTGCAACACTGGTTTTGGAATCAAATTACTAGAAAGGTCAAAATCATTAACATGCACTTTAGGAAGAGGGAAAATACCAGGCAAAACCTGTAAGCTTCCACTGCTGAAAGATGCCCCCTGGACTAGCAGATGCTATTATTTGCTTCATTTCACTGTAGGCAGAAGAGTGTCCTCTCACCAAGGGAACAGAGAAGGAGGTCGTTCTGCTTGGAGGTCTTTCGAAAATGTGCATAGCAGGAGGAGCCTCTTGTGACTTTACAGAATTTAAAAGGCACAAAACAGTGTTACAGGGAGCAAATGAATAGATTATGTCCCTCTTACCTGGCACGGCCCTAACCTCTACACTCTCCATAGGGCCCCTGTAGGGCCCCCCGTAGGGCCCCCCGTAGGGCATTCTGCACTGTTGGGGATGGTTGTCCCAGCGTTGAAAATGTACAGACTTATTCTTGCTCCCACACACAGGAGAGAGCGAATATGGAGCTGGTGCTACACCCAAAGGACAAGACCTAAGAAGAGAATTCTGCTCATGCCTCGATTACATGGGTTGGGGCATAAGCATACTAATGATTACACTAAAGTTCTTCTTCAACAAGAAGTGTTAATAAATAAGAGAAAAAAGAGCAGACAAAGGCTTATACAATGTTTGAGCTACAGCTTTGTCCTTCTTGTATACCAGACACCTCTGTGAGGCCACCTGAAGACACCCAGTGCCTCAGCAGTGCATTAATCATCAAGGTAGCTGGCAGATCAGGGCAATGTATTTCCCTTTCGAGAGCATTCAAATGAAAAGTTAAAACATCTATCAAGAAATAGTGTAGAGTTCCTACAAGGAGCCGTATTTTGGGTGCTTCAGGCACCATTTGCCTCTTTGAGCTGGGCCTCACTAAGTAAAAGCCAACCCTACATTCTCCAAAATATGTCTAAGACAACACCGAACGCAAGACAGACAATCTCTGCCCTAAACTTTTAGAGTTTAACAAGACAAACAGTGTACTTACAGGCTTCTCCCCCACTGATGCATTTAACCATCTCCTCCCCTGTAAGTAAGCTGCCTCTACATTTCATACCCCAGTGGTGCTCTCATATTTGTCATGTGTACTCCTGTATAGATAATAGGATTCACCTTGATATGATAGGGCCAATGTCTCTAAAGTAATCTGGCCCATGAAAAATCATCTTTCTAATCCTTGAGAATGTAATGTGTATTAGCTGCAGCATTTCTGGTATGAATCCTCTAGACTGGATTCAATTTCACACAAGTCCTAGCAAGACAGACCATCCTAGGCTAGGAATTCATACCCCCTACAGCCTCTACTCTTCAGAGAGGCAAGCAACCACTGCTCCTCTCATAGGATCCACCTTTAAACCTATATATAATTTTTCCTTCCCAAAGCAGGGATGTTCGATCTGGGAATTCGGAGGTCAAATGCTTTGGACTGTCTTGCCCTGTATCTCCCTTTCCTATCTGTACACCTTTTTGTGCAGCACTGCATGTTCACACTCAGCGTTCACCTTCACCTGCAGCATTAAGTTAAGCTTTTCCACAGCATTTCTCCTTATCCATTTCCCCTTGACCCACAAAAACCTACCACCTGAGTTTAATGAGCCATTCAACTTGGCTCATGCTCAGGTTGTTAGCCACTGTGTTCAAAACTGCTAGTCTTCCAGTGCTTTTCCATACCTTCCCTTGGGCTGTGTATTCTTGGTCAGCTACCTACTCCTACTTCTGCATCAGAAATGACCCCCCACTAAGACAGTATACACCAGGTTTAAATCCACCTGCAATGCAGTCTGATGGGCAGGCACTATTTCTAGTATTTCTATGGAGACACCCAGACCAGACCAGATGAAAATGTATCCCCGGGGTACTGCAGGGCTGAGGACCTGGGAGGTGACTGCAGAAGTCCTACAGCCTCACCTGAATGAGCACACCCTTTCAAAGGACACACTCCCATACAGCTTGGCCTAGCTTAATCTGACCCAAGGTCATGCAACAGCAAAAATGTACCCTTCATGCGGTGTACTCTTGTGAGCGTTCACCTTTGCTGTATGCTTTGCGTGCTTGTTGCAGTTGCCACACAATTATTCTCATGTTCATCGCAGACCACTGTGGCACAGTCTGACTTTTTTTTTATTTTATTACTGCTTTGCATTGCATTGTGTTGGCTACAATACTGTCACCGCAATCAAGTGTTTTGGGTCACAGCAGAATAAATGTTTGAAGATATGAATAATTACCCTAATTTACCCTATTAACCCTGTACACAAAACTTAAAGGCTCTTGCAAGCACCCCCACTGGAGAAAAAATATGTCAGAAAGAGAAAATATTAGGGAAGATGTTGCTCTGTGCTCAGGAAAGGCAATTCAGGAAGGTTGTCTAGAGGTCACATTTAGTTTGGCTTTAATGTTTTGGAAGAGGAGAGTGTTTTAAACTTTCAGAAGTTTAAAACTGCCTCAGGACGGTGCCTTCTTGACTCCACTCTCTCCAGTGGAGACCCTTCACTCTTTAGACCTGGACAGTTGTTTGGGCCAGAGCAAAATAGCTGCAGTCATGACCTTGCTCTCACCTTTCCCTGTTACCACAGATTTCTTTGACAGATAGTGCTCTTGGGGGTGTGAGGGCAGTGGAAGGATTGTGTTCACCTGACGACAAGGTCAGGACTTGTCTTTGTGCAGGAATGTAACGGATACAGTGAAAACATGAGTCCTCTGCTCCTCTTTTCTCTCTGAGGACTCTGGCATCCAGCACCTCCATGCAGAATTTCCTCAAGGGATGGGAAGGGCTCAAAAATGAAAGAACCGGCTTCAGGACAGCACTTGGTCCTTTGCTTGTTCAGGCAAACTCCTGAGATGCCCTCCCTACATGTGGAATGAATTGCGGACCTCTACCTCTGAGGGAGTTAGAGTTAATAGCTTAATGTTCTCTCAGAAAAAAAAAAAAAAGAAAAAGCCATGCAGGCATTTTGAGCAGCCTCACTGCTGGGCTGTGTATTTCCTTAATGCGGTTTCAGGAGAGATGGTTGTTAGGGAGAGGGAGAAGGATCCCATTTTGCATGCAGATTTCAGTGCTGAATTGAAGGTCTTATGTCTCATGATGCCGGGGCAACAGCAGCAGTATCTGGCCATTCCTTTTGTGGTGATCATCAGATGACCTTGAGATTTACACAACAGGGGCAGTACAGTTTCTATAAATATCCCATTTTCCAGGATCGTGTTTTCAGCTGTATCAGAGACAATCCTAGTGAAGAATCAATTCAGTTGGGCATACCCTCCCTTCCCCCCCGCCCCGGCCCTCCCTTACTCTGGATTTGTAAAAAAAGCCTCCAAGATTTCTCTTTTAGCACTGACCTTCTGAGCTATCTAATGATGAAGATAGGAAGAGGCTGCAACCAGACAGTGAAAAAAGAAAAGCCTTTTGCTAGCAGGGAAATGTGTGAGTAATATACACACTGTTGGACAGCGGCCAAATCACTCTAGTAACGGCTGTTAGTTCCCCTTACCAAGAAAATGATCAAATGAGAAAGAGAAGCTGCAGTCGGGTGTCAGAAATGCTGAGTTGCAACGGGAGAGTGCCGCATCCGATGGAAATTTACCCAGGAGCCAGCGACCTTCACACGCTGGGGACGAGGACCAAAGCTTGCAGGAATATCCTGCCCTCACTCACACGCTGCTGTACTACCTCCGTGTCAGCGCCCAGGCAGAGCATACCCCGATAAAGGAGGCCAGGAGATGAGCTGAGGAGCCGTGCAAGCTTCAGGACAGAGTGGGCTGCCAGGACAGCCTCCACGGCATGAAACAGGGTACTGTTTACACGGCAGGCTAGGATGTCTGGCCCCATGGCACTGCCTAGTCTATGGTGATTACTTGCCTCAGGTGATTAATTGCTGCTCATCTGGCCCTTCCCCTGCTACTTCGGACACATGGCCTTGAAATGAGACAGTTGGGTCTAGCTGACCCATGCCTGGGGCTATCCCACCTGGAGACGGCAGGTAGCAAAGGTGACTTCACAGTTCCCTGCTTTTAGGGCTGATGGACTGTGCCTTGTGTCAAGCTAGAGCTTTCCCAGGGGCTGCTTCAACGCGTGCCCTGTAGCCATTTTCACAATGTTTCAGGCACTTACTGCAAGCAGAGTGCAGGAACACTCCGGCTTCACCCTTGTCAGAGGGTCTGAGGTTTGGGATATCACCAGAACATCTCCCTTCCTCCTCACTCCCAAGTACTGGGACATAGTCAATAGCTTTGCCTGCAAGTTTGCAGCCTCTCCCTGAAAGACGATCGATGGGGAGTAGGGGAGGATGTGCCATAATGCCAGAGGACAAAGGATACAAGGCAGTAAATAAGACTTGTAGCTGAAAATAGAGGACAACTACTTGCATAGAGCTGGAAGATGGAAAAAAAGGGAGAAAGACATAGCTGCTGATGTAATGATGGGGATGCTGGCTAGATGGTGCTAGCACATACTCCTGTGCTTTTGTCAGGGACCAATACAACATTATTACTGCTTTTCCTTTAGTCAGAGGTTTCATTTCCATTGCAAGAGCCGGAGAAACTACTGTCTGTTGATGGTACTGCTAACAGAGAACTGGTAGTCCCCAGTGAAGTTCTTGTCCCTTTCAAAGACAAAGGGCTTCTGGAATAAAAGAAAGATAATGCTCTCTTTGCAGCGCGGGGGAATGATAAGCAGCCGACTGTCTCAATCCAGTACGCCTGTGTTGGCTAAACATGACACAAAATACAATATCTGCCTCACGTCATCCTTGAAATCAGCCCTTCTCGCGCTGTGCTGCAGGGACTTGTTCTTAATCCTCTGGACTATACTGGATTAGGCTCTCCTGGTTGTGCTAACAGAGCCGGCTCCAGTCACCAAGGCAACAGCAGGCTCTGCAGCCCCTGAAAGGAGCGTATCCACGTGGTGAGGTGAAGATTGTGGCTCAAGCACACCCGGTCCCACGATCCACACGCTTTCCTTTTGTACACTGTGCTTTTAGTTTGGCTGTATCCTGCTTGTGGCACAGCATCCTCACTGCCCTTCAGAAGATCCAAATCCAGGTATGAGAGATCCTGTGCCTCCTGCGGTGAGAAACCAATGGGCGTCTGGGACACCTGCTGGTGGGCTGGTGCTCGACGCACCAGATCGTGTGAAGCTCAGGCCTGCAGAAGGACTATACCCAAGCTCCAGAGCTTGGATTAAATGACTCCTGGCCCTCTTAGTGAATATCTGTGGTGAACAATACAGGTTGAGGGTAAATTAGATCTTGAAAGTAGCCTCAGACCTAAAACAAACTCCCTACGTAGCTATGGCTTACAGAGAGCCCAGCCACCACTAGAGGGAACAGAAGGCCACAATGAATGACAAAATTATAAGATTGCTCTCTAAAATGAATGCAGTCAACCAGAAAATACTAGCAAATATTCTCCATTAAAACTGGAAAAATATACCTGAAATATAGACATCTCCTAATCTGGTAAGAGTAGGAAGCGGAGACTGGAATTGGAGAGCAAGTAGGAATTTCTTATCTTTGCCTGTCCTCCAAGCCCCATCACCAACTCTTTCTACAGGCAGTGGAATAAAAGGGGACACCTTACATCCAAGTCTCCCTGAAGCTGTTGATAGGAGGACAGAGTCAGTGGAGAACTAGGCCAATGAAGGCTAATCAGGGTCATGGAGGGGCACAATACCACAGTGCCAATGGGTTCCCACCAAGGTCTGGGCTCCCAGGAAATTAGGCAAAGCTACAGCCTAGGACTGTATATTTGGGGGAGGAGAAGACATCATCTTTGTTGCCTATATCAAAAAGATCCTACAAGCATCCCAAACACTCTCCTTGCAGTGGACATGACATGTTGCACATGGAAGCAGAACCAGCTGTGTTTGCTGTCCTGGGCTCACCCCTGGGTGCTCTGTGGACACGTAGCTCTGCTCTGGGCTGCGCTGTCCAGCCAGCCTTGCCGTGCACAACAGCGGGAAAAGAAAGCACCAATGTGACCAGCTAGAAAGTGGAAGCAAAATTTTGCTCAAGAGGTTGTTATCCAGCACTGAGAAAAACAGGAGAAAACAATGAGACTAAACAGTACAAATCCCTGCGAGTCCTTGCCCGTCCTCAGGATTAGCAAGGAAAGGGCTTCAGTCCCTGCTGCTGACTGCTCCTTCAGAGCTTTTCACACTGCCACAGGTACCTTTTGGCCCGGGCTGGGACAAGAGCAGGGCGCCTTGCCGATCCTAGGTGCTTCACATCAGCCCTCCTGCTGGCTGATGGTGCAGAGCAGCCAGGAGCCAACATGGATACGGGGGCAGAGCAGTCCTCACATAGTCATTCTGCCTAAAGGTCAAGGTTGGCTGAATAGTCTGTGGGAAGAAATTGCACTCTTACTGCCTCCAGTGCCAGTCATTTCAGCATATCTTTAAGTCTTCAGGGCTGTCCCTTTCCTGGCTGATGGATCTATGTGTCTTCATCCTCCATTTCACTATGTCAGGACAACTGCACTGACTTCAACAGATTCACTCCTGATTCATACTGCTATAAGCAAGAGGAGAGGCAGGCCGCCATGTTATTGTTCCCAGGAATGAACACTGACGGTCTCTTTTGATCTGTGCAACAGCTACAGGGAAATTTGTAGTCGAAACTGTCCCATTACTGCCCTTTGTCCATATGACTCATCTTGATCCTGTTGTTAACTGCTACTAATGTAATTCCTAAGAAATAACTCTTTTTTGGCTTTAGGCTGCCAGTTTTAGTTCCACCTCCTTCTAATGTGCAAGTTTTCCTCTAATTCCTGTTGGTGCTACCCTGCCTGGCATGGAGTGAACCATTTTCCCTCACTCACACAAGCAAATCCTGTGCAGCCCTGTGCAGTGGGTATCGAACACCCACCGGTCACACTGCAGTGAGAAACTCAGTTCAGAGGCCCCCAACTGAACAAAAGCCATAGCACAGCTCTGAAGCTAGCTCATGTATGTGGTTCTTTTCTGGCTCCTCTCCTCCCCTGGAGGAAGAGGAAAACCTTGGGTTAAATATGGCTGCAGTCACCTAGGCTGCATGGCACAGAAGTCAATGGAATGGCATGGTGTCAATCCAGTCCAATCCCTGTGATGGCACTGTTCAGGTCTGAAGTTGCCTTTACCCTTTCCTCCCGCCCTTAGGGCCAGTCCAGCTACCCCTGTTGCCTCCCAAGCACAGCAGCAGTTCTACTCTCAGCTTCTTACCCACAGATTCGCTCACATGTGTACACAGACGAGCGTATCGACACCTGCACTTATGGCCTGTCTTTCCTTCTCACTCTTCATCTTCCAATGTCAGTCTCACAGAGGTACTGAGGCTGCCTCACTCCACGGTTACGTGCTTTGGCCTCCCCATGACCTGCACGGCTGAGCAATCCTCCTAGGCCAATTTTATCTCAGAGCTTGGCTGTGGGCGGGAATGATGTGTCGGGGAAGAAAGCACAACTTCTTTGTCATTGACAGGGTCTCCTTTGACCTAACGCTGCTGGTGAGACAGGCTGATGCCACAAAACACAGGAGTGGGAACAACTCAGAGGTCAGGGAAATGCCAGCCTGCAATTTCAGGTCTTCTATAAGGAGAAAATGACCATTTGCCTCTATTTGGATACCAGTTCAGGCTTGAAATTTGAACCCTGAAAAACCAGCAGGGTAGCTGAATCCAAGATCTGGAACTGGGTTTCTTTTCAGATGGGTGCTTCAGGACTTTTCCATGAGACCCCACGCTGCCCAAAGAAGAGTGTTATGGCATCATCCCGATAGCTGCAGACTCTCTTACTGAGTGTGTGGTTATGATCTCCTCTTGACCTGCTCACCACGGGAAGACCATTTCTAAAGCAAAATGTATTTTCACAGCAAACTAAGCTAAGAAAAAAGATCCTTTTGTATAGCAGCCTATTAGCAGCTTAGAAAAATCTGGCCCAGCCAGTGCCATTTCTAGAATGTCAAGTTTTGTAATATTTTGGCCCCACAGATGTCACTGGGAGCTTTGCTCTTGATTTCTGCAGGGCCAGGGTTTATTTTCAGGGCACTTCACCTCATCAGAAGCCAAAAGCACTTCATACACTCTGTGCACATAGGCCTTACCTACCCATTCAGGGAAATGCTGTCTCTGTGGGATGACCACGGGCTGACAAGACATCCACATGCATATAAAATCACCATGTCAAGGCCCTAATTTTTCTGAAGATTTTTGCCTCCAAGAACTATGCAAATTAAGTGGTTCACCTTCCCTTGCCTCTGGTGGAAAATAGGCTGAATCAAAAAAGGAATTACAAACGGGACTTGACAAAGTGTGTAATTCTTCAGAACAATTAGGGCCACAGCATGGGATAGGAGCTGCGCACTCCACCACTCTTCCCTGTGTTCACATCTTAACATCCGCTTGAGAAGTTTACCACTGCCCTATGAACAAGAAATGGCTGAAACAAAGTATGCAAAGACCAAACGAAAAATGAATTGTCTCACAAGCCAGCTCTGTAGCTCTTAAGCAAACCCTTTTTCCCTGGAGCCAGTCTGATGCCAAGATGATATCACCATACCTTTGGCAGGAAGTCACACCTGAAGAAAGGTGAGGAGAAGTGAAAGAGTGAAGCCACACATTACCTTAGCATAACCATACTCATGCAGGTAAGCCTTAGGGTTGTGAGGAGCCCATGCCTTGTAGTGCGGAGAGAAACTTGCCATATGCCCAAGGGCCTCACACCAAAATGGTCTACTTTAGTATCTGCACTGCAGCTTATCACTGACAGTCCCTAATTTTGAAGGGATATATAAATACATATATATATAGGGAGGGGGATATATAAATAGGGAGGGATATATAAATATATATGGTATTTTACTAAAAATAAATAACTTTTTGCACACCTGTTACCTCATGAGCAAATCTTTACCTACAATGGGATAAGAGTTGTGGTGGCTGTCTG
This sequence comes from Theristicus caerulescens, assembly GCA_020745775.1. Classification (NCBI taxonomy): domain Eukaryota; kingdom Metazoa; phylum Chordata; class Aves; order Pelecaniformes; family Threskiornithidae; genus Theristicus; species Theristicus caerulescens. Next base: position 7,786,553 of record CM036559.1, read on the forward strand.
TTCAAAAGCTCCAGTAAGAAGTGCTTCTGTTAGACAACTTTCTTCTCACTCTGATGTTACAAAAACAAGGCTGCTGTGGGTTGCATGGTGATAGTCAGTGGACCTCGACAAGCCATGAGACAGCTCAAGCATTGCTGACTGGTGATTAAGCATTAACAGACATCAGTCAAAAGTACAGCAAAAGAGGACACCAGAGAGCAGCGAAACAAGATCCTGCTGCAAAGCTGCAGCGAGGTACGGAAAACGTCACATCTACATGGCAAGCCCCTTTCCCTTCCTACTCTCGGCAAATCCTGCCACCTCTGCAAAAGAGTTCTCTGTGCAAACAAACAACAGGGGCGAGGTTTAGACAAGAGGAAAAATAAATTGCCTTCTTGAGCATGAAATGCAGAACGCAAAAGACAACATCAGCCTGAAGAGTCCAGCAATCCATTAACATAAGCTTACATGAGCCACATTTTCCATGTTTCTAAAACACAACCGAAGTAGCTAACATCTCTTATGTGGCGGGAATCCAGAGAAAGAGGCAAGCCAAAGCAAGACCGGGCAGTCCTCCAGCAGAGTGGTTTAGCTTCAAAAGCTGAAGTGCACTTAAAACTTTAAGGGGGAACAAGAGGCCAACTTTAGATGCTGTTTCGCCAACTGTACATGGATTTCCAACCTGGTAAGTTCCTCTCTCCAGATGAATACTCTACCATTAGACTATAGTTTAATACATATGAATGATGCCATTTAAGCAACTGGGACAAGTTTCATCATTCCATCAATTAGCATAGCTGACATTGGCCATTTCCAGTATACTTTCTGCTCCGCATACAGGGCAAATTTCCCCCCAACACAGTAACACATCTACTTATTTAGCAGCAGTCCAGGGCAGAAAGTAGGGAGGATTGCTTTTGCAAATGAAAAGTGCTCGGGAAATTCTAAGTAAGGCAGAATGGAACTAGCATCTAGTAAGAAGTAGCACAGACATGTATGGATGAGTAACCACGTGTTTAGAATAAGGCTGTGATAACCTCTATTCGTGTGGAAAATAGCATAGCGGGGAGGTCATTTTTTGTCCCACCTGAAAACTACCATTTCCACCAGTACCAGAGCATCTAACATGAGGCTGCTGATCCACTTGGTATTGGCTGAATCCCTTGAGAATCTCCCATCCATGTTGTTACTCCAGTCACTGATGCTTTTCTTGGGTAGAGCTAATTGGAACATGCTACAAAGTCAGATCAGCTGGTAGCCAGCTTATCAGCATGGGGCTACTCTTTCTTATGGCTGTTTTGCCTCACCTTGTTCATACAGATAACTGGTGATGTGAAACAAGTGAGAAGAAATTATATCTTTAAAACCAAGAATTTTTCCTCTGAGCACACTCAGACGAAAGACACAGTTTCAGAGATCTTTCAGGATGCTTTTAGGAGAGAGACAGGGGTTGAAGTAATTTTAGGGAAGATATGGACAGCCAAGTAATCTCAGCCTTAGTGATCTGCAGGGTGCGTGTTGCCTTGAGCAGGCTAAATGGGACAGGGGCTATAAGCCTGCTTATAGCAACCCAGCACAGAGAGAAGAGCTACCCACAACACAAAAACACTGTCGTGACACATAACTCTGCTCTGCTTATAGCCTTAGTGAAGGGAGCAAGAATTGATGTAGTTTGGAGACTGAACTCCTACCTCTATCCAAGAGAGAATGTGAAGGAGTGGAAGCGCTGGAAAAGAGTAGAGGAGTGGAAAGGAAAAAAAAATTGTTCTTCTCTTATTGAAATTGGCAGACAGCTTCCCTGGTGTCCTTACATTGGCAAAGAGCCTCCCCTCCTCCTTAGCAGCTGCCCCTTGTTTCAATGTATTAAAAACAAGATAACAAATCTATCCAGAAAAGGCATTTACACAGTGCCTAAAATACAAAGAGTGCCCACATCAATAGAAATCAGAATTTTGAATTGGCTATTCTTACTTCACAGGGTACACTGCCCAGAGCTTTTTGAAATAACCACGTGCAGAAGTTGTTATTTTTTGGGAAGGGTAAAAAAAAACCAACCCAAAACCCCCACTCAAACCTTAAACACTTCCCTTTATCCAGCTGCATCATACAGAGATGACTGTCCTTTTGCGGTGCACTGCAGGGCAAACACTGAAGGTTTCATCCAGGAAGCATTTGGGGTTTTTTTCAATGTGGAAATAACAGAAAGAAAATTTGTATTAGGAATCTCTGTTGAAATACAGGCTGGGAAAAGATAGCCCTCATCCCCACATACTACCGCAGATAGTCAATATGACAGATACCGAGTCCAGAAGGGCCCAGGGAACACTGTTCTCCAAGTCTACACACACTGCAAGCTCCACAACATTTCAGAATGACCAATTTACAAAGCAAAATTCTAATGGCCTATAACACAAAGTTAAATGTCAGCACTATAATGGGCCACAGGAAGAAAAAGCAGGAGAGATGAGAATTACTGCCAGTGTTCAAGGTCCCTGAAATAGCTGGGAGTTTGCTATGGAAATTCCTAGCTGTTAGCATGTAAAAGAGAAGCAGACTGGCAGTGTGTGAGTGCTGTATAGCATATGCATATACAAAAGGAGTGGTTGGGGATCAGATCCAGATTCACAAATCTGGAAAACAAACCCCACTTTTAGGGATAAGACCTGCTGAAAGAGAGGATAAGACAGTGGCAAAATGGTAGAAGGAAAAGACGACAGGAGGGAGATTAGGTACAAAGGAAGGGAATGGCTAAAAACAGGGGAAGAAATAGTGGTGACCTGTTTTTTTAATTGCCAGTTTTGCTATAAACTCAGTGTGTGACCTTGATGACAAGTAAACCTTACCATGCTTTTCCTCGGTTTCCCACGTCTGTAAAATAGATATAACATTTCTGTACCTCATAGATATAAACGCCTCAAGATCCTTAAATGGAAAGTGCTAGAAAGCTATAAAATATTACAGGGTAAAAAAGCATCAGATAGGCATAAAAGAGAAAAGTCAACTCAGAAAATAATCACTGGTATCTGTGGAAAAATGTCATTTTGGGTGCCATAAAGAGCTAAGCCATTTACATTCTTAAAAGGAGGCACGGCTGAGAAAAGCAGTGCTCTATCCTTATCACCACTATGGTTCCCAGCAGAGCTTCCTACTGAAAGAACAGACGGTGTAAAGAAATAAATGCTGATGTGATGGCGATAGTGATGGATGAAGGAAGATGAGGATCTCATTGTGTTCAGCACTGTGAACACCTAATGATCCTTACTCGAGAGTCTCATATTTAGACTGCAAGCAAGAGACAACAATGGATAGAGTAAGCTGGTAAGAGATGTACACACTGCAATGAAATTGCTTTTTCTGATTGGGTTTCATCTTGGTGAAATGATAAGCGATCCCATCATCCCAGCCTCATGTTTATGAGAATCCGAATCTGTCTGTTGTGTATGAAGGCAGCCAGCAATTCTCTGCAGAGGGCAGAGACTGTATCAGGCAATTCATAGAGCAGTCACTATATGCAAATTATTTTCTCTGCAGTGGATGACAGCAAAGAAGGAGTTTTTGGCAACACCCTCTCCAGGTTTTTTGCTGTTCCCCAGGGAATCTCTGCCTAAGTGAAGGGCACTTACGAGGTACATTATTTCCTTATTCCTGCAGCTTGGGCATTATTTTGCCTGCAGTGCTGCAGGGTCTTAGCATGCAGCTTTGGACTTTGCCAGTCAGCTCACTGGAGTACTGAAGCAAAGCAATGAAGCCAATGCAGCAAAAACGCTGATTGTACTACAGGCCAGGAGAAGTGCTATTCGTATTCAACTCACAGCAAAGCCTGTTACAACGTCATAAATCTTCCGTAGCAGCAAGAGCAGGACACAGGAGAGAAGCCTGCCATCTCTGTTTTTCTTGCACAGCCTATTCTCAGCGCTGTGCATCACGCTCTCCTTCATCGCCCTCCCTCACTCTGCACAGTTCGGGCAGACTCTGAGATCCAGGTTTGCAGGGTTATGAGTTAGCAAAGGCCTTTCCCACCATGACCCAAAGGCCACAAAAGGCAGGGAGTTTCTTGCTGTTGATCCACATGTTTGTGCTCTGAGTAAATTTGACATAAGAAATATGGAGCCCCCATGGTGCCAATATTAACAACAATTTTCAGAGTACAACAGCACTTTAAGTGGGGAAAAAAGAGACAAAGCTCTTGGAAGAAATAAAAGCAGCTGTAAATGTCAAATTCATTGAATGTCAGGAAATCATATATCTAGATAGACAGGCTCATAGTAGCTATTGTAACGGCTGGGTAAGAAACATTTTTTCATTTTCTGCTGAATAGTTGGAAGCTTTTTTCCCCGTCTTCTTCCACAATAGGACAAGACAGAGAGTCTTGTGAGTTTTCCTGTGGAAAGACAGAGCGCAAGAAGAAAGAAACAAATAGTTAATAGTGGGGGAATATGGGCATTTGCTTGGGGTTGCAAGACAGTAACTTAACAACTGAGCTTACAGCATCAGTCCAGAAAGACCAAAAATGAGCAGAAGGCCAAACAGGAACATGAAGAGGCAAAGTAATTTGCTAATCAGGATTTATTAACCCCAGACTCCAGGGGTTACTAAACCAGCACCTCCTGCTGAACTGCTGATATTCTGAAGCTTTGGTTTAAATACACAAAAGTATTGTTGGAAGGAAGATATAAAAAGGGTTTCAAGCAATTAGCACAGTTCTTTTATTGGGTGCAAGGTTATCAGGGCCTCTGGAGAGTTGCAGCACTACTGGGCTAGGGACAGTGATAGTTCCCCAGGCAACTGGTCTAACCTATGGCTCACATGAAAGAACATTGATGCATTCTTTTTAGCTGCTGGGTTTTGCATCCTTCATAAAAATAAACCAGGTGAGAGCTGGCAAATGTGCCTACTATAGGCTGAGAAACAGTCTTTGACTTCCACTGCATGTGTGGCATGCATCTTCATCTATGCTGCTAAATATTCTAAGGTCACAGAGGCAGGACATGCCTCCTAAAGTGAAAAATATACCGTTTTCAATATAACACTTCAAAGAGGATAATGATAAAGACAGCTACAGAGCAGAGGAGTGCACAAGTAGCACAATAACAGCAGCTTTGATTCTGTGACCAAGTTCCTCTGGTCACAAAGATATTACATTGCCATGCACTGTAACTTATACCTTCTGTTTGCAGGTGGAAAAATGAGAGGTTGTGCATTCTCCATCCTTGGAGGTTTCCAAGACTTGATAAAGCTGTGAGAAACCTGGTCAGATCTTCAGCCAACCCTGATCTGAACAAGAGGTTGAACCAGAAACCTCCAGAGGTGCCTTCCAACCTGAACTATGCTGTGCCCACTGCAGCATGAGGAAGGTGAGATGTTGCTGCCTATGGTTAGTAGAACGGTGACTTCTGGCACTTATTTCCTTCAGCTGGTGCCAAGGATTTGATGGCTACTGAAGACAAACCCTTCCATTCTCCATGCTTCATCAGAAAGCATTACTGGATACGGCTACAGAGGCAGCTTAACCTAGTAGTGCAACACTTATCCACACACATTTCTAGTTAGCTTAAATCATGAGCTCCAGAACCAGTGGGTGCTGACACTTTGCATTGCACTGTGTGGACATAAAATTTAGCCAGGCATTTAAGTAATGAGCAGAAATTTCTCTTAATCATGTCATATTCCCTTGGGGGCAGTCAGAAAATGCAAGCACAAACTATTCCACTAGTGCCTGTCATGCCTGCTTTTCTAATGCCTCACCTTATGAACAACCCAAACACATAACTTCCTTTCCAGAGATTTTTTAGAGTTCTGCTGATTCTTCTTCATTCTTCCCATGTCTATCTTTACATTTGCTGGCAACTACTTTCTCTTCATTTATCCATATAAAGCAAGTAACAACACCAAGGTTATGCACTCTTACACTCTCTAAGGCTACTCTTCCACAGACCCACAGTGTTCTCTGATGATGAGCAGTGGCTGTAAATATGCTAAAGGTGAGAAGAGAAACAGGGACTCTGCTGCCCTAATAAAGCTGTTGGAGTTCTCAAGGCAATAAAATAACCTAGAGCATAGCAAAGGAAAGGAAAGGATGCATTATTCTGTGGATGTAGTTGACAAGCCATCAGAATTTGATGTGATTAGAAAAGCTAAATGCTGTAATAGCTATGTAGGCATTTTCCTGCTTCTTGGTGAACACCGTTACTGCTGGGATCTAGCACAGTGTCAGGCACACCAACAAAATACAAAGTGCTCTTACAAAAATGGCCTGCCACGTGGATGGGCATAAGGCATGATAAGCTGTGTGGTGCAAAGGCAAATCTGCATGTTTGAAAGCTGAGAGCAGGCTCAGGAACTTCATGGCACAAGCATGTAAAGACCAGATACTGAAATCGTGCTTCAGGGGCTCTCAGTTACACTTCTTGTAGTGATGAGGAGGAGCTGATCTGCCCCAGCCCCACGGAGAAGCTGAACTAAGAAACAGGCAACTTGGAGCAACAGTGATTGTTGTAACTGCTTGCAACAACAAGGGGTGTGGGGGAGAAGCACATCGTGGATCAGAACTAATTATGGCAGCGTGCAGCTACTGCAAAAAAGGGTATGGCCTTATCCTAAAGGACTAGGGGTACCAGCTTTTATGAACTTGGGAGTAAAAAAACCTGTACCTATACACGAGGGTACAGAATAGGTCAAGCAAATATATTTTTGGTTTTATGCGAACTCTTATCAGAATGGTATCTGAGCCAGGGCAGTGTCAAACCTGCCTGTCACACGCACTGAAATAGCTCATCACCCAGCTGAACTGCAGGGTTATCAGGATCTTTGTTACCTGACTGTGCTCTATTTGTTTGAACAGATACAATGAGTACAGAGACTGGGTGTCAGATATTGTTGCACTCTCCATATTCCAATTTTTTGTTTGAAACCCCAGATATTTCCTGGGGGAAGGCAACCTTCCTTTGAGCTGTCACTGTGCTGTCACCTCTGCACAGCAGGTGAGCAGGAGTTGCTCCTAATTAGCCAAACAGAGTAGCAACAAGGATGACCTCCAGCCACCCCCTGCTTACAAGATAATGAAGCAAGATTTGTAAATGCCATGTAACAAGGGCCTTGACAACAGCAGTTGCCAGTCACACTTGGAGAAAGTCTGTAATCCCTTTACAAAGGTGAGGAACTTGTAGCATGAGGAGGCAGATCTGACCTAGCTTTCATCCACCCGGCTGAGGTATCCACGGCAGCAAAGATGGCGAGTCTTAGGCAGCAGCATGAACCAATGGCCACATAAACGGGGCCCAGGTGGTTTTATACTCTGCGGTGCTCGCACGGGGGGGAGGAGAAGTCCCAGGCAGAGGGGAGGGAGAAGAGAGACGCACACAGAGCAGCAGGGTCTTTTCTGAGGCTGGGCAGACAGACCTCATTTGGCACAGTCACAGAAAGCCACGTTTATCATCCACCCACAGGGACTCTGGGACTGTCAGCTGGAGCGCTCTCATTAGCAGCTTTGCTTCTCATAGCCAGCAAAGAGGGGTGGCTTGTGGGGAGGAAGGGAGGGCGAAGCAGCCCTGGGAGCTGGGAGGACACAAGGAGAGCAAAGCAGGGTGAGACAAGGGAGCTGCAGTACAACAGCAGGAGCATGTGATTGTCTCAGTACGAATGCCAAGGAGCTACTTCTGGAGCAAGGCAATCTGTCCTGCAGTGACAGGGTTAATTTTAAATTGGCAGAGAGCTTCTCGGACTTTTTCACTTCCACCATCAAATCTCTGGGGCTGGCAGTTACTAATTACAATAATGCGAGGTGACAGTCACATGAGGAGTGGTGGATGGCTGAGGCGCGGTGAGAATCCAGAAGGTCAGATCGCAATGAATTATAGTGACAGGATGCAGAAGCCCCTTCCCCAAATTTTCTCTTCCTCTCTCCCCCTTTCTTCCCCCCACCATCTGCAGCACCACAAAAGTAAAACAGTAAAGAAAAGAGAAATCATTCTCATGACTAGAACGCAAATGGACGGAGAGCACGGGGAGCTGGGTTTCAGTGGCTACGCTGTCACTCCAGCTATCCAAATTCACAAACCATATGGCCAAAAGGGACCAGCTAAGCATCTCTTAATTTCCCACATGGGCTGTCAGATAGCACCCGGCTTTAGTGACTGTTAAAGCAAGATCATTCTGAACTCTTAAGATTTTATTTTGACGCAAAGAAGCCTGCACAAAGAAAGTACAAAACTGGTATAAAACACCACAAGCTCTGAGTGTTCCTACTCAGCACTGGCCTGAATGATCATGCAGAGATAGGGTCCTCTGCATGTAAAACAAGACACTCCTAAGTCACATTCTCACCCCTTCTCCCCCTTATCTAGCTCAGAGAAAACTGGTTTTGGCTCAGTCCCATTCCCATGACCAGCAAGTGAATTACAGCTACTGCCATTCTCACATCAAAGATCAATTCAGCCCTGACCTCAGACTTACCCCGTGGGTCTGTGCAGAGTTATTATGAGTGATTAGTTCAGATTTTCCCCTCCAGCATTTCACAGCAATGGTATGATCTGTAGGTCATGGTCTATGCTAGAGAAAGCCATGTGAGAATTTTCTAATGATAGCAAAATTCTGTGAAGGAGAAACCTGCTCACCATCCACAACGGCTGGTTTCCACAACAAGGATCACAGCTGGCTGACCTCGCAATGCTGTTCAGTCGGACAGCTACAGTCACACTCCTGGAAAAGGATGGCCCATATTAAGCCCCAGGTCAGTAGTCCATGGATTTTGAAAATGCCACAGCTGGCTGCTGTGGCCTTTTCTAAAAGGTTTCCCATGGATTAAACTGAATGAAAAGGTAACTGACCCATACATGGAAACAAGTTTTGTGTGAGACTTACAAAATAAAGAAAATACGACTTGCGCCCCTTTTGTATCTCTTCTCAGATTATGAAGAATACCTCAAAAATACTTTCATTGCTTTTTCTAACTTCTGCATTACAATTCAACATTTTTCCTGCTCGTTTTATCACAACAGACTTTCTCAATGCTTCAAGAATCAGCTGAAGCTACATATTTTGAGGCCAAACTTAAAACAAGTTGAGAGAAGGAGAAGGTAATTTTCATAGATCTATCGAAAGCTCCTTATGCATTAGGTTTAGTATCAATTTCACTCAAACGTCCAAGGAGCCCACTGGAGAAGAAATCTCTTTCTGAAGGAGTCATATAAAGTTTTAGAACATTTCTGCCTCTGATGATCTGGCAATGACTGCTCTTCCAAGAAAGCTCTCCAGTTATATCAAGTAGGAACTGCCAACTTCTAGACAGCACAGAGATAGCCAAGCTTGAATTTAGCCCAAAGACTAAATATAAAGCCATTCTATTAAAAAAAAAGATGAGGAGATCTTTGATGAAAAGGGGGATTCAGTTACTCAGCTTCTGTATAAAAAGGTCCTGGTAAAATGCTGCCTGCTAAATCTGTGAGGAGGTTCAGCACTGACTCAGCCTGAAGCATCTGGCTCTCTCCTGAATCAACGCCACCTGAATTTCCTGTAGCCTCAAGGCTTTTTTCTTTTCTTTTGGCAGCTTCACCTTCAAACACTGCACCCTGCCTGACCAGGCTTAATACAGGACTGTAGCTAGAGACCTGTGACAGATTTTAAGCATACATGCTAAAAGAAATAGTGATAACAACAACAACAGCTACAGCAACAAGAAAAGACCTTTTTAGCAAAGGCAAAAAACACCTAGCTTTTAGCAGTGACATGTAATTGGAAAAATACCATGCCCTGTCCTGACATTTCAAACTGTAATTGCAAACACTCATCAAATTGGCTTTTCCTCATTGTAATGATCCTGGAAGAGTCACTGTAATTGCAACAGCTCTGTAATTTGCAACAACTTTAGGGAATGACTTTATTAGCACAAACGGTAAGAGTCAGTAGAACAGGGCAACTTTTACAGCCTGATGCACAGAGTGGGGAGGAGCAGTTCTATCACTGCCTGTATTACTATGATTAAACCATGCAGGAGGTGGAAGAGTAGGCATCATCTAACTTCTTCACTACTAGTGGACCTGAACAAAAAATGCATCATTTTCTGTTCATAAGCTGTACATAGCTTCTTACTATATGTATGTAATAGTCAAGTTACACAGTTCCCCATGCCCAGATCTGAGGAACGGCTGTATCAGAACTGGTTAAATTTCCCCTAGTAAATCTATTTGAAATTATTTCTGGCAAGAGATCTGTGGAAGTCAGGAATGATGGCAATAGGCTCCTGGGTTATTTAACGGCAGAATATTCTGTGTAGACATTCTAAGATGTCCACACAAACCCTGCAGTTGATAAGGATGTCTTACCTAGCATAATTTAGCTCTTTTCCTCTCTCCAACGTTTCCCTGCTCAAAGTTTTGTGTAAGCAAGGAAAAGTCTGTCACAAAGGTTTGTGACTGTCACTTTTGTACCCAGTTTTGGGGGGTAATCTGATCTAGGAATCAATCCGTGATCAATCTATAAAACAGCTGTTCACCCATTACTTGAAAACTACGTTTTCAAAATGTTAGATTTCAGAGATGCAGACAGAAAAGATTTATCACGGCATCTAGATGGTTTCCCAGACCAGGAAAGTTTCTTTCAGTTGTTTCCTTACTAATGTTTCAATGAAGCTTCCTTACCCTTTCCTCAGAGACTTTATGACTTAAGTTTTGCATTTCCTCTTTGCTTCTATTACTTAACCCATGATTTAATACAACACATGCAGGCAGGAAGCTATTACAAAAGTAATCCAAAGGCTTATGATAACCTTGGAAAAACAGCACTGCAGCTAGCGCTTTTTTTTTCTCCACAGCAATATTCCAGGTGGAATCGTATCAGAATTTTCTACAGCTACTTCCAAAGAGAAAACAGCTCTGCAATATCTTCTAGCATCACAGGATCTTAAGTAGTAGCTTCCCTTTTACAAAGAAAGAGCTACACAAAGTAGAAGCTGAACCAGCGTCTCTGTAGGGAAGTGGAGGGAAGAAGGGGTTGGGAAAAGGTGTGCTTTCCCAGGGCTGGAGTCTGATGCTGGCAGTCTAGATGCTGGAGTTTCAAATCTGTTTCTAACACTGAGGTATTGGTGAACATTCAGCAGATCACTGGACCTATCCTGTAAAATAAGGGCTTTCCAACCTTTCCTACTTTTCAAGAAGGTGATTGAACTTAATCAAAGTACTTTGAGAACACCAAGTGAAAGGTGCTAGAAAAAATATCATTAACAGTAGGAAACCTTGACAAATTAACTCCAGCCTTCACCATATACATTACTCTGAAAGAATATCATAACTTTGAGCTAAAAAGTTGACAAGAATATATCTTTGTCCCTTGTGAAGCACAGCTTTCCAGCAGCTTCATCCTTCTCCACATTACCAAGGCTTCTGTAACCTCATTTCAAAAACGTAATAAAGGCACCCCAAATCCTCACACTTTTATAAAAACTGACAGTGCAGGAAGCTTATAAAAAAAAGTCATGCTGCAAAGATGGCATGGAAAAGTAATCAGTAATTGAATTCAATTTACAGCTCCCAGCTCATACAGCCTCCCTGACTCATCCAAGCCACTCTGCTTTATCAGAAGCATGACTCTGAGACAGTGTGTAATAAAATATGGAAAATGTGTTCAAAATGTGCGACCTCACTGATGCAACGAGCTGACATGAAAAACACTTTCTTCTCACTGTGAAATGCCATGATGCGGTTGCATTAGCTTGGAAGCAGACATATATTGCTGCTGCTACTGTCACTGCTTCTGCCATACCTGTTTTGTGTAGAGAGGACTCCAGGGCTCAGGGGATACACCCTCAGCCTCCTTCACCAGCACAAAATGCAGCTTCACTTCTGACTATAGTCCTGAGTCATATGGGATGGAATTACTCTTGTGCATCTAAAGGATGAAGTGCTGTGAGATAACACCCTTATATGTCCCTCCTGCCCTCATAGTGGGGCAAAAAAATGCTTGCCCATGAGTCAGACCTTGGCAGACACAGGAACTTCAGCAGCACGGCTACTCCAGTAAAACCAGATGACACTACTCTCATGCAACCCAGTTTTGTAGACACAGGTCTAGTTTTACCCATCACTGACCAAGTCTGAACCCTTGCTATTCTCATTGCAGCTCTAGTGTCTCTGTGTTTGCCAAATAATAAATAAAGGTTTACTGTTCTTTCTCCTATTTTAGTACAGAGCTTGGGTGCTAAAATAAAACCCATTAAGCTGGCTACTGCTATTCATTCAACTAACACTACTGCATCTGTGATTTTAGTTCAAAGCACTGCAATCTCTCTGCATTTCATGGCTGTAACATGGCATGGTAAGGGAATACTGCAGCATTTCTCCTAATGGCTCCAAAGCACTAATAACCCCTGCAGCGCTAAGTAATGCTGCATCTAGTACCTGCAGCAGGAGAGAAACACAGAATAATTCAGACTGGAACGGACATTCCTCTTAAGGCCTCTAGTCCAAGCTGTGCTCAAAGCAGAGCTAACTTCAAATTTAGGCCAGGGAAGGGGAAATGTCAAGAATAATCACTTTCATCTGTCATCATTGGGCAAGACAGAAATTAAATCATGTTTGTGTGGATTAAATGCAGCATTTCTAAGAACTGATAGGGAATAAAATTACCAGCCAACATAGATTCCACGACAAGGAACTGATAATGAAAGGTTGGTCTTAGCACCTCATGTTTACTACTTCATTGACACTTTCTGCTTTTCCAAATATTGGGTGTGCAAGGCATGCAGCTGATGTTTTTAAAGTCAAATTAAAGGGTAAGTAATTTCAGAGAGAGACTGATTTTTAAATATTGTTGAGTTTTCTCCTAGTGCAAACTCTAGCTGAAGCCAACCAAAGTCACCAAGCTGCAGACTAGTTTGCAGCTCTTCTAGCCACTGGCTTTTGAACTGCTATGTTTGGTTCGCTGGCCAGAACAGAATAAGGCATAGTGGTTAACGTGCCAGTGAGTCAATGGAAACACAGCTAAAATTGCAACTCTCAGCACTGGCAACAGCAGTGGAATTATCTGGGTTGGAGCAACGGTGTGAAATGTTAGCGAAACAAGTCGCATGTAGCCTCAGCTTTGCTCCATGAACCAAGCAGCTGTAAACTGCAGAGCTGAACGAGCATTACTCAGAAACAAAATTCAAGTACACGCTATTCTCTTTTTTTAACCCCTACGGGAATTTTCAAATCACAGTTCCTCCCACTCACAAATACCACCCTTCTCCAAGGTGACTAAAACCATCATGTCCCTCCTGTAAGAAATTCTGTTCTCTTCTGGTTTTATTCAGTATCAGAATGAAGCATGAAATTTAATATTAAAAGTTCCCAGAAAGCACTGGATCCAGAAACACAGAACTGTAGATTTTCAGGCAGTCCCTGGTCAGGACATGTCTGCACTGCCACAACTGCTACAGGGAGTTGTAGTTCCACATCTCTCGTGTTCACTGTCTTCCCTGCACAGCTTTTTTCCCCAGCCAAACCACTTCTTGACCACAGTGCAGCATGGAAGTGCCACCCTATCCACTAACTGGGATTGGGCAGGGTAGACTGGATGTAGGAAGTGTCAGCAGACACCTCGAAGCTCCACACGCATGTCAAAGGTAGGCAAAGGGAGACTATGCCCTACTCTCCACAGAGCCCTCCTCCCCCTTCTCATCCCCTCTTGCCCCTGATTTTGTGTGGGTTATGTGAGGACTTCCTCCCAAGGAATGGTGCTTATAAAGGGTCATGTGAGGTGAGGATCATATGTGTATGATAATGTGGTGCTTCCTGCTAAAACGTCTTCCAGAATGCCTCTCAGGCATATACAGCAGTGTGCAGCGCTCCCAGATGTAGGCTACGTGTCTAAGAAAGTAAGAGGGGAAAAAACATACACTATTGAGTTAGCTGAAAAACTCATGTGAGATCAGGCAGTTCAAGTCTGCGGTCTGGTGCCCATCTGATAACTGTAGGGTTTTTAATCTTAAATTTCCTCTCTTTTTAGACTTTGGCTACCTGTGTCCCCTACTGAGGGCGGCTCCAAGGAAAGGGCAGTTCTGTGCTGTCTCCATAGCCCCCAAGCACCTGGGGCTGCTGCAGCTGGAGGTGAGGCACTGAGCTAGATCAGCAACTCTCAGCTGCCAGGTTCATGTGGATCTTCACTGGCTGTGAGCATGGACAGCTGAGATATTGCTGCACTGTGCTCCTGGCAAAGAGCTCAACCCCCACTTATGGTTTTCTCAAACAAGGCTCTGCTACAAAAAAAGTCATTAGCTAACAGCACAAAAGCACCTGGTTGATAAGGCTGAAGGCAGCTTTTGAGATCTGGGGCTGGTTAGTAAAGGCACCCACCTCCTGGGATGCTTATGCTCCTGCAAAGCAATGACCAGGCATGATGGGTTTGGAGAGCCCTAGAGAAGAGCAAGTCCACTGTTACCCATCACAGATCTTCTTTCTGATAGTATCAGCAACAGACTAAAAGCTCATACACATTTTTTTTGTGCATGACCCAAATGGGGAAGAGGAGTAGTGAAAAGAGTGGAGGAGAAACTTGCAGCAAGAAACAGTCTCTGGACCCTTTGCAGTGATTTCACTGGAAGAGACAGGATCCAAATCTGGAGCTGTTCCAAGGGTCACACATTTCACTAGTAACACAGCATAGGCAACATACACGTATATAGACTATGTTAGATTGACTTTGGACTGTCTTACTTATTAAAACATGCTCAAGTCCCACAGTTTTCTACAGGTCAAGTACACAGTTAAGTAAAGCACACCATTCCACACTCTCCTGAATAGGGTGGTTTCCCTATAAAGAACTTATCTGAGGACGTGGTATATAAACACATTTCCAAGTGGCAAGCCAGGCAAGCAAGGTAGCTTAAAGGGTCTTGCTCAAAGATTTCAATAGGCTGTGGTGACACATGAAGCTTATCTCATCGTAACTTGCTTATGTGCTTTATCCCCACACTAAAACATCCGCCGAGTCCACAGTTTTATAGTGCTCGCACACGGTCATAGAAAAATCAGTTCTGCATGGAAGAAGCCAATGCCCTGCTTCTCAGGGTGGGCTGTTTCTATGCCAAGCCAGAGTCTCAGTCATTCGGGCTCCACCTCCCCTCCAACCAAACCAAACCAAAATGTCTAAAGGATTTCCTACAACAGGAGTAGTGAATTCCTCCACCTTGCCCAATTCCCTTCTTTCTAGGGACTGGCAGAATCATGTCACACACATTTGGGGAAAGAGGATGGGGGGACACACACATGATCACATTTTGTTGCATGTTACTAATGATGGAAAATGGCAACTTCAAATAGAGCTTTACTTTCAAATAAAGTAGTTTTTAAACTTAACTGCTGTCTTGAGGATAAAAGTGGGATGTCTGTGACAGTTGTACTACAATGTGTATCTTGCTCTACACAGTAGCTCTGCAGCAAGGGATCACAGATGGTTTGTGGTGGTAGGAAGACCCTGCTCTTACAGCCTGCAGATTTACTGTACTTGCAGAATTCCACCTTAAAAGTAATTGGACGTGTCTGTAACTCAGAGAAGGTTTGCTAAGCAATGACACATTGCACTTGGATCTGGAAGCATAACATCTGGAAGCCAAATGTTAGAGGCGATATAAAAGGGCCAGCCCAACAAACCAGTGGGGCATTTCTAAGCCAGGAACATCCTCAGGATGGACCTCGTCCTTCTCTGTGTGTTCCTGCCTCTGGTGACCGTGGCATGGGGCCAGTACGGTGACTATTACTATGGTCCCTATAACTACGGAGATAACGATGAATGGGTCAATGTGTACCGGCAGGGTTTCAACTTCCAGTGCCCGCATGGGCAGGTGATCGTGGCCATCAGGAGTGTTTTCAACAAGAAGGAAGGCTCCGACAGACTGTGGAACTACGCCTGCATGCCGGCGGCCCAGAGCCTCGGTGAGCCGACAGAGTGCTGGTGGGAAGAGATCAACAGGGCGGGAACCGAATGGTAGGATACCCCCAATCATCCCCGGAGGGCACAGCCCTGATACCCCCTGTGGAATGCGGGTGCTAATACTGCAGTCAGAGCAATGCAAACGCATATTAACGCCATGATAACCAGCAGCTTCACTGCCCTGAACGACTGCCTGAGACTCATTAATCACAATGCATGTGCGTGAGGTGATGAGCATCACATTTGCCTTCTCTGCAGCAATTCCTTGCTGGAGGGTCTCAGTGTGCTTTAGAAATGCTGTGTCGTTTGGTCACTCACAACCTCAGCTGCAAAGTGGTTCGGTCTTGCTATTGTTGTTCCACAGATGAGGAAAATGAGGCATGAACCTTCACTGAGGAGAGGATTAAGTCCCTGTTTAAAGGCCACACACTGAATCAGTGACTAAACTGGGGAGCAAATTGTAAAACTCCTCACTCCGTCCTCTTGCTCTTATCACTAGAAAAAAAAATCTCCTCTGTATTGCACTGGGTTTTCTCTTTGTGCTTTTGTTGCTAAGCTTTTTGGCTTAGGCCCAGTCAAAGGCTGTTTTCTAGCCATGCTGGTATTACAGGAGCCAAAAATCCACACTAATAAGCGATGATGGTGGCATATATATGCATGATAATGATAGCAGAAGATCATGTTAATTCCCTAATACAGTCAGTTTTAGTTAACTAAACTTTACATTTTCCATCAACCTTAGAGGCAAAGGTGATCACATTTTATAGCCACAATAATTTCTGCAAACGTGTATAGTGTTTCATGTTTAGGTAGCATATACCCAGTATTTAATTATCTTCTGATTTTTTTCATGAAATGTGAAACACAGTTTTGGAAAACTCTGAGTTTGAAATATTCTTTGGACAGAATGAAATGAATGCAAGAATATTTTCAAATACTTGAAATGGTTTTGTTCTAGAAATTGCAATGTGATTTTTGTAGATTTCATGTTATGTGGGAACAGGTTAGCAATGAGATGTGAAGCTTCTGCTTTTTTAAATGATTCAAAATTTTGTTCTGAATTATTTATACTCTTTCATTTACCACGTGATACATTCCTACGGCTGATGCAATTGCTAAGGAAAAAAAGATTGACCCTATACTTAATTTTGAAATAAGAACTGAAAAGAAAGGGGGAGGGTTGCAAAACAGGCAGAAAGAAGACACATTGATAATCCTGGATGCCTTCTTCATTTTTCATACATTGATGCAATTTCTACTTATTGCATAGTAATTTTGAATTAGACCTTTCTATTGTTCAAAATAAAATTATTGTTCTCTTTCTAAAAATCCCTGGCAGCAATTGCTCAAGTTCACTTCCCACAAACAGGATACTGTGTACATCTATACAGAACGTTTTCTTCTGCTATCTAACCATGGGACCATATTTATCACCAGGTGCCATATGCTTAGCATGACTACATCCACAGTGTAGTATCTGAATCTCATTTCCTTCACCTCTCAAAAAAAATCTTTCCACTTTGTCCTCTTTCTTGCCTACATTTTTCCTATTGCCAACCCTAACTTTTCTTCAAATGTATTTCTTTTCCAACCCCTCTTTAATTTGTTTAACTCTGTTTCACTCTCTTTCCTAGCTTTTAGAGTTAGTTACTTCTTCCCTAGCTCACCTTTCCAGTCCAACATCCTTACATCTATTTGTCTTTTTCTGCATAGATCTCCTTCTTTCTTTCTTCTATCTATTTTTGGGGGAGGGCAGAATACACCAAAGGATTAGGGAACACATACCCCTTTGCAAAGATGAACTCGTGCTTCTAATTACTTGGGCTATTTCCATAAATCGTAACTAGCTGTACCTGGTTGTGTTCTGCAGTTTTCTGCACCCAGGGCTCAGCTGGTTGCATCTACAGTGCTTCATGGAGAGAAGCTTGCTGTAAGCCAGCACGTCTCTCACTGCGCCCAGACGCTGCTGCCCAAGAACCCAGCAGGCTCATCCCAGACTGGAGTGAAAGTGTGGGCCAGCAGGCAGACAGCCTGGAGTGTCTGAGTGCAAACTCAAACCTCAAATTAATGTGACGGCACGGATGTAGCCTGTGGGGCCTTTGACAATCCCACGCCTTCTCTCTTGGCAGTCTTACTTCTCATAGCTGCCTCTCTTTTCTCTCTCTCCTCCATGCCCAGCTCAGTGCTATTTGGAGCCATCCCCAGTTCTAAAGAGAGTCACTCAGGAATCAAGTGGGACCACAAATATGAGTCACAATCTGTACCATTAGTTCCTGCTTGGCCACCTCTGTTTTCCCGCTGATCTCCTGAACCAATCTGCTGGTGAGCAATACATCACCCTCATGTTAGCTGACACAGCACTCTGCTGGACTCGCTAGTCCATTCCCCATCCATGTATGATGGACTGTAATATTCCTTCTTCAGCTCTGCCTCACAGAGTATTTTGTCTCACCTTGCACATCACATCCAGGGAGATTCAATGGCTTGAATCTATATCCAATCTATCACCAATAACTAGAAAGCTGCCAAGGTTTTCCTAAAATTTAAGCTACATTTCCTCTGCTGTAATTGAGGCTTTTTATTCCTTGCCTTGCCTTCACCGAGTAATGAGAACAAGCGCACTGCATCCTTTGTAAAATCTCTTTAACTTACTAGTAGGTAGCAGCTGTGCCGTTCCCTCCCCCATGCACCTTCACCCATGCTTTTGCTTTCAGGCTGAACACGTCTCCGTTCTTCTAGTTCTCCCTTGGACGTTTTATATTCCGACACTCCTAAGCAAGCTCTGATCATATGTACAGCTCTCCTCTGAATTCCATCCAGTTTCTCAGCCATGTCCCAGAAACTCTAGTCTGGCAGAAACACCAAAAAATGACCTCTGACAAATGATGTTTATGGCATTTCACAAATCACCATTCCTGACTGTTGTGCAGCTGCACAACAGAGACAAACCCAAGAGAGGTTTCTTTAGAAAAGACGATAAACCAAGAAAAGCTTTAGAGAGAAAATGAAGTGGGAATATAAAGCAGAGAGAAGAAAGAGTCTCCAACTCATTATTTTCTTTGGCTGTTAACACTGTTGGGGGAATGGCAGAAATGGATATGGGGAGCATAGGGGTAGGAGAGTTGGGGGGACTGGAGGGCAGGAGGGAACCACTGGCAGAGCTGGTTTAGGTTAAGTTTGCTTTCTACCCTAACGGTAGGTATTATATGGACTTCTAGGATTAAACCCATAAGACTTTATATCTTACAGATATGAGAAAATTATTCAATAGAAAGAGGGCAATGACACAGATCCACATTAGGCATCTAATCACAATGCCTAGTTTATGACCTCTGCCCCCTTCCAGAGTCAATGGAGAGAAACGGGTACTCTAAAAACTGCTCTCTGGGACACCCCATCTCTCTCCAGAAGCAGACTCATGAAGACCACTCACCTCTGACCGTTGCTTAGAATTACCTGCTGGCATTTCAGAATACATCTAACTATAGGTGCTTCACTTAATAAATGCATCCCTGAAGTTAAGCATACAGGTACCTACACTTCTAAAGACAGCATGTTCTTTTCTGTTTTGCTGAATGGACATGAGAAGCCTGTGAACATGTTACAAGACTTATAGGGAAAATTTTGGCAATAGATTGGATCAGATGACCAGGGATGCCTTCTCAGCTTCATTAATATGTGAATACGTTTAAAGTTAAGTACATGTACAAAGGCTTTGTTGAATCTGTCCCAATACCTTACTCCTGCAGAGGCTATCTGCTAACCAAGATGCTATTCAATATAGGGAGCAGAATTTGTTCCTGGATAACTTGGAAATACTCATGTCTGGAGTAGGGAAAAGTCTTCAGGACATCCCCTGATTCTACACAGTCCTTCTAATTATTTGTATGCTGCCACATCTCAAGGAATCCTGCATTTTCAGACAGAATAAAGTTTATGTTTTTAGTTCCATTTGTACTGGAGGAAGTTTGACCTTGGGTAAATATTTCACCACCCAAGAGAAGGTAAGGTCTGAGTGATTGCTCGTAAGACTGTTCTTCACTGCTTTGCTGAATACTGCAGAGTTGACTCTACAGACCAGTCTTTGAACGAGGTACTTAAGAAAAACTATTTTTCTTGCCTAAAAGTGATCGTACCAAAGGACAGGGATCAAACAAACAAACGAACAAAAGCTTGCAAGTGAAAGACAACCAACTCTTCCTTCCAGGAGAAGATGTTTGTTTTACACTACACAATACAGATGGAACCATGCCATATCCCCAATATACTCCCAGTTACCCATAAGGCACAAAGCAGAAACATTTCCAGCCAAGTGGTATTTAATGCATGTTTATTGCCTCTTTCCCTTGTTTAGACTTCTGAGAAAGTATTTGGATGGGACTTGGAAAAAACAGATCTCTAGCTTCTCCCTCCCCACTCCCATTCTCATTCTCCTTTGCCTTCTCTTTAAGTGCACAAACACGCACACACGCAGATCCTTCAAGCAGGCACACAACCCTATTTCCCACAAACTGGGCACAAAGACAGACTCATGAGCAAAGGAAGTGTCTGCAGGAGCCTCCTCTTCAGGCGCTGGCAGCACACCCCGGTACATCTGCGAGGAACTGTTTTTGTTCTCAATCTCTGACCAATCCCAAGTCTCAAATCTGAGGCTGTATTACCCAAACCCGATAATCAAGCTGCCCTTTCAAAATATTCCCATTTGTGCTATCTACGCAAACAAGTTAATTTTCTTCAAAGCCCTAAAGGGCTAGTTAAAGGGATAGTGTGACAAGCTCTTAGCACAGCTGCAATGGACTGAGTCCAGTGGGAGCATCTGAGGAGAAGCGGGGTGTTTCTGTAGATAGGGAGGCCTCATCAGCAACTGTCAGGAAGAAATCAACAGGGTGAATAGGGCCTTGCCTTCCCTTTGGGTGGGGAGGAGAAACTAAGTCATCACTGACCCCTAAATGAAAGTAAAAGCTGAAGATGATAGCGAGGTTGCCTTTGGCATGCGGAAGTCCTGACGACACATCTCACCACCCCACAACAGATAGTGAAGAGTCCTTGTAGAAGTGACCACTGGAGACTGGCATGGCCTAATCAAACACGGAAAAATCGTTCCCTTCGTCTGAGTGCCAATGTTTCAAGTGTCCTGAGCCTGCCCTCGGCCACTTCTCTCTCCCCACTCATCTATAACAGACTGACCGTTAAATTAGCTTTCATCATGTGACTAACCAAATTACACAGAGGGAGGACACTCCACAAAAATAACTCAGGAAAGCAGGACAGGGCCTCCCCTCCACAGCTGTACCAAAAGGAAATTAAGGTTTGGATATTGAAAGTAACAGGTTCTGGTGAAACAACACTCCAGGAAAACAGTCTATCTAATGTTTCATTAAAAAATGCCTCTCACACTCTAACCGTGGTCTTACTGGCTGCATGAGGTTAGGCCACCTCTCTCTGTACGCACTCCAGGGAGGACTGCGGATGAAAGCATGCAGTGTTATTTCTATTGGGTCAATTTGCCATGTCTGACATATCTCCATAATATATAGATTCATTCTGCTGTGACAGGCTCTAGAGCAATAGCTTTGAAGCAATTAATGATGCGATTTTACAGCAGCCATCTGCTCTACAGCAAAACAGTGGGATTTTTTTTTTAAGTACATAGAATGACACTCTCAGGTTACCCTGTTATAAGGAACAAATCGCCCTTAACGCAGCATTACCCAGTGACTACTGAGCTGTGTGTCAGACTCCACACGTTTCCAGAGAGCTTCAGGGAGTGCCACCCAGTCAGTGTGGCAGGGGCTTAACGCAGGCTCTAACAGCACCACTTACGGCATCTTGACTTGGGCTTCCCTAAGCAGATTTCTAGCGAACAGGCTTCCTCTTTGGGTTGTCATCCTCAGGACAACATGCTGCTCAGGCTAATTCTTGACATCTCTGAGGGACAGGGGCCTCAGAGACAGGTTTACAACACAGCACCAGCATTAGATGGGGCATAACACTCTGGGGCTTTGTCTAGCAAAGAATAAAAATAAGATGTAGGCATAACTATGAAGTGTCACCACAATTGGTGCCATTGCTCAAAACAACTATGCTGTTGCAAGCAATATTTGTCTTCAGTCTGGCAGGCAACTGTTGAGTCACTGAGGTACACACTTGGTCACTGAAGCTATGTCAATGTTTGCAAATAATGTGGCACAATTTAAGTGGACCTGTAAGGTGAAACAGTTCATGCATGGACCCCAAATCCACATATGCATTTTGAGTGGGTTTGTTTCAAACCAGCTCTAGTTTGGTCTCACAGATAAAAGCTCATTGCTGAACACAGAAGCAGTCCTGACCTGAACTAAACCAATAACATGGATGCACACTTTGGTTGCTTGCCATGACAGAACTCAGCTGTACAACACTCATTAACCAGTTCAGAAGAAGATTTGGCAAAGGGGAGGCTTTTCATAGCAATCGCAGCAAGCCGGGAAAGTCTCAGCTACCATATATCCCTGTTACTACACAGAACTCCTCCCAAAATAAGGCTGTGTGGTTTATTTACTTTCTATGAAACCTTGCAGTCATTTCCAACAGATGTAAACGAGGGAAGGGCAACTTCCCATTCAACAGCACCTGACCCTCACTACCACCAACCTTCCCACTCCCACCTACCAGCCAGCTCACCTCCTCTTCTCCCAGTACCAGATCCAAAAGCCAACTCTTCATACATCGCAACTTGAGCCAACCAGAAAAACAAAACAACCTATCCATTGCCAAGTTCAATCCCACACAGTCCCAGCGCCAGTTTCTCATGCTCTTCTGCATTCACCTTCTAAGAGGTACCTTCCTCTCGACTTAGCAATGTCAGGATTTCATGAGTGAGGAGAACCCAGTGACATTAACTCTGAATACTGAATTATCCTCTATAACTAAAGTGCTACAGAGCGGGCCTAGTAAAAAAGGCATTTTTTTTGACTTGGCCATAAATCAAAGGTCCTGAATCAGTAGTTTTTATTCATCATACTGGTTTGCAGGGTTTGCTGTGACAGGAGTAGTGAATTCAACAGAGAAGGAAGAAATCCTCACATATTAAATGTTGTTTTCATATTAGTGCATAGAGCATCTGACTAAAAAGGTGTGTGGGGAGGGGTTGTTTGCTTCCCTTGAAGAACTACTTTCTGCTTGTTGGAAAGAGGCCAACTGGCAAAAGGAAAGAGAAGAAAAGATTTTATATGAGCTCACAAATAAGCACTCCAATATCTGAGACCACCTCTTCATTTTTGGAGGAATATTTGGATTTGACTTGAAAATTAGAAAGATCAGGAGAAAAAAATCTTGTGTTATCTCAAAGATAAAGTACTTCAACGTTACTACTATCTTTCTTTCGCTGAACCCAATATTGAGCTTGAATAACAGATTGCAGGACTTCGTATGAGACAGAAGTAGAAAGGGAGAAGTGAACATGAGCTCACATTTTAAATTTCACTTTGAATGTTTTCAAAATAAAATGGCAATTTAATTATAAGACATGACTTATGTCCAGTTATACTCTCCATCCAAGAAACTAATTTCTAAGGCAACTCCAAATATTTTTTTTAAAACTTTTCATGAGGAGATAGAATCAGGATCAAAAATAACCAAACCTTCCTAAAGTTTGGTGCCCAAATACGTACACATGTAAACACAGGAGTGTTAGGTTAGCTAGATTTTTTTCAATCCACTATAGAGAGAAGGGTCCATCAGTGATGTCTGTCTCAAGATTAATCTTTCCATCAAAACTGGAGTGCATTAGTAGAGGTGTCAAGAAAATAAAAACTGTTGTAGGGCAAAGAGAGCAGGAAAGAGGGCAGGACTTCCCAGACTGAATGGGAGCAGGTGGGGAGAGAAAGAGAAACAGAAGAACCTCCCGCAAAGACGAGTATGGGCAGGAATCAGATGCTGATTGATGGGGATGGGAAATTGCAGGGTAATGCCGAGCCTCTGAGAGGAAGTGCAAAGGAAAAGGAGGAACGAAATGCTCCCGTTATTGCACCTATGGAAAAGAGCTAGGAAAATATCCCGGGGCACAAGGACTTGAGCAGTGGAAATGCATGTAACTGGGAAGGGGGAGAGGCAGAAGAAGATGAAGAGACACAAGTTTGGTTCTACTTTACACAGATTAATGCAGAAAAGTGCTCATCTTGCAACAGGTACAACCATTCCCTATGTTTCTGTGTATCAACCTTTCTTCCATCAGGATAACACCAATCATCTGCAGCTATCCAATATGTTTACACAGAGTCTTAGCCATATGTTCCCCTGGCCTATGTGCCAAAAAACAGAGCAACTTCCTATCAAAGTCCTGCTGAAATCCTCTGAGTGCGAGCCAAACTGCCTTACTTGGTGTGATACCATAGCAACTCAGAGTCCCCATCATTGCTTAACTCCAGAGGTCCTCGGAAGAGTCTCGCAAAGCACAGCAAGTATGTGTGGCCCCAGCAACGTGGGAGATGCGGGGATACAAACAAATGTAAATAATCTTGTCTGAACAACAGAACGCGGTGGAAGGGACATATAGAAGAGACCCCTGCTTCAGAGGAGGAAGCTGAAAGTTAGGCAGAGGAATTCATCCCTGCGCTGGTCAAAATGGATGTGTTTGAGCTTTTGCATACAAACACTTGAGCATCGCTGTATGCACAAGTGAATGACTTTCCAAACACCAAACTCTGCTAGACAACGTTTTCCCTTCTGGGAACTCCAGGCTCATTAAAATAAACTATGAGGTCGTTGAATGAAACTAGGGGAAATTTTTCGTGTTTGTTAATCATAAAGTTACTTCTGAAAGCATCTTTTGGATATATCAATGTATTTGATTTTATGGTATCGCAAGGAAGGCGGTATCGCAAGGAAGGCTTGCTACAGCTCTAGGCTGACAGTTTTCCTTGATGAAGGAAAAAGAAAGATAAAGAAATGAAAGAAAACTGAATTCCTATAATTTTCTCCAATAGGGAAACAATGAGGCTAGGAGGGTGCTTGAGAGAATGAGCACTCAACAGCTGAGTTAATGAGCTGTCTGTTTTCACGATCTCCTTGTCTTTAGTCTCCAAGAAGCAAGCTATTCAAACTGATTATCAGTTTACTGACTTTGGCTATCAGTGTCCAGATGCTTGTAGGGTGTACAGAAAGAGAAGCATACATCTGCATGCTTAGAGACCATGTCTATTCTACTTGAAGGCAGTGATTTACGTGTATGACAGAATTCCTACGTACAAAGAAAGCACAAGGCAGCAGATTTTTCTTTTGAAAATCCAGTCATAAAATTTATGAGTCTTGTAATTTCATAACGTCTGAGTCTCAGTTTTCCTCATGTGATTGTTATCAAATCGTTATTTCACCACAAGCCTATAATGTTTTGAATTAAGAGTGCCTTCTCCTGGAGACAGGTAATTGAAAAAGAAATAAAATAAATTGCTGAACTTCTCTTATAAAAGAGTTTCTATGGCTTCTTTTTTGTAGAGAAGCAGTTGAAAAAATTACTCCAGTGAACCCCAAATGCTCAAATACCAACAGTCAAAGGTAAAACTATTAATGGACTATTTTGAAGTCAGTCTCATGATTTGTAAACAGTTGAGAATGTCAACACCAGAACAATCTTCTTGCCTGATTAGGATACTGGAAAGATTAAAACTATTTAAACTGGTTTTAAGTATTTAAGTGCAACATAAGTGTTAAGATATCATTAGTTAACTACTACTGCTTTCTTATACAATGGTTACTCGATACACAGCAAGTGCATACAGTGCTTCTCGATACAAAGCCAAACCCTTAGCTTCCACCCTGAATCAAAATTTTTAATGCTGTTTTCAGAAATGCCTGAAAGTATCAGGGAATCTAATATCATGTTTGCCTTATGTGTTCTCTTCTTTCTCCTCTTTCTTAGGTATCAAACCTGCTCAAACAATGGGCTGGTGGCTGGTTTCCAGAGTCAGTATTTTCCATCTGTGCTTGACCGTGAATGGCAATTTTACTGCTGCCGCTATAGCCGGAGATGCCCGTATTCATGCTGGTGAGTTCAAGCAGAAACCAAACCTGTTAACCTCTTTTCCCCAGCAGTCCCTACGAATGTCTTTGGCTGCTTGGCCCATCAAAAACCTTCTCTGAGAAAAAGTTAACTGTGTTTTATGGGGCTAAGCAAGTTATGTCCAGTCTGGAAACAGGACTCTTGAGGATCCACGGCTAAGGGAAGAGAACGAGGGCACAGTTATGCTGAATGGCACAACACAGCAGCTTCCCCTAAATGAACAGGTCTGGGTACCAGCAGCAGCCTAGCTGTGCTGGAAACCATGACAGAAGTCTCCAAAGTGGAACGACATTTTCAAAGGTGGTGATATAGCTCCCACTATAAATCCAGCATATTTACAGGAGTAGGAGCATCTCTGCACTACGCAATTGGGCCACAATGACTTACAGGAGTGCACTTACTGCCAGTTACCTCAAACAAAATATCCTCTGGCTGACAACTTTGGATTTTTGTATTTGTAGTGAATACAGCTTGCTCCCTCTCTCAAGGCTGTTTGAAGACCAAACTCAAAATGAGCTACTGATCATAGTCCAAACCTAAAAGAAAGGTGGCCTCACCTCAACACAGTATCACAACTGGTGCTGGCAACCTCACAGAGGCTATGGAAAAATGCACTACACATCCAGAGCTTCCCTGTGTCCCCAGGTGTGGTTTCTCTAAATTGAGACAGAAGCACAGTAGCAGACTGTGTAGAGAAAGCTCATACTGCTCCTGTCCATTCTGTGTAACAGAACTCATGATTTTACACTCCAGGGCTATTAATCCAGCTATTCTCACTGATACAAAGAATAACCCGCCTGCACTTTTAAAAAAAAAAAAAAAAGTAGAAAATAGGGGGGAAAAAAATTGTGCTTGAATCTTTGTTTCCAGAACTCAGCTTTGAAGTAAACTTCCCACTGAGATGCATACAAACTGTTTACATGCCCCTTGGTCTTACTTGTGTTTGGCCAGTAGCCAGCCAGACAACAGCAGTGCCTTGCTTTGCATCCTTCAGTCTCCTTGCAGCCAGGAGGAAAATAAATGTTTTTTTATTATTATTTTAAAATATTTTAAATGACAGGAACCCTGTAACAAAGTCTTTGAACATTCTTCTGCCCCCTTTCCAGCCTACACTGCCTACGGATGTTCTCTGCCGGGGGGTTTATTAACATACCTGCCCAGGCTCTTCCCTCTGAGGGAAACTCACTCTAACTTTTAAGCAGTTCTTCCAGTCTCTCTTACTCGTATAATATTGTATGTATTTTCAGAGAGACAACAGAAATCTTCTCTGACCTCTTTTGTTGTTGACAGTTCTGCTTCCCTCAGACGTCGTCTTGACAACTGGGACCAGCTTTGTCTCTGCCTTGCAAATTGGCACTCAGACTAACTCAAATCCTAATGTAAATGTTTGGGGTAACTGACTCCTTGCATTTCCATCCCAGCTGCACACAGACTCCTATACTGCCCTTCTATTTCCAACAACGACAATACTCCATTTTTTATGCTTGGAAAAGAATGCCTTATGCAGTTCAGCTGCTACTATCTTTCCATGCAGAAAAGGCAGCATTTCAAAGGCAGGTAAAGCATTTCTCCCTCTAAGCAGGGTAGAAATCCCATGTGCTCACGTTCTTCTGGGAGGGGAGAGCTGTAAAACCTCCGGGAAGACCTGCCACCTGGCTTGTGAAAAGCTTCTGGTGTACAGTTTGTGATTATAGGTTCATTACAAAGCCATTTGTACTCTGTATTACCAGGCTTGGTCACTCCATCTGGAGCCCAGTTTGTTCTGTTCAAGCTACTGGCCTATCTTGACACTTCTATATCCACTCTTGCCCTGGACAGTCTCTTATACAGTTTCTTCTACTTGAGAGCCTTGTTTGACCTTACTCTCTTGAAGTCCCTCCTTACAATATATTTCTTCCATTTTTTTTTCAAGCTCTCATTCTGCCTTTGGAGTTAGCAAAGTAGATACAAGCTCTTTCTACATACAGTTATCCAAATTAGGATGTTATGGTCTGGATGGACAGACAACTAGATGGGTAAAAAACTGGTGGTCTAACAGGCTCAAAGGGTAGTGGTTAAAGGGTGATACCCTGCCTGGGCGCCCATTATGAGCAGAGCACTGTAACTAATGGTCTACCCTGAGATCCGTCCTGCTTAACATTGTTATCAATGACCTTGAGGAGGCAACAGAGCACACTCTCATCAAGTTTGCATATGACACCAAACTGGGTGGGAACAGCTGATACGTTTGAGGGCAGGACTGCTGTTCAGAGGGATATAAAGAAAACCTTTTCCTCTATGAGGACAGTGAGACAGTAGAGCAGGTTGCCTGGTGAAGCTGTGCAGGCTCCATCCTTAGAGGTTTTCAAGACTCGACTGAATAAAGCCCTGAGCAGCCTGGTCTGACCTCATGGCTGACCCTGCTTTGAGCAGGGGGCTGTACCAGAGACCTCTTGAGGTCCCTTTCCACCAGAGTTATCCTGCAATGCCAAACAGGACTCTTCTTCTGGAGGGCCCACACCATGCAGCTAAACTCTCCTCTCCAAAACAGTGGTCTCCCACCTATTGTCTGCTGGGAATGGTTTCTTTTCTGTTTTATTCCCTTTACCCTGCCTAGACAGCATCTGGGAGAGCGCTAGTTGTTATGCTAACATATAAGCAACATGAACTGCAATGTGGTAGCGTGAAACCCCATGCTTTGGACTCACTTTTACTACTACAGATGTGACTTGTCTGAATTGTTAAACTTCAGTGTACAGCAACTAAACTTCCCACTCCCCAAGCCCAGCAGATCTCACTCACAACTTCACTTCCATTGGCATTTCCAAGTTATTGTCACAAAACCTTGTTCACACATCACATGTCTGGTCTGTATCTTGCACTCTGTTTAAGATGCATTTGACAGAGAGAACGTGTTTTCCAAACAATCTGCAAAGCAGTTCTGGGCTACCATGGGTAGGACCTCAAAATGTATATGCATATAAGACACAATAAAAATGTGTGTGCGTATACAGTATCATTATTTATTACAGCTGCTGCCCCAACCTATAATGGTATTCATTCTGTTCCAGAAACTAGCTGTCAATAAACTATCTGTGGAGAAATGGCTATTAACATGCTGCTGACTCCTGTTTCTTGGTTGAAGCAGCTTAATTTCATGCAAAGGCGTCTATTAGTATATGACTATGTGGAAAAGTAATACCAACAAAATATGTAACGACTGTGGTGCCTCATGGATCACGCATGACACATAGGAAAATCCATATTCAAAGATAAACCACATTGCAGAATTTCTCAGCAGCCTTGAATTTTAATGTGCAATGAATCCTTCATTATGAAACCAAATATGGGCAGAAAAGCATTTTTAAGAAAACTGATAATACTGAGGCATAACAAAACTCTTTGGTTTAAATTAGCTCTCACCTTGGGTATTTGATCCCTTCCTCGTCCAGCTGTCTCTGTACAGGGCTCTCTGGCAAATATAAAAGCAGTGAGACAGCTGATCCTCATGCATGATTTCTCTTGGCTCTTCTTCTTCATGACTACATTCCTCCTGAAGTGAGCTGGTCTTCCCTACAATGAATAAAGACAGGTTTTCCCTATGTATATGAGCCATGCAAATGGTTTGTTAGAATTTGACCCTGTTTTTACAGATGGAACATTCCTGTATTTTTTGAGTCCTGCTAATACTTTTGGAATACTAATTTATGACATCATCATGCTGACTGAAACCCCCACTTAAACACTTCGCTTAAGAACATGGTTAAAGCCAAATATACGCTTAAGGACTTTGCTTGGTAGCATCTATATCCTTACTCTTAGAACCCAGCAGTTCTGTTTCACAGCTCACCTTCTCACCATTAATTCCCAGTTTACCTGTAGAGTAAGCCCATACTGAAAATAAATATACTAATCTTTTCCAGTCTCATCATTTTGCACTTGCTATTTTTAATTTTTTTACAAGTACTTTGCTTCCTTCCTCACCATGCCAAGTCTTGTCATGGATTCTGCACATTTTTACCATACTGAAAATAATTAACATTCCTCACAGGAGGCAGAAAAGGTCCCATTATTTTACCTGGCTAGGGAACGCTACCACAGCAAAACAAACTGTGTGCTGATTTGAACCGTAAAGGAAGCAAATCCATCGCAGATGCAGAGGCAGTGTTATTAAGTAGTCCCATTAGAGCTCAGATTTTTCTCTTTGCCAGGAAATTGAAAGCTTGACTCCATACTCTCAAAAGCGAACACATGTCACAGAACAGCCCTAAGTCTGCACAGACTGTTTATGACTGTTTCCCCTCTCCAAACAACCAGCGGTCCAAATGCCAGAGAGTCTGTCTGGAGCTGTGGCTGCTCTCTGTCATGGTGACATTGTCCAGACAACAGTTACATTTTCCAAGAGTTATGGGGCTTGAAGAACTTATTTATTTTCTTGACTCAACCTGCCACCAAAGCCATATTGAAACTGATGAGATCCTATACAGATTTCTCAGAGATTACCAACAGCAGAGATATAAATCCAGGAGGTGAACCCAGAATAGATGCAGTGGCAACATGCACTTCTGAGCAACCCAATTCCCCTCCCCCATTTTTTTAAAAAAAAAAAAACCTAAAAAGGTATTTAACTGATTTTTTTTTTTTTTTATCCCAGCAAATACAACCTTACAGTTCAATCTCCAGGATCATCTTCCAGAGACATCTTAGGAGAAACACATTTTCTTAATATTGGAAAGCTGGCTAATGTTATTTCAGACATGTCTGTCTTGAGGCACAGGCATAAGGTGCCCTGAGCTCCTGCTGCTGCTTGTATCTGTATTGCACTAGCTTACGTAGGCCTCCAAGAGGAACTGTGATCCTACTGTGTTGGCCTCGTGGCTCCTCAGCCCTGTGAGAGTTTGTGGCTTTCACTACAACAGAGCAGAAACAGAAGGGTAGTGATGTGTCTAGGTCAATCTATGATCTCAGAGCCTGGAGCCTGAACTCAATCCAGAAACGCACATGACATGGCCAGATGAGGAAAATGCTCATCTCTAGAGCAGCTCCAGGACACCTCTAGTTCCTCGGCAGCCCAGCAATCTGGAATCTCTACTGGGACGACTGGCAAGAATTTCTGTAGACAGTTTACTAAGACATTCTTTGGCTTTTCAGTATAGTATGCTTTTAAAAGGGGATGCCTGCTGTCTTCCAGCTGGGGGAAGAATTGAAATTGATTTAGAGAAGCATATAATTCCCATGTTCACTGAATGTAACATGCAGGCTCTTGAAACAAAATTCTCCTTGAGGAGAGCCATTTTCTTGAAATATTTTTAAATAACATCTGAAACAGTAAGGCCATTCAGGGGACACTCCTTGTCCTCAAAGGTCAGAAAGTTAACATCAGAGCTTATGCTTCCCTCCTGAAATGGAACAGCTCCTTCTTTTGGCTGTGGGATCATTAGAGGAAGAGTTCAGCAGTGAAGAAGAAAATGAAGGTTAAAGAGGAGCCATTCATCTTGTTAGCACTGCAGTTGCACCAGAAGCGAAAAGTGTAAGGGACTCTGAAACAACGTACTTACTAGCAGGGAATAAGTATATTCATCAGTTGGAGCCGGAAACCGTGAGCTCTACCACTGACTGTCTTTGATATTTTAAGACTCATTTCTTTTGTCTGCTTGATATCTGAAGGCAAGGCATACCCACAGTTCCCATTTACTTCTCTAAGGGGCAGGCTGTACAATACTAATAAGGCCATTGGTGTGACTCGATCTTCTTATCAGTAAAAAATAGACTCATGACAAGTATTTCTGTAGTCAATTGTTAAAAAGAGTTCTAGGGATCGCTGTAGATTAGTACAAAACATTCTTCTCAGTGCTACATGAGTAACTCTTGTGTTTTCTATTAATCTCTAACAGTAATTCTTCACAATAGAAAATAAACAACAGTACTACTTTCAGACTAAAATAATAACAACAGTAACCCTGTTAAAGATTTAATGCCTTTTTTCAATACATTTCCTGCCCTGAGCAAGATTTATAGGATTATAGTAAAGCACATTAGAAAACCGTGGGGATGGGTGGGGTGATGCAAACCCCAGAAGACAAACCATCCCACATCAACTCTATACCAGCTAAAAACCCCATTATGAAAACACCTTTTTCTGTCAGGTTTTCCTACTCTCCCCCACACATGCCAAACCACTTATGTTCCTTCTCAGAACCTTTTCTTTCCCAGTCTTTAACGTAGAATTATCTGCTTTCTGCTCTCTCGACAATGCCACTAGTGCTCTGAGTCTCTTGTGTCCAAACGTCACACACCTGATACTAACCTGAAGTGGATTTACAAAGCCGAAGTAGAATTTCTCTGGTTTCTGTATTAATTCTTGCAAATAAGTCATACGGATTGAAAAGACTACTACTTGCTAAAGGTCTCACATTACTATTTTCTCCCCTACAAGTTCTTCTCCAAACTTAACACCTATGTGCATATCTGGGTTTAGTAAACAATCCTATTAAATGCACCCTGCTAGCCACTACACAGATCCTCTGCCTCCTCAGGGTTTGTTCGGCACCAAATTACTCAGTGCCTAGGTCCCACAATCAGTGTAACGCAGGTCTTCTCACAGCTGCTTTGCAAGCCTCTCTTCTAGGGCTTTCCCTCACGTGTTCCCTCAGACACCACAAGCACCACAGCTTGGTCCTAGGGGCCTTAGATCACGCAGCAGCAACTTTGTCTCAGCACTTGGCAATTCCCAAGCTTCTCACTGGTTGCCTAGCCCAGTCGTTTTTGCTGAGGTCAATGCCAGAAGTGCTTACAGGGCCCTCACGCAGGTTGCTGTGGATGGCTCTTCCCAAATGGGTCTTGCCTTTGGGCTTGAACTCCTTGGGAGTCCAGACTCCCATGGGGAGGCAAACCCTCACCAACTAGGGCAAAAAGTATCTCTCACTTGTTTCATGACTCCTCTTGGGTATAAACCACACACTGCCACACATGGCTCACGAATGCTACCACGTTTGTAAATAAATCACCTGTCTGTAGGGCCCTGGTAGGTGTTTCACAGTTGATACTCAGTTGATACGCATTAGAGAGTAAAACACTTAACATTTTCAGTTAAGCACTTGATAGTAAGGTTACGCACCAAGCTACAACAAATGCTGAGGGAACCACTGTCCTGTGCTGGGCAGACCACTTTGGCTGAGTTAAATGACCTTTCTCCCTTCCATGACGAGAAAACCAAGTACTGAATATCCCTATGCATTAAACACCAGAGCATCTCTCAGGGCAGATATGTTTTGTGGGACTTATCCCCAGGATTCCAAACCCAGGGATAACAGAGAAGGGCTGGGTAACACCACAGAGCCCTGCTATATCGACAACCAATTGCATTTCCTTCTGAAGGATACAGCGCAATCCAGATGACCTTGAGATGCACGGGCTTAAGGGAACAGTTTCATAAATGAGTACAGCAAACATCAAAAAGAACTGAATTAGACAGACAGACCACACAGACCGAAGTGAACTTGAACACTGCTGTCATAGCACTATTTATAATTTTTCTCTCCAGAACAAAAGGAGTCAGTAGGCATCTGTCTATGTAACAAGACAAACTTCAGAGCAGCTCAAGTCCCCACATCATTTACTTTCCGTAATTGCATATATTTGCTTTTCGAACGTTTCTTAACGGAGGAGGCTTAAGAGGCTGAATGGTAATGTGAAGTTAGTAGAGAGGGAGGGGGAGATGACAGCAGGCAGAAAGAAAAGAGAGGGAAGCTAAATGAAGGCTCCCTACTGCATCCATTTACTTCAGAATAACATTGCCTGCTTCTGCGAAAGGTCTGTGAGACCCTTCACAGCAATTCAGGAGCTTGTCATCAGATTTACAACTGAAAGGCTCACAAAACAAGTTCAAAGAACTGACTCTCAGTTCTGTCTCTGAAAGCAGCTTTTTAACCTTGTGTTTTGCACAGTCTCGTCTGCCCAGCACATAGTGCTGGTCAAGATTACAGAACATTTTCCTTGCTGAATGCCAAACAGATGTTATGAAACACATTTGGTGGAACATATATAACCACACGCCTTAGTGTTTTCTCATAATAATAGCCCAAAAAAGCCCCAAAGCCTGGAACTGATGGGGGAATACAAAACGAAATCCTGGTCCATAGCTGGTCTTCATGCCGCATGTTTTAAAAACCTGCTGTGACCCAGGAATCTTTGAATATGTGCTATCAGACACTCAGGCTACAAATTAGTAAACTAAATATGGGGACTCTCCTCTAGCAGAGGAAACAGCCACACTATTAAACTTTCTTACTCTCCAAAACAGGGTGTCCACATTCTGCCTATTAGGAATGGTACCTACCATGTGCTAACTCACAAACGGTGTCTTTGAGGCATTTGCTGAGACTGTGCTAGTTGGTCTGAGCTAAAACTGTCCCAGGGATTGTTCTAATAATTTACATGTCTTGGCAATTGAGTTATAGTGCCCAGAAACATTCTCTGGTGTTGTTTATTTTACTAGCATAGATGTAGCCCCAGTTTCTCCTGGCCTCTGGCTATGGATGCAGAAACACTCTCATGTTCCCAGATTCAGATCCATGGATTCAGTGATGGGAGGCTCAGGCATGCAAAAAAGTTCTCCTCAAGGCCTTGATTTCTGTGTAAAGAAAATGGATAAAATACAGACCAGGTAGCAGAGGTCAGGCTTTGTGAAGTATACTCTAGCTCTCATTACAGCTCTGGGCATGGAGTACAGGGCCCTGAAAGCATCTCTTTGCAAATTGGAGGGCTTTCAGCGAGTTGTCTAAACCGAAGAACCAGCTTATGTTCAGGTTAAGGTTTCTTTATGGAACCATAAAGCTGTATTAGAGATTCAAGTCATAGATTGTCCAGGTAAAAAAGTATTCAAATCTGAGCTGTAAACTGTCTGACACTGACAAATAAATGTATATTTGGGAGCACAAGGGGAGATGCCCTGAAAGCAAAAATGATAATATCAGCCTTCAAAGTAACAGATAAATTAGGTTTGTCGTGGTTTGACAGAAGCACATTCAGGTGATGATCTTCAGCCTAGGAAAAACCACCAGCTAACTGGTGAGAAGCCATGAGAAACAGCTTTTTGTAATATTTGTATTTATTCTCTTTGTCTGGGTCAGAGCCAGTTCCCTTAAAATCCATAATGGTCTCATTTTGGACTTTCATGGGGGCTGGACTGAAAACTGTGGCTCTGTTTTTCCCACTTGCAGAGCATACTGATGACTCTACCTATTTGTCCATCCTAACAACTGCCAGCGTACATGGTTTCTTCTGTTTCTCCTAGCCTGCAGCAGCTCTCTGCATGACCTGTGAAATACTGCTGTTCATTTCTTATCAACAGCACTGCGAAGGCTCTGTGAATCCATGGGCGCTTCATCAGAGCTCTGACAATGGATGCTGTGACCAGGCCCGATCTTCTGCCTCCCAAAACCACTTGGGCACGGGTGTTCTTGTACTACAACCAGTAATTTGTTTGATGATTGCTGTGGACAAAGGACAGGAGGCACAAGAACAAGATATGTTCAAAAAAGTTGACTGTTGAGACTTAGGGATCTTATAAGGCCATGCTTGAGTTTCACACTCAGTCCCATTTTTCATCTGTCACGGAACAACGATTTGTTAGGAATGATGTTGCAACTCAATGATGTTTTTCTTTCATTGTCAAAAGCTGAAAATGACCTGGAATTAAGTCACATCTGCTTTACAAGGAAGATGAAAACAGTATAAGAACAGGGTAAACGAAATGATCAAAAATACATTTAAAATATACAGAGTAGTGGCAATTTCAGAGGATTTTTTGTTACAGTGAGTAGCTCTAGAAGAAAGCAGCCTAATATTCGAGAGTCCCTCAGTTTTTCAGGTAAACTTTCAGTTTCTGAGTATTCCAGCAATTACTGGTTTGGGCTTCAAATAACCTCAAAGCATCTCATTTTAAAAACTTAAAACCACCCCAATAATTACATTCCTAGTGAGTAAAATATTTAAGCTTGTGCTCAAATCCCACCAATTTAACCAAACGTAAACATGCACATGAGTGCTTGGCTGGGACGTGCTAGGATCACCTTCAAGCATCATTCAAGTACTGCTGCTGGACTGAATTAAGTCAGAAAAATGGTTCTTAGGATTTCTGTAAAGGCACCTTAACCCTGTTAGTCTCAACAGGAGTTGACCCATTCATTTCCATAGGGACAGCGTCTCCCTTACAGGGAACCTGATTCTTCCCTGTGCCGCTTTGGAGTGAAGCTGACACAACTCCACTAGCAACTCCCACGTAAAATGGTGTAATACTGGGAAAGACTGAGTGCCAGGTTTCCATTCCTGACCTCTAACATAATGTTGACATAAAGTACTGGTCAGGGTCCCAGCCCCTTCCTGCATCTGTTCATCATCTCTAAAATGTCTGTAAAACCAAGTACAATATTACTTGCCTATTTCCCAGGGAAGCAGTAACCATAATTTGATTAATAAGTGCAGAAGCACTTTGAGCTCCTTAGATAAAATACACTGCACAAATATTGTCCAGGCCAATTATTTTTACATTATAAACTAGGCAGAAAGTGGAAGGAACAAAGAGGAATTGATTAATTGCTACATTCATTTAATATAATTCATAAACGGATAAATGCTTGTAGCTGTTTGACTTGGCAACATTTGCAGAACCCTGCAACAGCAAACCAAACAGACTGACAAGTGGCCGGAGCAAATCCCTGTAATAAAGACATAAGTAGTAGACAAGCTTTACATTCCTGTTCAGGCTGCTTTTATCCCAGAGCTACAGATGTATATACATATAATACTCCAACTTGCTCTTAAGAGTTCTAAACTCGTTGAAATTTATTCAAATAGCTACATGAATTAGTTGCATAGAAGAGAAATGCAGTCTTATAGGTCAGACTGCATCTTGTGGTGCTATTAAGAAACAAGAACTTTCAAGGAAACAGGAAAAATCTACTATTTGAGTTGCATTCAGTCAACTGGACTTTTCTGTAAGATGGTAAATTATTTTATCTTCTTTTTCCTTAACGTAAAGGTTAACAACAGAATATCCAGGACACTATGGAGAAGATATGGACATGATGATGTACACTTATGACCATTACATCCGTGGAGCAACCACAACTTTCTCTGCTGTGGACAGGTTTGCTTTTCATCTGTTTCAAAAGAAATTTTAAAAAAAAAAAAGTTTTCCTTTTCTATTTCTCCCAAACAGTACGTGGCTACACATCATCTGCTGTGGTACTCAGCAGCACGCTAGTACTTCTGAGGGCCTAAGTTCACTGTGCGTGTGGCCAATTGTCCAGGGTGGTGTATCAGGAAAAGGGCATCTTCATGCACAAGGGGATCATCTGCCATGTCCATCTGAGTAGCAAAAAATAAAGCAATGGTAGGCTTGGCTAAATCTGAACTCCACAAAGCTTAACAGATCTTCAGTACTGTTTCTCACCTACCTCTAATTAGAGAATCTTTTATCTAGCCCAGTAAAAACTCAGCCTGGAACACACTGTCCTTTCAGGGATGAGGGACTTGTTTTGGCCCACTTTTCTTTCCAGGGAAGTGGAGAATCTGCCAGCACGCAAAGATAAGACCATACAAACTGCAATCTGAATGCTGTAAACTGCCCAATCCATTGCAACACAATTCTAACAGATTTGAGGCCACACCAGGAATTAAGGCAATGTAGTGCACATTGATCCCTTTCCAGAAAATGAGTTCACTACTTTTTTCTTGACCAGTCCTGCTCATTACTTGACCAGGCCCTATGAGGCCCTATGGCTAGTGAAGTTGTAGCTGGATCTTGATTCTTTCCTCTCGAGCTGACCTCCAATATATCAACTCCGAGTTATTTCTTTGTTGATGTTTTTTATCAGACACCCCAGCCCAGTATATTAAAGCATTTGTTATCAAACACAGCACAGACAGCAAGGCAAGGTGTGCTGCACTGGCCTGTCTTTGCCAAGACCGGCTACAGGAGAAGGGGGGAGAGAAGAGAGAAGGAGTTTAAACACACCAACATTTCAAGCTGTCTCTAATAAAACTCAAAGGAGCCAACGTGCTTCTGTCACTATGATGCTCTCAGCTTGCCAGACTTCACTAGGGATCCCCTCAGCCAAAAGATTACCTAAAATAAGAAGACCTTTCCAGAAATGATAACACACTGTCAGACTGTTGCACATCCATAACTGTAATTTTCTGGCTAAAATTCATTAGCCTGTTTATTAACAAATGGAAGTCATGTCTGCAAATTATTCCTACAAGCAGAAGTGTAACTTCCACAGTTAATTGACTCAAAGTATCTATTTATCCCTTTGGATAAAGAATTTACAAGGTTGCAAGGGACATCCCTGTTCTGTTTGTTTGGGTTTTTTTTCCTTAAATATTCCCCAGTGCTATTCTTAATCCTTGTTCCTCACAGCCATGGCAGAGAATAGGGAGATAATGCAGACAGTGCGCTCCCTTGCAGCTGGATTCCAGCCTCTGTTGGCTGTGGACCAGGGTAAAGTCAGGAATCACAAAGACGAGCCTGGAAAACAGAGCAGTTGAGGTAACCGATGCCTCTGAGCAGATTTCTGTCTGTGACTGCTGAAGGCTTAACACAGCCTCCAGAACAGAGTGGCAGTGGGGGGACTGGCCAGGAGTGGAGGCAGCATGACGGGGACGTACATCAGGAGTACAGGTCTTCACAGGTTATGGGACCACAGCACCTGGAAAGGGAAGAAGCCACCAACACCTTTGTCCTACCGCTGCTGTGACACCACAGGTGAACCTGCAATAGTAGCAGGTGAAAACCAGAGAGAAAACATTTTATGAATTGCAATCTAGGAAACTTTTCTGTGCCAATGAACTTTCTGGCCCCCAGCTTCCAGAATGACTAAAACCAACTCGTGTTGCCTCACGTAAGAAGTGAAAAAAATTCCTGCTACATCAGTTCACAATTCACATTCACGCAGTAACCCTCCTGAGTGGTATCCTTACAAAAGTCGGCAAAGTTTGTCATCCTAAAGGGTTCTTTGCAGCTCCTTAAGGCAGCACAGGAGCAAAAAAAGCTACTCCCAGTCCCAGCCTGCCAGCAGCATGCACATGTGCAGCTTGTCTGTGTAAACATGCTGTAGATTTTGAGACTGCTTTTTATTTCCAAGCACGTTAAACTTGCATCCGTATTATTTAGCCCATCACGGGCAATGTTCTTGAGCTAACGAGAGGCACAAAAAAAGCTTTTGAAGGTATTTTAGCTTAAGCTTTCCTAATCACTTCAAACAGTTAGGTATTTTTAGACTTTTTGAATAAACTTGCAGAAATCATATCCTCCCTTCCTACTCCCTAAGACATTGCATCACCGGGGTCAGTGCTGATGCACAGATATTTGAGAGAGAACGTGATGCCTCTGGCAAAAGCTGTAGAAAGTTTAGAAAGATGGTATTCCCACCGCCTCTTCTGTAATCACTCTCTGTGAGTTTCCATGGCTGTGTATCAGGAATGAATGAAGGAGTTGCTGTTCATCATCAGAGGTTTTAAGTGTTCATTTGTGGAGAGCAGATTTTAGAAGTGGTTAATATTTACATTTTTCAGTCCCATTTTAAATGGGTCAAAAGGAGAAAACAATTTGTCTATAAAGCAAGACAAAAGCACCTGGAAAGAATTAGCAGAGGCTTGAACTATCTCTGGGAGCACATTTGGGAGCGTGGTTATAACGCTGACGCAGACAGGATGGCCTATGGACATAAGTAAGGGAACATTTGCAGGGAAAGGCAGTTATCTTTTGTTAGACAGACTGACACAGTCAAGTTTCAGAAACGGACATGGGGTATGTGAAGCAGGTTGTAAACAACTGAAACTGCCCACATAGACATGCACATTGTAAACCCTTGGTAAAATAGCTTCCAAAATTAAAAAAAAAAAAAAAAAATTCAAAATAGCTTCAGCCTGAGCTCTGAAACATGCTAAGTGATGATGGCATGGCTCCCTCGTGGAGCCTTGTTACAGGGCTGTGGTCTGGTTGGATCGGCCTCTCGAGTCTGGAGAGCACCACTGGAGCATTCACAGCCCAGCCTGCAGCGAGTAGCTTGGACAAGGAGGTGGGGATTAGCAGACGTGCTTGGTACGTGCCACGGCTTGCCCTTCGCTGCATTATATAAAAATAGCACATGCAGACTGTCATAAGGTCATTTCTTTTACAAAACTGTTCTCTGCTCCATTTATTTAGGTGATCTGAATAGCCAATAATTTCTTAACTGCTCAGACATCATCACTGAAAGATAGATCAGCACCCCGATACCCCAGCAGTAAATACATTTGAAATGCCTGGACATGCTGGATATCTACTGAGCTCAGCTGAGCTAAATTATAGGGTATTTTAGGTCCCTAATAAGTTTCATATGACCAAAGAGGATTTTGTCAAACTCAATAGGAATTCATAGAATATTTTAACTAAATTGGAAACAGATTATGCAGCAATATTTGGAGATAAAAGATATTTTCCTTATAGCATCAAAAATTCAAATCTGACAGCACATGACAGCTGGAGAGTAAAAGTGCCAATTCAATATTGACTCCTCAAGCCAAGGAAAATGAATGAAATTAGCCATGTGGGTGGGACCTATAAACTGGTGTTCAGGATCTGCAAAGGCAAGTTCATATATATTCTAGAGTATTCCACATAAGGCAATTCCTGACGGGATCTGCACCCCCACTGGAAAACCTGTAAGGGATCTACAAAGTGAAACAGGCTGATAACTATTGAATTAAACACACAGCACCAACGACACAAAGTAATTGCCTGCATCCTGAAAAGCCAGATGTATATGCTTAACTTCAAATACAAGTAATGCAAAAAAAGATAAATTCAGAGACTAAATGCATAAACCTATTGGCCATCAACAATGTGCACATAGGCTAAAGTGTCTGCAAGTTCAAGCTTAAATTACAGCTTTGGAAATAATTCTGTTCTAATATTTTAAAGCATGGTATTAATTCAGGGAACTAAAATACATTTATTTTAACGAACTTGACTTTTAACCTTACAATATCCCTTTTTAGAAAAATGACTTGACCTCAGCTTTTGAGCGAAAAGTCTCTGTGACAACGGCTGCTAGTTTAGCAGAACTCAGTTTTGACCCATATAATCCTGTTAATCCACATATGAGTCATCTTCTTTTTTTTGGTCTCTCTGGGTAGCTCAGTGACCAAAAGAGTAATAACTGCCTTTGAAGAGCATGCACAGAGTCCAAATGAGGACTTCCTAAAATAAACTAAAAATGAATCTTGCGTTTCATTAACTTTTGGTAAGTTTTATGAGGCAATTACAATTAAAAACCATCTAGAAAAGGCCTAAAGAAAACAAAAAATAAATGCTATATAACTAAATGCAGACTTGCTGATGAGTATGAGACAGGCCCAGTTCCAAATGACACTCAGCATAAACTGCAGAAGTAGCATAGTAAATTTCCAATTAAAAAACCTCAGTTAATGAAAGCTGAAATGAGACACTTTATACTTACACAGAGTTTAAGAGTCAAATTAATCTTATTCCAGGATAGAGTCACCCAGTCAATGAAACCATATAAGAGCGGTTAATACCAAAATCTGGGCTCAGGTGTCTCAGCACACCCCTAAGAGGCAGCAGGTTCTGCACCAGTTTCCTCACTGTTTGGAGCTGGCCACCAGAAAACCAGGACTGTGCAGGGGTCTTATAAAGCAAGCTCCTATTGAACCACTCCAGCAGCATTACCTGTCCCATGCCTCAGGTTTAGGAGATAACTATTGGCAGAATCCAAACTTTCAGAAACCTCTCGGAGCACTACCCATTATTAATTTAAATGACAGCTGCCATCTGCAAAGACTGTACTTTAGAACTAAACTCCTCGTAGCCAGTACCAAGCAGCCTAAATTGAACATTTGCTCCACAGCAGGACAGTATCTGATCCTCTGAACTCATGCCTTTTTGTCAAGGGAAAATTTAACACACAATAAGCTAAGGTGGAAATTTGCAGCCTATTGCAGCTATTGGACACTAAATCACTGGCCTCCACCGTTGAATCCTGCTGCTCCAGCCATGCTTCCTACTAAAAATTGCTAGTAGGTATCATATCACTCTCCTGAGAGAGAATGCAGACATCCAATTGCTCACAAACCAGGAAAAGCATGAACTCTCCTTACGCTCATAAACATTATTCTGCCTCACACGTGACTTGCAGAGATCAAGGATGAAAAGTTAATTTAATTTCTCTCATTATTGATTCCTTCATATCTTTAATAAAGGACAATAGCTAGAAGACCTAGAGACGGGGGGGGGGAAGTGAATTTTGATGTGTGGATAACTCCCCACTTAGAAATAGCTTGAAAATCACCCACATATTTTACTTTGTATGCATCCCTGAGCAATATATCACATGACAATAACATTTGACAGAACCATCCTTTTCCTCTTGGTCACTGATTTAAAGTCAATTTAGGATTGATCACCATCAAGAGTCACTGTCTTCTGAAAGATACTCAGAGACCTGATTATTCAGAGAGCTGATTTTCTTACCTTGTAAGGGAGCGTGAAGGAATTGCAACTATTAGACA
This sequence comes from Theristicus caerulescens, assembly GCA_020745775.1. Classification (NCBI taxonomy): domain Eukaryota; kingdom Metazoa; phylum Chordata; class Aves; order Pelecaniformes; family Threskiornithidae; genus Theristicus; species Theristicus caerulescens. The sequence continues at coordinate 7,829,025 of CM036559.1, forward strand.
TATTTAATCTCCTTCCAGCCCATAAAAACACAAAGCACTCAAAGGAAAGTCAGCTAATGGCAGACAGATGTTTTTGTTGCCACAATACCTGGTGTAAAGTTATTCTTACTCATGTAGTCTTATCCTCTGCAGTTCTGGCTCACTAATATCTCTCTTGCCTCTCTTCCATGCAGGGATCGTCAGTGGAAATTCATTGTCTGCAGGATGACAGAGTATGACTGCCCATTTCAAAATGTTTAAAAAGATTGAGTGTACCCAACTTGGAAAGCTTGGGGACGGACAGGGTGGGATAAGGGTCAGTGATTACAGAAGAAGGGCAATTAGGCTCACAAAAAAAGTGCCAAGATTCGTCAGCTGTCTGCTGAAGATACAATTCCTTCCCTCTGGAGCTATTAAATAAATTGCCAGCCCACGTGCTTGTAACAGTGATCTTGGAGGATTCCTTCAAGCTGCATTGGCGGTTGTTATCCCCCAACTAAAATTGCTTATGACATACACGTTTATGATACACAAGTCTATGGCATATGCAGTTACCTTTTTTATATATACATATAGCCATTCTGAACACATACAACTTTCTTTCACATAGCAACTTTGTATAAATTGCTTCCCAGCACAGTCACTCTGAATGAGGTGGAAACATACTATAAGCTTTCCAACATCCACTAGACTTTCCTGTCTCTACTTTGTACTTGGAATCAACCCAGTGATCCCTACCAGCTCCTCAGCCTTTAGTAGCTGAAAGAGGCATCAGGAGGTCTCTGATGTATTGCATCTGGCATTACCCATTACAGCCCTCAGCATAGCTCCATTGCAACAAAGGTCTGCCTGCACAGGGGAATTCCAGGTATTTACAACACTGGAAGATGCCAACACCTGATTAAAATGAGAGTAGATCCATCAATAAAAACAGAAGCCTAACCCAGCTTTATTGAGAGTCTCTTTTATATTGTCTTAAAAGTCTCTAATGACAGAACTGGCCAGGAGCTCTACTCTGGGCAAACCCAGGAGTAGGGCAGGCCACCCACACTCTCTACTTTTCAAGTGGATTGGGTTTCCAGTATGGGTGCCTGTACAACATCCATCTGCCCTTGGTCATATATTTGTGGCTTAGAATAGACAAATAAAGCTAATGACTTAGGTGACCTCAGTTCCTCCAACTTGCAGATCTCATTCCCTATAAAGGATAAGCTGACCATGTTTCAAGACTGCACAGCACTTGTGCAGCTGTAATTCAACAAGAAAGACTATTGATCTCTTCCAGAAAGATGTGAGGTAGGATTTTTGCTCTTGAACAAACCAGAGTTTAGGTCTCAGTTTCTTAGCTGATGAAGTCAATGGTAAACTTAGCAGCGGCTTCGGCAGTGCTGGCTCAAGGGCCATGATGCCCCCCCGTGTACCAATTTAAGGTTGTAAAGCTTCATAGGAAACAGTGGTGTCAGCCAGTCAGTTTCCATGTTCCAAGCATTTTTAACATATTTACTAGCATACCCCCAAGTGTGAGCATTGAAACTACACTTGTCCAATAAAAGAATAATAGGTTTTGCATTGCTGTAGCCTTGTTCTTTCTTGATTTTACTTATACTAGCTTATTAATTTGCACACAAAGAAATCCTCTGTCATTCTCAGAGACCATGATGGTGATTATGGAGTTTCTGTGAGAGCCAGTTGCTGAGACATGTAAGTGACAGTGGGAAAGAGAAATCAAGAGGCCTAGGGAAGCTGGAGAAGCTTGTTAGCTGACACTGGTAGGCAGGCAAAGGAAGCCAAGAGAGCTCGAAACAGGAGAGCACCAGAAGAGAAGGCACTCAGGCCAGGGAGTTGACTGAAAAGGCCAGGCACTATAATTAGCCATAGAAGGATCATCTCTGGGAACACCTGCTCTAGATGGACACCCATCTCCCACACAACTTTATCTTGACTACTTAGGCTGCTCTCAATTCTGTGTGCACACTACAGGCTCACGGAGGCCTCTGAGGGGACAGTACAAGATCAGCTTAAGCTGATTTAGATCCACAGCACCACAGAAAGGAGCAGTTCTGCTCTCTTGTCCACTGGAGCTACAGTGTCATATTGTCCCATATGCCACCTTTCTCCCTCATCCCTGTCCCAGTCGCTTCCTTCCACCCATGCTCTATTCCCAGCTCCACCCTAGCAGTACATCTGTGTAGGATACATTTCACAGGACTCCTCTTCAGAAAGTTAAGTAATTCTCAGATGAGGAAAGACGTGGGTGGGAAACAGAATATATCTTGGGGGAAGGCAGAAATGGGATGTGGACCAAAAAAACCCCAAAAAGCAGAACTGAGGCAGAGAAGGAGTGGTTCCTGTGAAGTCCTAGGACAGCTAGTTAGCAAAGCTGGGAACTGAACTTAGGTTTTATCTAAGTTGCAGCATTCACTTCTAATGTTTAGGCAACCTTTGCGTGTGGGAAGACATTGCTCCAAAGCTGATAAAGTTCCAGCCCAAATTCCCCAGCACAGAGCAAGGTGATGACAAGCCTGCCTTCCAAAAGTTCGCTGGCTTCAAAACCTGGTCAAGCCTGCTTTGACTTTCCTAAAGCCATTCTGGAAAAGAGAGCCTTTCAGCCTCCTTCGGACACCTTTCACTCACACTAACACAAACCAGATGCCATTGCAGGGAAACGAACAGAGTGGTGCCTATTCAGGCCAAGTGCAACTGAGCGCCGATGCCTGGTACAGGGGGCCCACAGCACTTCTTCACTCTCACGTGTGCTGTGGCACAGAAGTACCCCACCTACGCCTGTACTACACAGAGTAAAAGTCACCCCTGATCTGAGAGCCCACAGAGCCTATACATTACCAAAGTCCCATATAGGCCTAACATTTTAAATAAACTTTTATTTTTTAATAAATAAAACATCAGGAAATAAAGTCTTATTTATTTAATAAATAACAACAGTATGGATTGAATTCAAACATCTGAGAGAAAAGCACTCTTTTGGAAATGCTGAGCATTGCCCCAGTCATGCTACAAGGGCTGCAGATGGCATACTGTCAGCGTTGTCAGTGATTTTTTTAGATAAACTAGGGCAGGGTAATCTTTACATTCACAAAGGGAAATGCAGCAAACTTCAAAAAACAAGGAGAACCTTTTGAGATTTTCTAACTGCAAATAAAAAAGGAGAAGAAGAAAAAGTGGGGTGGGCTGGCTGGGGCAGATAGATACCAACACTGATTCCCTTTGTAGGTGTCCTTTAACCTAAAACTCAGTGAGGGCTGGTGCTAAGCCAAATCCACATCCTCCATTGGATCCACTCCTCTGGAAGACAGGTTTGAGTCAGAGAACAGCATAAGTAATTGGGGAAAACACAGACAGTTCTAGCAATGGCAAACAGTCAAAGAGGAGGACTTGACTGCTCTTCCTCCCAAATCTCAAGATTAACTTAAAAACCATGGGACTTTTGTAGAAAAAAAAGAGAGCTCTCTTTTTTTCATATATTCTGATTTCTCAGTTTGCAGACTATATAAGCACTTTCAACATTTTTCAGCATTTTTCACTTTCAATATTTTTCAAGTGCTTCAAACAGTATTTTTCAATTACTTCTCAACAATGCTGAGCCTAGAAATGTGTTTTTTAAGTGAAGGCTGCGATTCTTGTTTAATCACTTGACAATGAAAGCTGGGATTAGGTTTACAGGACATCAAGTACTATGAGACTAATGATAAATATATCAGACTTAGTAACATAGCACTGATTAAAAAATGAAATACCAAACCCATAGCCATGTTGAAATAAGGCATATTTCCTGCAAAATCAAGAGAGACCTTTCAACCTCTTCCAATCCAGTGTTCAGGATTTTGTAATATGAGATAAACCTGGCAGAGAGTCATGGCTTCACCTAAGCAGAGAGATGCCAACGCAGCTGAAGGGAAACCAGTCTGTGCATTAAGCAGAAGACCAGTGGGCTCTTAGGAAAACTTCGTTAGACTTGACCCTTGACTCACAGCTATTGAACCCTTTTCTGGTTTTAAACTTTATTTCAAGCCCATGTTTATCGCACCAGCAACATGTTACTGTACCGGCCTGCATCTTTAAGGCTACAGTACTGTTTGCAAACAGAGAGTATGAACATCACTGGTAGTGGCACTTTGTGCCAGAGTTGTTGGCGTGAACCGTAGGCAGGAGGAGTTCTGCTAATAACACACTATCAAACATAAAACATTGCTTGTGCCTAGATTCACTTTTCAAGACACAGTAGTTACACAAGGGACTGCTACCTTATTCCTCACTATTTCAGCATACTGGTATGTGTGCAGCTGATGCTCTACATAGCAATCTGGACCTATGCATCGAGAAGTTTAGAAAAGGCAGCAGGGCTGCCCACATGCTGAAAATGAAAGACATGCACAAGTGCCTGTGGGTCAGAGCCAGCACGCTTGGCTCTGTCCTTCTGAGCTCCATACCTGAACAGCATTGATTTCAGTCTTATCCAGCTTGTGAACTTTGGCTAAAATCAAGAGTTCAGTCTTAAGCAAGAGTCAGGCATCTAAATACTTTTCAGGTTCTTAGCTTAGCTGATACATCTCAACAAGGAAGACTGGAAAAACTGGACTTCGAGTTAGAGGGAATCAATCGAAGAGTGTGCCAACATACACAGGGATGGACAAGGCACTACATATTCCGTTCATACTTTCTCAGACATAAAAGCTCTGAACTGGTCAGGCGGTTGGACTAGATGATCGTTGTAGGTCTCTTCCAACTGAAATAGTCTATTCTGTTCTACTTGAAAAATCTAACTGACTTAACCTCATGAAGACCAGGACATACTCTACCCTAGGGTATCTTAAAATCATTTAAGAAGAATAAACAGAACTTTTACTGAGCTTAGCATTAAAACCATGTCAATACCATAAATCCCAGTATGGGGAAAAAAAAAAAAAAAAGGCACAGCTACATTTTTGCAGGATGCGAGCTTTAGTTTACATGCAGGATCAAGTTCTCCCAGCCTTGCCTGAACCAGACAAGTCACCACATTGCAGAACCTGGTCCTAAAATGATCAGCCCAAATTGTGGAGAACACAAAAGAAGACACAGGTACACAAGAGATGGTTCTATCTGAGAGAAAACTGAGGGGAATGACAAGAACTGAAGCGAAAACAGTGGAAGAGAGACATGAAGCCACCTGAAGAATATGCCATTATGTAATGTCTTAAAATAAATGCATGCTCCTCTATCTTAGGAGATGAGATGACTAGGATAATTTAATAGCAGCAAAATTTCAAGAATTTGGAGAAAGCTCCCCAAATAACTTTGCAAAGAAAAAAGCCAGCACAGTATATCAAATGCCATCCTTGAAAAGCAGAGGATTTGCCAAGTGAAGCAGAACCAACTGATAATGTTGATATAATTCTTTTAATCTGTGTTGGGAGCTCTTAACCCTTGACCAAAGACAACAGAGATGAGAACAGAAGGAATAAGCTAACAATGAAGTGTGAGTAGAAGGAGGAGGTGTGATCAGAGATGAAGAAAGAGGCAAGGAAAAAACAAAAGCAACTAAATTCTCAACAAACAAAAGAAAATGGGCCTTTGGCACAACATGTGGCCCCAGAATTGAACTTCTAGCTTCCCATGGTCATGTGAGGTTGCATTCAAGGTTTTGCTTCAGCTAACATAAACACATTGCTCAAGCTACTTTAATGCTTGAAGTTACTTAAGACTCTGGCTTGGGTTCAGACCCATGTTAAAGTGAACAAGCTTTGACTTGGAAACGGATATATTCATCGGCAAAAACACTGACATAATTACACGAGTCATCCAAAGGGCTTTTGTCTTCTGCTGAAATCTAACAGATGCCACAGCTATGTCCAGGGGTGAATGTGATTCCCATCCACTGGTTTCCATTCAGGCAAGCTCACAGGTTTTTTTCCTCCTCAACCCTTACTTCTGTTTTCATTTGGGAGGCAGGGAACATGACCTTGTAAAGCATCTAAGATGGTGTTTTGTGCGTCTCAGCTTGGTAGCCCCAAGCCAGGGTACTATAACCTGGGAGACAAGCAACTAGCTTCTCCTCTGTCATTTTTGTGGTCAAGCTTCTCTTCCTCCAGTTTCACAGGATTTTGCACTGAAGCTGTCTGTTCCCGCGCTCTCTCTCCTGTGTTCATGGTATTCTTACAGCTACTGAAAGATTTTGAGGCAGCAATCTTCTCTGCCTGCCTGGCCTGTCAAGTCACATACAAACCAACTGCGTGCAGCACCATAAAAATGATGAAGGACAACAGCTTAAAACAGCATATTATAGTGTAATTTCAGATACACATCCCCACTCCCCAAATTCCTGGTCCAAAGCCCACTAGTAATGGTAGAAGCCTCTCCATCGATCTTTATAAGGTTTGCACTATTCCTTGTGTGAGGAAATAGAGCCAGCTCACATGGAGAAAGCTCATGTCTTTCTCAGTCCTAAGCTAGCAGCAGGCAGGGGATCCTACTATAATAAATAAACTCTGATCATGATCTTACACAGAAAATTCCTTTCCTCCTTTATTTATCTTCATTTTACTTATTTGGAGTGAGTTTGGCACTGGTGGAAAATTTGAAGTGGCCTTGGAGAAGCTCTTACCCACATAACAGACAGAGTACTTTTCTGTCACATATTTCTGACCTCCCTTGGATGGACCTCTTTGCGGTCTAGTCTAGCTGAGTGTCTGTGGTACTCACCAACAGCCGTACTGCTGAGGCAAGCAACAAAGGGCATAAGTAATGCTAGTTGCCATCACTTCTCTGCTAGAAACTGACTCATGACCGTAAAATTAATTCAAGATCAGCAATCAAATAGTTATTAAATCATAACAGGCTTGCACTTGTTACAGCTCACAGGCTGGACTGCAGCATCAAGAAGAGATTTTTCCAAGGATTTTATCTGCTGAATGTGCTGCACTGGGCTGGAAAAAGTCACCTGCTCCAATTTCTTTAACTACAGGCCAGGGAGAGAACCAGATGAGACAAGACTGATGCAAACATCCTTCTCTACCACTTAGAAATGCTAAATTTGAACCTTTTTAGCAGCGCAACCTGCAGTTTGCTCTTTTGCGGGTTCAACATTACCTGCTTTCCAGACGCCTCTGTCTGACATCTGCCTTCGCTGCAGGTGGGAACTATGGCATACACGTCACAGACTCTGCACTTAACATCGCAGCACAGCAAACACTGAATTCACAGGCCAATAACCTGAGCTATCATTTGCAGTTACTCTCTGCATTATTTAACAAAGCAGGCAAGAGAAAAAGGGCTTTGAGTAATTAAGTGCTGTTCAGCAGATACAGTAAATACATAGATCACCATGGCATTAATCTGAAATCGCGACTGAGAGACAATGGGTGCTCTGCACCCACTTCATGCAGATACAGCACATTCGCAGGATTACTAGCAAGAAATATACGTCGTGACTTCAGGTCATTACTTTCCTCTCTTAAACTGAATTTCTCTCCTGGTCCCCTGGCTAGTACAAATGGGCTGGATTCCTCAGCAATAGTGGAACTTCTGCTCCGTGTGAGTTGAGCACGTGGCCACGCTGCCTGCTCAGGGCCAAGGAATCTCACTGACAATGTCTCCATCCAGCCTCTGTGCTCTGCCTGAACAGCACTGCATGCCACGAGCCGCTCCACGACATAACTAGTTTGACTTGGCTCCTGTCAGCCCTCTGAGATGCCCATTTCACCCTCTTTCCCCTCATGCCATAGTAACAATTGTAATGACTAAACAACAAAAATCATTAACATCGACAGTGAAATCATTGACAGCATATGGAATTTCAGATATTTAAACACAATCCAGTGGGACCTCCATGTGTCGTTGAAAGACAAAATAACCTTAACACGTTAGGAATCACTATTCTAGTGCCTTTGAACAAACCTTTCTCTAATACCAAGAGCTCTTCTCTAAATTGACATTTGGGTTGACTCTACTTTTATCGTATCTTCCTTATACTAGCAGCCATCTACACCCAGTGGTCAGCTTAATAGGTTGGCAGAGATTTCTCAGACTTAGCTGAATCTCTTCAGGGATGGAGGATAGGATATTATATTTTCAGTTGGAAGGGACCTCCAAGGATCATCTGGTCCAACTGCCTGACTACTGCAGGGCTGACCAAAAGTTAAAGCAAGTTATTAAGGACATTGTCCAAATGCCTCAAACACTGACAGGCATGGGGCATCGACCACCTCCCTAGGAAGCCTGGTCCAGTGTTTGACCACCCTCTCAGTAAAGAAATGCTTCCTAATGTCCAGTCTGAACCTCCCCTGGTGCAGCTTTGAACCGTTCCCACGCATCCTATCGCTGGATCCCAGGGAGAAGAGCTCAGCACCTCTCTCTCCACTTCCCTGCCTCAGGAAGCTGTAGAGAGCAATGAGGTCGCCCTTCAGCCTCCGTTTCTCCAAACCAGACAAGCCCAAAGTCCTCAGCCGCTCCTCACAGGACATGCCTTCCAGCCCTGTCACCAGCTTTGTTGCCCTCCTCTGGATGCATTCAAGGACCTTCACATCCTTCTTAAATTGTGGGGCCCAGAACTGCACACAGCACTCAAGGTGAGGCTGCACCAACGCTGAATACAGAGGGATAATCACCTCTTTTGACCGCTGGTTATGCTTTAATGCACCCCAGGATGCGGTTTGCCCTCTTGGCTGCCAGGGCACACTGCTGACTCCCATTGAGCTCGACCAGCACCCCCAGATCCCTTTCTGCGGGGCTGCTCTCCAGCCACTCCTCTCCCAAGTTATACTTGTGCCTGGCGTTACTCTGTCCTAGGTGCAGAATCTGGCATTTCGACTTGTTAAATTTCATCCTATTAATCATAGCCCAATGCTCCAATCCCTCTGCAAGGCCTCTTGTCCCTCAAGAGGGTCAACCTTCTGGTTTGGTATCGTCAGCAAACTTGCCAATGGTGCATTCAACTCCTGCATCCAGATCGTTGATCAATATATTGAACAGAACTGGCCCTAGAATTGAACCCTGAGGAACACCGCGGGTGATCAGTCGCCAGCCAGATGTGGCCCCATTCACTACAACCCTTTGAGCTCTGCCCTTCAGCCTGATCTTCACCCAGCGCACCGTGAACCCGCTCATCCCACAGCTAGACAACTTGTCCAGAAGAATGCTGTGAGGGACAGTATCAAAAGCCTTACTAAAATCCAGAAAAACTACATCTACCACCTTTCCTTCATCCACTAGGTGGGTGACCTTACCACAGAAGGATATAAAATTACTTAAACAGTGTATGTGTGCACTTGTTCTCCATTTGTTGTGCCTGTTGATCTCATTACTTGAGTTAGATTTAAACAACACTGGTTCTGCAAAGTCAGATACATTCACTTGTACCGCAACACTCAAATTCCATATACATATTCAATAAAGCTAATAACATATTTCCATAATGTGCTGTATGAATACCTGCAAAGGTAATGAGCTGTTGTTACATCTTTGTGAGGTGAATGTTTACAGCAACAATGAATTTACTCTTTTGATAAAGCAAAAAGAAAGAAAGAGCAGGTGACTAATATATATTATTCTCCTGCCTGCTCTATTAAAGAACTGACTCAGCTTTCAGTCTGTTGCTTGGAGGACCATGCCAAATAAGCAAAGAGGGTAATGATGTAGTGTGGGATGAGCAGAACTAAAGAAAATCAAGATAGAAATGCTTTCAGAGCCAAACACCCCAAGTGAAAAGGATGGGCCACAGAAGACATGCCTCAGTTCCCACGCTGGTTCTGAATTTCCCTTTGTCACCAAGGGTCTCAGCCATAACAGAGAGCAGACTGCAGTGCGGTGTTGACACCCTGGAGCATCTTGACATGAACTTTTTAGAGCAGCCTAATTCCAGTTGGCCAGAGCTTGGCATTAAGAATTTTATCATGCTTCTCCTGTTGAGTTAATTCAAAAGTATAAAAAGTGGCTATTGCTTCAGAGAGAGCTGTCATCAGAAACCAGACTATTTTCTACTATTGGGTCTTCCGTTCTGCTGAGACCTAGATCTTCCTGGTATAAAGCCTAATGCTGTTTGACACTCTTCTAGAGGAGGAAGGTAAATTAGCCCACCGTGGCCCATTCTGTCATAGATATATTTTAGATAAATTTTAGATATTTTTTTATATTAGATATATTTCTGTATCCCAGCTACTTTGCTTCACATTTGCTTGGGTGTTGCTAGGTGGTACTCCGTGCAGTGTACAATGCAGACAAACCCCCAGTGTTCTTCACTCCTCACCTGTAATGAGATACTGTACTTTCCCAACTTCTGCATGGCCAATGAAAAGACCTCTGTTAGAAATTGAGATTGATAGGGGATAGGAAAGGATAAGAAGGTGACATCTGCCTCATTATAAGAGGTAATTGGTTTGGTACAGCTTGGCACAATGGACACAGGCCCCCATACCCCACGCCAAGCTCAGCCACAGATTTGAATGCCAGAGCCAGGCACATACCTAAAATAGCATAAGTGCTGACAGGGAGAAGGACAGGAGAAATATATACCCTAAAACCATGTGCAGTCAACCTGACAGTAGGGAAAGAGCTAATGTTTTTTTTTTTAAATGTTACACTGATGAAGTGTGAAAACTCCAATTAAAAACAAATTAAGAAGGAATATTCATCATGAGACTTTGCTAGTGAGGCAGTCAATTGTCTGAAATCTTAAAAAATGAAGAGTGCTTGTGTGGGCACAGGATAATAAACCTGAAGATAATTCCAGCACAAATAATTACAACTGCCTGTTTCTTAGGGGGCCTTTCAGGTTCAAAGTGCTGGGCAGAAACACCTGTGTCATCTTCCAGGCTTCACCTGGGCAAAGGCCTTTAACTGATTCTTACTAAGTCCTTCAATTGAGTGAACAAATCCACTATTCTCTTTAGAGGACCATGCTCCAACAAGCTGTTCAAGCTGCAATTTGTGTCTTGAATGCTGTGCAAGGCAGAAAGATGTCTGAGTCATGCCAGAGACTGTTTCACAGCAAAAAGAAAGAGGGGAAGGAATGGATGTAAGAAAGAAACCTCCACAAAATAAGGGAGTCCTGGGGAATAGGCATCCACAGCAGGACTGAGATGTGATTAGTCCCATGAAAAACCCTCTTGTAAGTCATCGTGAACAGTCCCACTGTGAATAGTCTCCATGGAAAGAGTGCCCAGTGGTTAAAGTGCTAGCCAGGGACTTGAGAGGCTCCTGCTTGGCCATCCAGTCTCCATGTGAGCGGAGTAGGTCACTTGGGTCATGCTCCCACGCCACATTGCAGAACAAAGCTAAAGATCACTCTGTAAGCTTTGAGCAGGAAGATACTCCTAAAAGCCCCACACAGAGATGTTAACACACATTTTCAAAGCAATACTTGCATTGTGCCCAGGCTGCTAATTAATCCAAGCACATACTTCAGCTAACATGGCTTGCCTGATTCCAGGATAGCTCAGTTAACACGAAGACCGTGCTTTATTTAATGTGTAACTTAGACATGAAACATGCCCTGTGTCTCTCTACATCTCATCTCTCTTTCCGTAAATCAGGGATAGTAATTACCACTAGCATTGTGCACAAATAAATGTAATGACAACAGTGAGGCTTTAAGATAGTATGATGAGGAGAAGGCAGGGAGGTACCTCTAAATAGGACAGATCAGATGAATCACAGTGTGATAGTGCTGGCTCCATGCTCTGGCATTTTGTGCTTGCCTAGAGAACCTGCTGCCCCGCAGGTCCCTCCAGAGCTAACACAGCAGTGCGGCAGCTTCCCAGTCAGCACGGTCATCTCAATGCACCAAACAGCGCTAAGTTCCCCATTCAGGTGACCATTTCTAACCCATCAAGTACAGCTCCTTCTTCTGGGAGTGGCAGTGTGTAACAACTCATATGGTCAGCAACCAACACCCTACCTACTTCGCATTTTGCTGCTAGGCCAGCTACCACATGGAGATGGTGTAAATGAGCCAGTTGTGAATTGGACTTGGCTGTCTACACCCTTCAGGAATCACTTGCTGAAGAGAAGGTGCACCAGTGGTCTAGGCAAGCACCATCTTTTTCAGCCATGCCAGTTACCTATTTTCTGGGCTAGGGTCTTTCAGGACAGAGCTGTGGAGCTACTCTGCTGCCCCTAAGTTACTAGGGCTGCACTTCTCATCCATGGGATACTGGCTGTTAAAGGGCTGCAGGCAACTCACATGGTACAAAGGACACCCTCCCCAGCCATCACCGCACACCTCCACTGCAGCAAGGAGGGAAAAGGTTCTTAAAGGATCAAAGTGAGACTTGGATTAAAATGCTTTACAGACACTGATCTAAGGAGCTGCCAGGCATATTCCCCCTGACCAAATCTACCAGTTTTATATTAGAATATAAGACATATGCTTCATATTTGGGAAGAATGCAAGCTGTGATCCACTTGCATTGCTGTGTTATTACCAACCCAAGTAATTTCATGTACTTCATTTTACAGTCTTCACAGGGTATAAGAATAGATTTCTCTAACTCAAAAACACTATAATAAATCATTGTTATTTTCCTTTGTTGTTCTATTCTGTCTTACCTCGCATCTCATTCTAGGGAGTAAGAGTGGCTGAAGTTGGCATATGCATGCTTTAAACAGTCAACGACATATTGTTTTTACTCAGAAGAGGAAAACCAAGTCCCTCCATCAGGGAAAAATGCTATGGTATGCAGTTGCTTAATTACAGTTTCTTACTCGTGCTGATTTGGTGGATGAAAAACTGTTTCTCATGCACTCATATACAGTCCCTCAAACTACGTGGCTCTTCCTGTAAAGGAAGAAAGGTCTCCCAGGTGGGGAAGGCTATCAGGAAGCAGCAAACTTCACATGCATGTGTGCGTACATGGTTTTGCCCCATTCAACACAGGGAGATTTCCATGGTTATGATACTGGGTGAGGTTAACCACCCCTTAACCTCCTCCGAGACCTAGGACTGTTTTGTCTATTGCCTCTACTCATCTCAGAAAGAAATAACCACCTGTGCAAGCCCACAACAGCATATACACTGTTACTATTCACTGAGCCCCCAAAGGAGAAAGTAACTTGATTAACTCACATTTTCAACTGTAAAAAGCAATTTGCTTTAACAAATATTAAAAGTTTTTCATGCAGAGGAGAGGGGCTTCAGCAAAACAAGCAATGCAGGCCAGAAGACAAGGCAGCCTAATAGTTTCCAGCAAGTGGAAAATCTGAAAGCAAATTCTTACTCTAAATCAGGCAGTGGAGGGACCTTAAGCTGGTTCACCTACACTCTAGGCAACCTTAACCACTGCTGTCTTGTGCATAGCCTAAACCAGACCGCTAGCCCTGGGAATGCCTACAAAATTGAGTCCTGCAGGTGAAAGATGCCCAAGAACCCTGTCAGGTTTTAAGGCTGGAGCCAAGTGAAACTGAGCAGCTGAGTTTGTGCCAGGCAGCATAAATTAGTCAGGATTTTCCTGGAAGATTCATACACATACAGAAATCAGGTATGTCTGACTGAAACAGCTGCTGGGTGGGGTTTGAAAGGAAATGCCAAGGCACCTAACTGGGCGCTTATGCTTCTTTGTGGAACTGGCTCTTTAAAAACATAGTGCAATTGTATGTGCATCTCCTGTCATAGCCCATACAAAAGAGACCAGACTCTGGCTCCAAGCTCTTGGTACTGTTCATTTAAAGAATCTCACTCTGGAAAGTCCCAAGCCAGACACTGAAGGTCAAGGCTAGATGTAACTTGAAGATGTTGACATAAAGCTGCTTGATACAGTAGCCAAGAAAATGTGAACCCTTTTTAGCTCCGTGTTCTCGAAACTTGCCTCCATAGATAGCTAGTGACATATGGGCATAGTCACTGTTCTAGTTAACACAGCTTTTCACAGAGCTTAAAGAAACTTTGAGTGTGGAGCAGTGTGAACTAAGACCCACCTGCCCGAACTGGCATTGGCTAGTGGATTAGGGTAAATGCTCACAAACCCAAGTCAAAGTGTTCCACAGCTCACAACTTGACATTAAATCATATTCTTCTACAGAGGAGCTTGTTATGTTTTTGTAATGGAAGGTTTTTCCACTTTTAAACCACAGAGTGGTTAAAAGGGGTAACTCGATAATGATTATAATAAAGGCATGAGAACATGGTAAAGGCACTGCATTTTTATAAGGCCAAACCATAAAGATATTTATAACAGTCAGTACCCTTATAACCTCCAAAACATAACCTACAAACAACCATGAAATGAATATGCTTAGGCGACTGCTGGGCTTAATCCAGTGCAAGTTGAAATCAATGAAGGGACGTCAGGGACACTGGACCATGTCCAGAATGAGCGAATGAAAAGCACAGCACAGAGAGTGGTGATCCAGGCAGCCTTCATACAGTAGGCTAAGCACATCAGACACTGGCAGACCTTGCACAGGAATTCTCAACGGAAAATCCTCGGTAAGGCAGAAATTGCCTCATTTTTGAGCTATTACGGGCATATTTTTCAACACCAAAGGTCCCAAAGCCATAACTAAGGCTTTCCACAGGGCTTAGCGGGTTTACTGTGAGTCAGGTTCAGTATAGCATCATTCCCTTCTTTGCAAATCCTGTTAAATTGTTTCCACTCTCTCACCACTGTGTTTCCAGTAAAGATGGGTTAGCACAGACTAAAGGAAGCAAAAAAGAAAATCTCAGTTGCTTAGCAGTAAAATATACAGACAGTTTCTGCAAACAGCTGGCATGTTTTGAGTGCTTGAGTGGTGAAGTCCTGTACTTGGGGTGTTTCAAACAGGACCGGACAAGAGAAAACTTTCACAATTCTCTGTGTCACTGATTCTCAGTGGAGTATCTCTCCTTCTGAGACTTCTGTACTTCCATGGACATTTTCAGTAAGCGTTACATAAAGATCCACCTCCGGATCTCCTAGAGAGGTCCAAAAGCCTTCTGTCTCTCTCGCTCTGCCTTGGTCCTATGCAGCCTCCAGGAGTACTGCCTGCTTGTGACTAGCTGCAAGAAACTCCTCCTACACTACTTGCTTCTGATACACTCCTCTCCTGACTCTCTCCTAGATAATGAAGACTATCTCAGCTGACAAACCAACTCCCCAGGAATTCAGCCAGGTTTAGATCAGTGTCCACACGGGGCCAGAATATGAAGCTGTGCTAATTTAAGGGAGTTGCTATGATTCTGATGTATACCTGCACGGAGCGTAAGATGAGTTCTTGCTTGACTTGGGGAGGCAGTGTGAGGGCACACTTGCAGACACACACACAGAGCAAGACCTCCTGCTCTCTGTGACTCAGCATCGGAGCACTGCTGCTTCTTTTGTTCTTTATCTTCCCCTAATATAAAAATAACACCCAGAGAGACAAGACATGAGATACTCATTGCACAGGGAAAACCCAAGCAACCTGAAGATCCGTTAAAGGATGCTGATTTAATGGACACATTAATGATAAATACTACATGGACAGAAGGAAACAGCCCACCAGAGTGGCAAAGTGCTATGCAGGGTCACCAACTAGGAAATGTGGCAAATATATTAGCTATAAGAGTTATATGCCTTCTGAGATCAGCTTAACCTAAGCTATTAATTCTCTATTCTTTCCCTTTAACCTGACTAATAATGCTAATAAAATATTTACTATGTACCATAAAACATGTACAATGCTGCCTTTAACTGTGTGCTTGCCAGAGAAAGCACACATTAAAAAAAAATCAAGCAACTTAAAAACTTGGCTAAAAACTATTCAGCTGGCATCAAGCAATGCCTCTCCATACACATACATATTTCCCTTAAGAAAGGGCAACTAGTTATTAAATATTCTTATTGATAACTACAGTAGAGCCCTGGTAAATGTGGAGAAATGTCTTTTTTAAAGATCAGGTTGAGTTTTCTAGGTATGACAGTATGCTGCACTTAAATGGAGAGGAAGCTGCAAAAGATGTAAAACATGTGCCAGAATCTATGGTGTGTACCAGCTGAGTAAATTGATGGTCTTGAACCATTAAGAGGTGCCCATTATAAATGTTCTTTTTTGATGGTGAGAAGTAGATGCAGGAGCTCTTCTTTTGCATATATTAATTGGGAGAGAAAAGCTGTCGATTATCAGCTGCTGTGCACACTCATCAGGGACTAAGTGCAGTCAGGGGCACCTTTCCATGGCCTGCAGCCAGTGCTTAACTGGCTCCCAGGTAAGAAGTCTGTAGTGGAGACAATGAAGACACCCAGCTCCTCCTTCAGCAAGCACCAAATGAACACAGCCTCTTCTATAATGCATTGCTCACAGATGAGAAACCAAGACACTGTAACTTGATCAGGGACCAAGTAACAACTTCCACGCAGACCACAGCTCCTGGCACTAAGCCACATGCTGCGGAGTCAACCATCCTCTCTCCTCCTCGGAGCACAAGGATCTCCGGCACCCAGCCGAGGTGGCACAGAAGCAAACTAACGAATGAGAGAGCGGAGGCGGGGGAAATATTTAGTCTTCACTTGAAACACGCCGCAAAATGCCCTCACTGAAGCACTTCCTCTTGAAGCTCTGAGCAGGCTCCAAGCCTTGATTCCCTGGCTTCAGCCTCGCGTGTTTTCTTCATCATAATTAGCCTGACAATGTAGGGAAAAACAGCAAAGGGATTTGTTTACACTGTACACAGGCTCCCTGCTCACCTGTTACACGATTAGGTGGTTACATAAACGGCCCAAGGCATCACATTCCTCACCCGGGCACTGACCCTTGAAATAATCCAGGCAACGTGACTCTGAGTAGCTGGAGGGTCTATTTGCGAGAGGATCTGCCGAGCGGGGCTGCAGCATAGAGTGTTCTTTCCATTTTTATGGGTGCGCTCATCAGCGGATCATCATTTGCAGACAGAGAAATTTAGACAGCGAAATTCAGACAGCACTGATGCAGAGAGTTTCCATGATCTGTTCCAAAACTGCCTGCACATCAATGGGATCTCAACAACGTTTCCCTCACCTTCCTTTTTTCTGAGGACCAGCATAAAGGGCAATCAATCACAAGTTCACCAGCTTGCTTCCTTGTTTAAAAACAAGTAGATGATGACCTTGCAAAAGCTTTTTCTCTCTCACCCCTCCTCCCTCCACACTGATTGTCTGATCCAGAGCCCATAGAAATCTGTGAAAACTTTAACACAGACTTCAAAGGGCTCTACAATCAGCCCTTTTTCATCTATCCCTTTCAAACACACCCAGTATTTTATGCAGCACATTGTATTCAATATATCTGGTGCCATTCACCTACAGACCTCAAAGCATTTCCCAGTCAATAACAGCTCATGATAACAGAAGCAAATATTATTCTATGGCTGATTCTACGGCTCCTGAAAATGAGTCTAAGTGAAGGGAAAGTATTTATCCAGGATCATACTGAGTTAGTGCCACGACTGCGACAGGAATCCTGCTCGCTCTCCCCTAAGGCACGTTTCCTCTATTTGCATACTGGATTTATTTCAAAAAGACTGCGAAGGCAACATGCAGTGAACACCATCCCTGTTTCTCATGGCGTATCCCTGAAGGTGGTTCTCATGTGTTGCCCTCTAACGCAGTATCAGAGCATGTTGTCCAATTTTCAGAAAAAGCAAAGCACCCAAGCAAGCCTGATCATAATGCCAGCAGGCCAGCAGCTGATCCCCCAAGAGGCACTTGCCTCCCAGCTATAGGTCCTTCAACCATAATCGCCCATCATTTCCCACAAAAAAAGGAGATGTACAATACTAGCTATGAACAGAGTACAGAGCTGCACTCGTGCTGTATTCACACAACCAGGAACAGCGCTTGTTTAGAGATTACGTATTCCCCAAACTGATGCCCCATTATCTTGTGCACCATGGGCTGGCAGTTCTTCCAGAGAACTCACCCATTTGTACTGGCACATACCAGCAAGGCTGCTGCTAGTCCTTCATGTCACAGGCCAATAGGCTGAGGCCCCAGAAAACTTCCCTCTTCTTCCACAGCAGTGCTGCAGAACAAGCTCACCCACGATACGAGGTTCATACCTTCCTCTCCAGCATTCAAACACCCTCCTTGGCTAACCAGCACAGAAGAGTCTTCTCGTGTCCTCAAACATAGCAGTGCCTTTGTTCTTACAAAAAAAGGATCCAATCTTTTGTGAAACACAACAGCTTTTTGGCCACCAAAGAAGGAAGTTTTTCTTCCTTTTTTTTGTTATTTTCAACAAATATCAAGAAATTATGACACATGTAGATCAAAATGAAAGCTAATGTCACCTGTTACAAATCTTTATTGGGATTAAAAAAAAAAAACACCTTTCAAAAAAAAGCCTGTTATCTCCCAATCAGTTATAAAGCTCTGGCCTGCAATTACAATTTATTCCCTGTCTCTACTAAAGGTGAGTTTACAAAACCAAATCTCATTACTCATGAATTTGCAATGTGCTCCAGTTTCTCATGACATATTGGATCTAACTGATCTAGTATATTATTTCCCAGAAAAGGAGTGGCAAAAAGGGGAGGGCAGGTATTGGATTGTCTGTGGGGGATCTCTTAGAGAAGCTATGTGACATGATATCTTGCAGCTGTTTCAATGGATGGTCTCTCTTGCACTTTCAAAGACAACTGATACACCAAACAGCCAAATTGCTGCTAACTCTATTCTAGTTTACAGGAAGTCTGGGATTTAGGGAAAGGCAGCACATGGGTGATTTGAAAGTTGGCTACAACTCCTGAATTTAAGTTTAAGTTACAAGCCCATCTAGCACCCAATGCAAAAGCTCTGGGAAAGAACAGCTCTCATTCTGCAGAACCTAATAGACCCATGTGTCTAAACTGTACCAGAGTGTCTACCTTTTTGCATTTGTTCACATGCGAATGCTACAAGCTCTCCAACACAGGAACTACCTTTTCATATTCTTGTCTTTCATTTATTTACTTGTGCCTAGTCCAATTCACAACTAATTCCTCTTGGGTCTGCAAGGGGTAACCACGGTCCATTTAGGAACAACCAGCATATAGTTTTGCTTAGCACATTTGGTGGCATCATATTCAACTGCAAGGATGATTTATTTCCAAAATGTAACATTTAACATTGATGATACTTGTTTCTTGAAAGGTTGCAAGAATAACACTTTAAAGTGTGTAGAAGGTAATATGTAAACTCAGTGTAAACTCATATAAACTCAACTGCTTCACCTCATTACACATTTCCAGCCCATGAGGCTTTCGGAAGGACTAAATCAGTGCTCCCTAATTTTCACAGGCCTGAATAAAATAAATAAGCAAGATGACATTAATTTAAAAGAAACCCACCATACAAGTGAGAACTGTTAACATTTCCCTGGTTTCATTAGCACTGAATAACAAAATTTTGCTCACAACTGAACCTGACCTCGCAGATCAGCAGATTGGTTGATAAGGACATTACAGCCAGCTGGTTTAGTTATCAACAGCCAGAGCGGATCATGCAGCTAGCAACAGAAAGAATCATTTTCTTCTTATCAGCTATCCTTTTCTTAATCTAATCACCTACAGAGCAGTTTGCCTACTTTTTTCAGATCAAAGCAGCTTTACTAAACAATGTTGACACCTTACAAGGTAGCAGTTTCAGATAACTTTCTTAAATGAAGCAGTACCTGGAACAGATGAACTGCAGATTTAGGTTTTAAAGACAGCAGAGTGTTGCCAGGGCCAGTGTCAAGGCAGTCTTTTCAATATATGTCGGCATGCAAACACACACACTCCACATGCTGCCACCAGAAACATTTTCCTTCAAAATAAAAAGAGAACAGGAAAAACAAGATCCTTAGAATACAGAAATGATGAGTTAACTTCTGATCTGTTACCTTCTTTTCTGAACTCTGCAGGATTTTTTCTTCAGTTGCAAAAAGTAGCCAACAGAGAAGGTATTTGTACAGATTTTTCATCAACAGGGATCTCCCAGATAGTAGTAGGTCGGTCACCTGGCAGTGAAGACCACTGAGATCTGCTGCTCTTCCTTTCTTGGGTGGTCAGGAAAGCTATCTAGCTACGAGTGTTGACAATGAAGACAGAGAAATGTGTAGTTTTCTGATATTTTCTTATTTTTACATGTTAAACTCCCATAGGTTGACACTCTTGCATTTTGGGAGCCAAACCTGCAATCTAGTTTGTGAAAACAACTTCCCATAACACTTGCTGAGGAGGGTGGGCTTCAGCCTGATCACACTGGGAAAATCACTGTCTGGAAAAGTTGTGTTGCAGTCACATGGCCTCTCAAAATCATACGGACTTTCAAAATACCTTGTTTTACAGGGTCTCACCAGGGGAAGCCGTCCCTAGCCTTCTGCTGTGGGGAAAGGCAATTACTCTTACCTCAGGTACCGTTACAGGCCAAGCAGGTCATTAAAAATAGCTAATGGCTTAGTCAGCCACTAAACCTTCTCACTTGCCCATGCATCCTATTACATTCTCTCAGCACACTGGAAATAAATTTAACTAGCTTATGACAATCAGTCACATCCTTTCATCAAGGAAGAAAATTAGGGAAGTAATTGGGTAAAAGTTGATGATTTATATGGCCCTTTCTGACGCAGGAGCAAATAATTATTTTTACATCATAACAACATCAAGTCCTTTCAACATAAACTAATCTAAATTTCTGCCAAGCCATAATTCTCACTTGGGCTTTTCTCTCATTAATATAGGTTAAAAAAAGGAAGAAGAAATAAGTTATAAAAGTGTGTAGGTATGTGTGGATAGACAAGGGAATAGTCAACCAGTTTGTTCCCTATTCACAATAAATCTTTGTATAAAATGATAGGTCAGAATGATTTTCAGGTTAAGAACTGTTCTCATGAAACTGGAAACTGCTAACTTAGCAAAATTACCCTTGGGTCAAAATTTTGGTGGTACCTGTGCACTCATTTTTTCCCTTGTATCTTCTAGTTTACTGTAAAATTGTCAACCTGCTTGATCATTTTATAATGACAAAAAGCCAGCTATAGTAGAGATGAAGAAACAGAACAAAGGTGGCATGAAAAATAAACAAACCAGAAATTAGTAACAGCTACTATTAGTACACAAACTAAAATTAAACTGAGGGAAAGCACTTGCAAAGATGAGTAGAGAATCAGGTAAACCTATCTGTGGCAATGAGTGATTCACAGGGGTTATAACATGACTGATAACATTTCAGGTCCACATGACCAATCTAAATCTGGTCCAGTTTCACAGTGGTCAAAAGTTGGCACAATCTGATGTGATGCTTGGTGGCTGTAGAAATTAGCTGATGATTTACATCTAATTCCTCTCAGAAGGCAGAAGTTGGCATTGTGAGGATGCTGCCCAGGAAGCTCAGAAGGCCAAGGGTTATTTGCCCAGGCAAAACCTTTCCTGCTCATTTGTGCTCATCACCTAGCTTAAGGGGAAGCCTGACCAAACTACTGAACACTGCACAGCCACACCTGCCTATTTATTTATATGCTGAAACTGTAGTAAACCCCACCATTAGGCAATAAGAATACAACCACTGAGAATATACATACAACATTTCTAATCAACTCAGAAGCCATTATTTCTGTCCCCGAGAAGAGATACACTAAATATGGTACTTCCTCATTCAACATTTATTGCCTTTCATTAATTCCAGATGAAACATGAAGTCTCTAAAAACAAAAATAATGTTCCCTTCATTCCCCAAATGCTGGCTTTGCAAACTCAAGCACACATCTGCCAGCAAATTAAGCCTTTCTACCAGCACTGATCAGCGCAGTCTGCAGTCCTGCATTATGTGACACAGTCATGGCTCCGCAGCGCTCTCTTTAGATGAAGGTCATGTCATGGATGTCCATAAACCTCTGAATCTGACAGGCTCAATCACCACAGGGTCAATCATCACAGGGTCAAAACCCAGTTCGTATCCTGCTGATTGCATGGGAAGCACATAATATCCAGTTCTCTCTCTCTCTCACGAACAAGTCCATTTGGAGAGTTAGAAGGAAGTACAAACCGTAAATATTTATACTGTTTGTCAAAACTACAAGGCAGACAGGACTCAGAATGCACCCTACAAGCCAGTCTGCAAACTACAATAGCACCACATTCGCCTGCCATAGAAAAACGGCTCCTTCACACGCCTTCTCCACCTGGCCAAAACCCGCTGAAGAAGCCAGTCAGAGAACCAGCCTTACTACCTAGCAAATGTAGGTCAGTAAAGGTTGTCTCAGGCCTGGGGAAGGCGGGTATCTTCACCTGAAAATTACCTGCCCCAACAATCATATCTAGGACCTTTTAACAATGTCCTGATTTATCCTATCTTGGCTAATATACAAAGTGTAAGCAGCCAGTTCATTTTCATAATTGTACCTCCCTGCATAATGAAACTGAAATGAAAAGCAACCATGTGTCTTACTTCATACTTTAGTACCCATCATGCCTCAAATATGAGAGTGCCAAGGGAAAAGAGACAGAAGTGAAACATGCACTTTGCATGCAACACTAGATCAGCTATGAAAACCTCAGCCCATGGAAAGCTAGAAGCAGGGCAAAAAAAGTCTTCTGTAGGTAACAATTTGGGAGAATTACATATTGGAATTTTAGAGGGGAACGCACACAAAAGCAGCTGATAGCAAAGCACTGACAACGTGCTGCAAGATGCAGGTCAACCACAGCCACTACAGTGAACTGCTGTTTCTAGGGTCTTCCTCTTACAGTACTGTGAGGTTACACAAACAGCAGTCAGGAAAAGCACAAAAGCATATGCACCACAGCATAAAAGTAAAGACCTTTCCAAGTGGAAATTTGCAGCAAGGGTGGAAGAAAGCCCCAAATGTTCCTACAGCCTGTTGACTAACCACCAACATGCCCCATTCCGACTGATCTTCTGCTGAGAAACTAATGTTAAAACTTGTTGTTGTAACTGATTTGCATCAGAAATGTGGAGTAAAAAACTGAAGCCTTCTAATACCCAACGACAAGTAAAATCCAACCCGTATCATTCAGCAACTTTCTTTGCTTCTTGGACCTTTCATATCCCTCCTTATGATCCATTTTATATGATTCTGATCAAAAGATACCTTCAGGAAGTTTTAATGGAATAACCACAGGAGCACTGTTGGTGTATCATAGGCTTCCAAGCTTCTCAACAAGCTCATGTTCTTAGGTTGGCTGTTGCCCCCATCTATCTGTAGGTGCCTTCCCCTGGAAAAGCAGCGGAGCGTGCCAGCTCTGTGCTCCACTAGAGGCAGCTGGCCAGCGCAGCAAGCACCAGCCCTGCGGCAGGACGGGGAAGCCGACAGCCTCCATACAGAGCTCAGCACCTGGTGCCTACCATTCTGCCTTCACCCAGATTTCTGTCCGTCCCCTCCGCCCCAGTTTTACCATGTTTCTCCTGCAAGAACTGAAGCAGCAGTGACACACGCAGGTACTGCTGTGCCCTATCTGGAATGCAGCCAGCTTAACTTGCATCTTTTTGCCAGCTAGCCAGAGACCATTTGCATTTTCAAGCCATCAACTGCAGTGATTTCACAGAAAGAACAAGTATTATCCAGCACTATTCAATAGCATTAATTATAATACAAATCTTGTTCTCAAGCTCATTTGCCACCTCCCAGGCTTGTACTGGCGCCTGACTCGCACTTCACCACAAATTCCCACTCTTCTTCACCACTGAGGGCCGAGTAGTAATTTGATGGACACTGGGGATACCACCAGCAGGACAGTCTTTCAAGCCTGTTGGCATGTCAAGAGCTATTGATTTTATTAGTGCCTCTGGCAACTTAGAAAGGACAATCTCTAGGGTTTTGTAGCAGGAATGCAGTTCCCAGAGTGGCTGCTTAACCTGGCTGCCTTGCTGTGCTCTTGGAACCAACTCTGTGGATGGAGGACGACAAAGTGATGCCAGGCACAGCTCCAGCACAAGAAGCTTGTTTGTTGCTTTTTGAGTTACAGCTGTACACAACTATTAGTGACCAAGTGCTGCAGACCGCTTGGCAGCCACCACAGCTCTTCATATACCTAATTCCACCCTTTTCATTTATTTTGTTCCCTGTTAGGCTCTTAAGGCCTAGCTGTTACTATAATAAGAGCAATCCATTCCGGAGACTTGGTGGAGGTTGCATAGCTCAATGACATGGTTTTGCACTGGGGGACCATATAAATCATGGGAAAACATCCACACCTAACCTGCAAACTTAAGGGACACCTTCCCAATTACATTCCATCTAGCCAACAGGACTTATATTTTTGCATTCATAATTAGACACCTCACCATTGCCAGAGAGGGACAGCAATAAGCATTTCAACTTACAACAGAACTAGAACTTAAATATACATGTCTAAGCACGATCTAGACTGGCGATATGAGAACCCTTGGCTGGAGGCAGGAGAATGAAAAACCCTCAAATCATCAACGCAGAAAACAACACGTGGAATGCAAGAACAGCCTTTAAACAAGCATGGCAATACCCTATTTTGTTTTAAATTTGCTGAAAAAATGGGACCACAGGTAGAAAACTCAGATGGATTTTCTTCTCTGACAAACCAAACTAGCCTTCAGATTATTTTTCTAGCACCCTAAGCCATTTATTTTTCTCTTCATAAAACTCACACTAATATCTGCAATTGTTGCACCAATGGTAGTTCTTACTTCTTTGATCCCATACTATAGATTGTCAGCAGAGATTTTTACCAGATTTCTTCTTTGCCTTTGGTAACAGAACGCATTTCATCTTGTGCTTATGTACAGAAAACATCCTGAAATTCTGATGGTTGCCTACAAAAAGTGATAGTTCTTCCTTTAGTGTCAATATAATCCATATTCTTTCCAATTCCTTTCATTAAATTGCATGTCTAAGGGGAGGTGAAGACCTACCACCTTGACCTAGCAATAGGTGTAAGTTTTGTGTTAAAGTCCTGTGCTGAATCAAGGTCTAAAAATGCAGTTCTCCACCCGTGGTCAAGCAGGCTTAAAGAAAGGAAAAGAAAGCAGGGAGAAAGAAGGCAAAGAGAAAGAAGAGGAAATACAAAGGAGGAGAAGGAGGAGACAGAAAAAGCAAAGGAAGTAGCAATAAGAAAAAAAAAGTTTGGTTAATAATTTTGTTATATTTGATATGTATTTCAATCTGTGCATTCTGCAACATGTACTTGGTTTGTTTGATTGCTCACCTCTGTTAAAGGTGAGGTTTCATTTCCATGCCTAGTCTAACGCAGTATTTATAATAAGAAGCATGATTAAGCAGTCACTGGGAAATCAAATCTCTCTGGAAGAGATGGATAATTCTTTAGAAAGGAAACCACAGTACGCCCCATGAGAGAAGTCATTCCAGATTCAGATCAATTAACACTTTACATATCACCATTACAATACCCTGTATTGTTTATGCCTTTTATATGAGAACTGGAAAGCAGGGAGAAAATAATCTTTACAAATTCCTTAAAAAAAAAAACTATAGTCCATTTTAAAATAATCCTGTGGAATGCATGCTGTATGATGGCTACAAATATGGTGAAAATGTTTAAACAATACTCCTGGCCACAGGTATACATTAGCCAGGAAATAAACATAAGCTGTGACATATCTGACCTTCCAGCCTCGGTTTTTTAAAAAAACTTTAAGCATCCAAAATGCAAGTAAGGAAATGAAAGTTACTTCATATATTGCCCTTAAGTAGGATGTGTAGATGCTTTTGAGAATGCCATAAGGTGCCTCTGTGAATCCTTAGGGATCTCACTGTGTTTAAAAACATGACATCTCTCACTTAAAAGAGGCAGGTTCTGTAATCTGGCTGCTTGGAATGTGAAGTTGTAAATGTATCAGTCTCTTTGTTACCCTTCTATCTTGACACAGGCTTGTGATGTTTTGCTCTCAATAAATCACTTTCTTTTTTTAAAACACAGGCTCTCTCTGTAATGTATCACAGTGTCAGTGGCTGATTACTAGGTGAAGATTAACTGTAGAGCTCATCTAGATTGCTAAGGTAAACCAGATAGATACTACCTTGGTGTCAATCTGTAAGAGCTCATCAAAACAAAATTGCACAAACATCATCTTTTTTGACAATCTTTGCCTGATAAACCATTGCCATCTCGATTGCTCAGAAGCCTGCATCTCTCCAGAAAGCCAGGAGCCTGAGAAAAACTGGCTATCATTTAAACCACTGAAAAAACTTTGGCACCTCTGGTGTAACAACAGCTGCAAGTTCCAGAACGCAGAAAAAGGTGTGTTTAGATGGCTGTACTGTCCTGATGCAAGGAGGCCATTAGACTGTCCTTCCTCTGAGGGCCTTGGCTGCCAGGCTGACTTACACATTCAGAAAACAAACTGAAAATATGTCTTTCGCATTCTGCGTAATAGACAGTCTGACCCATCAGTCTGCAAGTAGAATAAAAGCAGTATAGCCACAGAGATGAGCAAAGACAATTATTTCATTACTTCAGGTCGATCAGAAGGGAGCATTCACTTACACAGCCACGTCACTACCCGACAAACGCGTAAGATACAGTTTCCCGCTCATTAGCCGCCACCTTTATATCCCTCTTCAGCCTCACAAACTCCCAGTTTCTAAACTGGGATGATCTGCAATTCAAGATGCTAACAGCAGTTTTGGTGTGGAAGAATGAGGCGCAGACACAGCCTGGCAGCAGTCTACATTTTTTGATTGTGACATTTTGACTCAAAACGCAACTTCTTAGGATGGTGGAGAAAACCTTCCCTGCCCCTGGGCGCAGTGCTGAGGCCTGCAGGCCACTGGGGTGCCTCCTCCCCCGCCTCCCACCCTCACCTCAGGGCTCGCAGGGCTGCTTCTCACACTTTTTTCCCCTCACACCTCGCTGCAGGGAGGCATTTTGCCCTTTTTTACCCAGGCTTTCCCCCAGGCACCTGCCCTGGCTGCAGGGCCCAGCCGTGCCCTGAGGCGGCGGGAACCGGCTGTGCCCGGTGCAGGGCAGCGCCGGCCGCTCCTCACAGAGGCCACCCCGCAACCCCCCCCCCGCCCGTGACTGAGAGCTAAAAAGCATGAGTTGGCGTATTGGAAGGAAAATTACCTACTCCTACAATAAACAGTTACAAAAGAAGTGACAGGAGGCATGCACACACTAATACAGAAAATATATAAACGACCTATACATATTGACAACACTCGCTATTTACTCACATGGCTGCATCTCTGCTGGCCTTCGTCACCACCAAACAGGTATTGGCCACGCAGCAGATAAGGACGAGGCAGGGCGATTATCTGCTGGTTCACAAGCGGGAAGCCCCGGTGAAGCAGGAGACGGCTTTATCCTGGGCTTACAGGACGTTCAGGGCAAAAATCACACTTTCAATTGCCATCATATTCTCTGGGAGTTGAGGTCAGTCTTCAACCCGCAGTTATTTGTTCAGGAAATCACCATCAAAACCTTCAAGCTTGAAAACAAACAAACCAACCAAAACCAACAAAAACCAAACTGCCATTAGCAAATGAGACATTTTTAAATTCTCACTCTGTACCTATGACGCAGGCTGACAACTGTAGAGCTGTGCTGCTACAGTAAACACTACTAAGCAGATTTTTAGATTTCTAGGGATAGCGAAATGCTGTGTGTTGTACTACTAGACCGAGGAAATTAAATTGCTTTAGAAACAAAAGATAACATGGAGCAAACAGCAGATATCAAATATATACTTAATTGAGCATTTTATGTTATAAACATAAGAGCCTCTGGCAAAACCGTCATCTACTGCTAACTGGTGTACCTCCACCAAGGTCAAGACGCTGAGCAAATTTATACCCGCTCAAGATCTGAGCAACGTGCGTGCGCATGTATCCGCTTCTACTGGTAACACATCATCCCATACAGTTTTCCCTGCAGTTGTATTAAAAGTCCAAAATGCAGCTAAATCTCATTTTGATATGTCTCTGTATTTTCACGTCAGTCACTTAGCGACTCATTATGTGAGAAGAAAAAGAAAGTATCCTCCTTTAATAGCAGCAGCAGTGTCCTGTCGATGGCAGCCCTCTCTTTTTCCACACCTCAGATACGTTTCCATCACACCGCAATGAGCTTTT
Organism: Theristicus caerulescens; assembly: GCA_020745775.1. NCBI lineage: Eukaryota > Metazoa > Chordata > Aves > Pelecaniformes > Threskiornithidae > Theristicus > Theristicus caerulescens. The sequence continues at coordinate 7,856,970 of CM036559.1, forward strand.
CGCCTAGCCCCACGCTCAGGGAACAGCTTGGTCTCCCCACTGCCCTGATACATTCCTTGTTATGATAATTAAAAAAAAACAAACAAAAACAAAAAACAACCAACCCACATGGCATCAGCTATGCTAATACAGAAACTCATCACCAGGAATGTAACTGAAGCCATCCTACTGCCCAGCACAGAGGACGCTAGGAAGCTATTAGAAGTAGGAACTTTGAGGATAAAATGGACAAAAATGATTAGGCAACAGGTGAGAAGAAGTTCCTCCATTACACGTCCCTGAGGCAGCTTTCCCCCCGCCACCTCCGCTCTCGGCAGGTAACTCAGCAGAACAGCGTTCTGGCACCGCTCTAATCTACTGCAACCTGCACCAGCATTTGCTGTAAGCACGAGCTGAAATCTCATACTAGAAACAGTTATTAAGGCCTCTTACTAATGTAAATCACATGCAAAACAGCCAGAGCAATTTCAGCAGGGTGTTTATGTGCATTTGAACAGCTGTTCTAAAGTAACAGCGCTTTCATCCGCACAGTTATTTCTTGCCTCGTGAAGTGATGAAGATTTGGGAACAAAATATTCTCGCATGGAAGAACACCGCTATTTGGTAATTAAGCACATTGTAATTCACGGCACCAGAGGAATGCCAGTAAGGCAGGATTGTCCTCTGATTAGGATAACAAAAAAAAAAATTCAGAAAACAAACTGGGTTTTGCCAGGATTTCCTTGTTAGTCTCTTCAAGGCCCCGTTCTCTGTCTGTAAAACAGGAGGAACAGTGCTCCCTTGTGAAACAGAGAAACTGATCTCATTTGTAGTGCCCAGACTCTGCTGTGTATGTTATTAAACATTATTACATACTACTAATAAAGTTGAGTTTATTGTGGTGACAGGTACAATCAATGAACAGTGTCAAGACATTTCCAAGAACGCCGTAGAAAAGATAAGAAAAAGCAAAACCTATAACAGACTGGAGATCTCTGAGGAAAAGACGCTTTGCACGTATAGTTGAATACTCCTGGACCATTTATGATAAATGGGCTGTGGATTCTGGAAAAAACAGTTGGGTAAATGCAACTGGCCAGATGGAAGAAGGAGCGTCCTCTCAAATAGCACAGAAAGTGCCACCGTGAACATTTTGGTGGCCCATAGAACTAACCCTTCTCTCCTACGTCAAGTCTAGACCCAGAAAGGAAAAAAGGGTATAAAAATTTATTATCTGCGACTTATCTTTACAAAGATGAAAGTAGAAAATTGATGAAACAATGACTCAAGAATAGTATTCGAAACATATTCACAAAAAAAGCTAACAAAAAGTGCCTGTAGCCAGAACTCCCCTGTAAAGTGCTGGAAACTTCAAAGGATCACTTCAGTGAACTAGAAAAGCATGCAAAAAGCAGTCAAAAGGCTTAATAAACTGAAGTACCATGAGCAATTTGGGGGATTAGGCATTGGTTTATGTTTTCTCTGGAGTTCACAACCTTGCCTGCAGGAGGGAATAATTGAAAAGTTATTCTCGTGGTTATAAGCTGGTGTGGTGTGAAACGCACCACGTGCAGCTGCCTACTCAGCGCAGTTTTCACTGACGCACAATGCCACCTAGGTAGCCACTGCCTTCAGCTGTGCTCCTACTGTACTATACAGCCCTTTTTTCTAAAGGAACTAAAATGCCATTGACATAACACTGTGGCCAGAAAAGTCCTCGGTTATCTCGTTGGGTTTCATTTCTCTTCAGATACATGAATGCGTAGACAGGGCGCTCAGGGTCTTTTCCAACCTAAATGATTCTATGAAATTATACAAACACCTCTGCAAAACAACATGGCAAAATTTTCAGTTAAGGACAAACTAAAACACTTTAAAGTGAGACCCTGACTCTTTAAATAATGGAAATCTGGGAAAAGATAGCTTAACATATGGTTTTGCTTCTCTGAGTAGACCACATTGCTCTCTCCTGACCAGATCAGAAGTGGTTAAAACTGTACCATTAACAGAATCTGCGGCCCACTGTGTGGAGTGTGCAGAATTCACGGAAGTTGGAAATATGTCTGGCATCTGAACAGGACTAGGGAACAGCAAAGACATCTAATATCTGTTACAAATTCATGCGGCCAGATGCCAAATACATGGTGGTCCTGGACAGGGGTAGGATGTGGACTCTTTCACCACTCATATTGTAATGAATTGCCATTTACTTAACTTAGCACCGTGTTCCACGGCCTAAGATCTTTATTTATTGCTCTGATTTCCCCTAAAAATAATCCTACCTGATCCCTTCAAAGGCTAGATTAAGTAGAGGAACTGCACAGCAGGATCATGCATGGTTAAGGCAGCCACTCTGGACAATTGGTCCAGCCAATAAGCAATGCCTTATTAAAGCAAAGGTGTGAGTGTGGGGCTTCTGATCACACCGGCATAAGTTTCCTCTTCCCAGTTTGGGATTTGGTCCTAAGGAAAGAGCAGTCCCAGACTGTGCTCATGCACTGTCTGTGTTTACAGAAAACCAGAGGGGAAGTTGACCTTGCCTGCAGAGAGGACCAAAGGGCAGACTCCTGAAGTCCCCTGGCATGCTTACAATCAGCATGCCTGTTGTTTACAGCTTTCTTTTCAAATTTAGACACAGAGCCTTTTCTCATCTCGCTTGTTCCTGGCTGCAGAAAGGTCTCCAGCTATTTACGTATGTTGCAGAGGTGCCAAAAGACACACAACGCGGCTGGCAGCTTCCAGGGGGCTTGGCTCCACTAACGCTGCAACTATCCAGAGTTTTTTGGAAGCTACTTTATTCCAGCAAATCTTTTTTTCTGGGGACACTTTGATCTGAGAACTTCTATGTATATATGCTTCCTGGCCCAATACTCTTTTTTTAGACTTCATGATTAGAAAAAGGGTACAGGATGGCTGAAGATCTACTGAAGCAAAGATGTATGCAGAGAGCAGGAGCATTTGTTCATGTGTCAAGCACAGAGTAGTTTAACATTTCAATTCACATTGGTTTTGTTTGCTGCTCCAAACACAGAAACTTTGGCTTTCTTCAAAAATGACAATTATGAAGAAAATTTGTCATAAGATTAAAAATTTTTAAATTTAACTATTTTTTTTTCAATTAAGACCCCCAAACTGAATTATTTTTCACTTCCCTCTCTCCTTTCTCTCTTTCTTTTCAATTTGGGAAAAGGAAAGAAATCAGACAAAAAACATGACGGAACTAAACCCTGACTTGTTTGCATCATCCTTGTGTACATTTTACTTAAGTCTGCAATTAAAGGAGAAACTGAAAGACTGAGGAAAGCGTAATTTGGCTTTCCATTCTTCTCCATGATGCTTTTTGGGTTTCCTATGAACTCTCCCATGGTTAGAACTCGGTCATGGTGAAACGCTTTTGTCCCTTACTTCTTCTAGGTAACCTCAATTAAAAGCCATGCAGAGTAACAACAAAACATTACCAACACATCAGTCATGCACGGTATGATAAAAATAAGTTCTTTTTTTGGGTGTTTATGTTTTGGTGCCTTTGAATGTCACAATATTCCTCAGTTCAAAGGAGCTGGGAAGGGTTACTTCGATTACTTTTTTGCTGCCTTCCAACACTGTCCTCTTTTCCAGTTTCCCCATCATATTGCATCTTTCATACGCCCTTCTCATTCAGATCCCCTTCCAATATTACCATGGGCTTACACTTCAAGCAGAATTCTTCCTGCAACTTCTCACCAACCATCTCAAGACTGTCTCTCATCACCTCCTTTCAGAGCAGACCCCCCTCAGCTGTGGACAACCTCCTAGCTGCCGCGGCTCCCCAAGATCCCCCACATGCTGCTTCTTGATACGGATGTAGTCTGATGTGAAGGTGAATCTCAAACAAGAGAAGGAGACAAGTACTGCTTGGGCCTAGCAGCTGCTTCAGCCAGTCACCATGGATGATATGCAAACCTCAGTTGGGGACTGGATGGGTATTTTAAGCAGCACAGATGCACAGTTGGAAAGCAGCCCGTTTAACCCGTGGCAATACCAGCTGCGAGGGATGACATAGAGCAACACGTACACTTTAGCAACGGAGCACTCAAAAGGACGTGGTATTTCTTAGCACAACCTAAAACACACTGACATGGGCTGTTCAAGCCATGACGGAGCGGCATCTCATATAGACAGTAAATACTAGCGGGCTCTCTCAGAGCAGCAGAAGAGTACGGGATGTTAGAGGAAACTGTTAGCATATATGGAAAACAGGCAGATTCAGTCTGGAAGTAGAAAGCACAGAGGTGGATCGCGGGGGAAGGAAAAGCTACTGGCAAGAGAGGAAACAATGAAATAGAGGGAAAAAAAAAAAAAAGACAACCAAGGGCTAGAAATCACAGTGAGGAAAACCCGTGCGCATACCCCCAATGGAGAGAGTCCCCACCCTCTGCTGAGCTTCCGGGCACGAAAGCTTGGGCAGAGCCTCAAGAAACCCTCAGCACGCTGACGGCTCTGACTGAAAATATGAGTCATCAGCCCCCAGGATGACTCACGGCCGCACTCCTCCACCCTGAGCGGCAAACGAAAATATAGATGAAGAGGAAGGTCGGGCTGAGGACAATACTACAAGCCAGGGAATTTCTCAGCCTCTCACTATGTCAACACTCATGTCATGAATCTTTTCACATTCAGCAGTTGGTGGCTGAGGAGGAGACAGCAGTGACCATCTGGGGAAGGAGAGAGGGGTGCCATCCTCCCTCATGGTGCCTGCCAGGGAGGGAGACATTTTAGCAACAGAAGTAAGTACCTGAGAGACAGAAAGAGGGCAACTGGTACTCCGTAGCTAGTTAGCAGGTGAACTAGGAACATGAAGGGGAAAAAAAATCACAAAGGGGTTTGCATCTCTTGGCTAACTGGGCCACGGCACGTGCTCCCACATCGTACCACACTGCTGTCGCTTCTCACCTCCCTTTCAGTTCAATGCCACATCCTCCCTTGTTTCTCTGTTATATTTGTTCAGACTGCGAGTTACTGGAGCTGTGACTCTAGCTCTTGGGCACTGTTTGCCCAACAAGGCCTCCATTTCCTTTGGCTTTTGGATCTGCCAGTGAGAGAATACTAAATCATTCACACGCCGTCTTGTCACATCACACAGAGCTGCCTTTCTTTGTATTGAGACTTTTCCTGGAGTCTTCGGGACATTACTATTCTGTTCCCATGACAAAGTGGGTTGGGTCATTTAGTAACACATAAAAAGATTATTAACACAAATCTGAGCAGCAACGTTTCAGCTTTTTTTCCCAGACCAGTGAAATTCAGCATTAACTCTAAGTGCAGTGAAGCATTCCCTTCATTTAAGTACTTCATCTTCTCTAATTACCTTCAGCATGGAATCCCCTTCCCTTTCCATTCCTTTCTAGCAGCTTTTGGCCTCCAGCTAAAACAACACCCTTTCACTCCTCTTTTTTATCAAAGCGTTGCCCTGAACATCGGGCCAAAGGATGTCAAGATAGATATACTTTTGTAGATACATTTAATGTTTATGTAAATGAGTGAATGTTCAAGTCAGAGTGTGTTTTATGGGTAACAGACAAGTTAAATTGGAACTTGAGCAGCACAGGATTGTCTTTGCGCCTGTCATTCATGGCCGCGATGTGCAGCAAACACCTCGCGCCCCAGGACAGTTTGGGTTTCGTGATTCCATAGACAGCAGTGGTTACTGACTGACTATCTGTTTGTTCTTAGCCACGAGGCTCTGCTTTGCTGCACGGACTCAGCCTTGCTCTTCAGAGATGCTTCCCTCTTCCCATTTCTACACAGATTCAGTTTTCACTGCCTGCCAGCTCCATGCTGCTGGCGCCCAGCTGAAAGGAGTGGTCAAAAGTCATCAGTGGCAACTCATTACATGCATGGAAACTCAGCCAGGAGACAGAGGCGAAAGGAACAGAGGGCTCACTCCCGTCTGGGATACTGTCACAAGGCTGGAAACATTTCCCCCTTTCCAAGGACCAGCCCATATGTGAGAAGCAACTAGTATGTGAATGCCATCCTGAATGCTTTTAATATGCTCCTGCATCTCAGAGAAAATTTAGGAAAATTTGAGATGCTTTGAAGGCCCTGCTGCTTTTTTTTTCTCTGCTCTTGCTGCTTTATTTTCAATCTTTTTCTGAGGTCGTGCTCCTTGGCTTATAACAGTATGACTTTCTCTATAGCAACTAAGCTATTCTGCACAAAAAAAACCCCAGAAATCAAGGTGTTAGAAAAGGCAAATGGCCCATACCTAGACCAGTACCTAGCAAGCTGCATCATAAAATGGTTCTCTTGGTGCAATGCTGTGTCTCAGAAAACTACTCTGGTGCCACACTTCATGATAAGACATAATGGCAACTTTTCCCCACGTCATAGTAACCCCACTTGTGCAATGTTCTCTAACGGACAAAGGGGTAAAAGAAGGAAAAAAGGAAGTATTTATGCCTTGTGGCAACAGTCCTGAAGCTTGATACCCTATTTTAGAATCTGCAATTTGAAGAGCTCTGCTTGTTTAGCCCAGCCAAGTGAAGGCTGGCACAAAATATGATTATCCCAGGTATATTTATAGAGGAGATACATCGGGGAGGAAGAAGAGCTAATGAAGAACAAATGGCACAAGAACAAATGGGAATAAATGAGCCACAATAAAATTAGGCTGGAAATTAGAAAATAGTTCTACCTGTGCTGTTCTGGAAGAGCCTCCCAGGAGGAGTACGGGGGAAAAAAAACATGGCTATTTTTAGGAAATAATAAGATCAGTTTAGCAAAGTTTTACCATTGTATGGCCTGACGGCTATGATAGCAGGGGATCATTTCAGGAATCTTCTAGCCCTATATACTTCTCTTTCTAGAGCATTTACATTTCTTCTGAAAACAGGCTCCCACAAGGCTCTTTGAATACCCTGACAGAGGCTTGTCTCTGTAATGTACCAGCCTTTTTGATCAAATTTTAATCCAATCTTGTTTAAGGTGCAGACTTGAATGAAAACAACAACAGTGATTTGCTCGACCAAATCGATCTGATGTTTGTCCAAAAGATGCTTTCTGATTCACTGTCCTGGTTTCAGCTGGGATAGAGTTAATTTTCTTCCTGGTAGCCGGTATGGGGCTGTGTTTTGGGTTTAGATTGAGAACAATGTCGATGCTAAGTACCGCTAAATAGTCGCTAAGTAGCGCTTACATTGGTCAAGGACTTTTCAGCTTCCCGTGCTCTGCCCGGTGCACGGGGGGCTGGGAGGGAGCACAGCCAGGGGCGCTGACCCAGACTGGCCAAAGGGCTGTTCCATACCATATGACGTCATGCTCAGTATATAAACTGGGGGAAGAAGAAGGAAGGGGGGCGACATTCGGCGTGATGGCGTTTGGCTTCCCACGTAACCGTTACGCGTGATGGAGCCCTGCTTTCCTGGGGATGGCCGAACACCCGCCTGCCCATGGGAAGTAGCGAATTAATTCCTTGTTTTGCCTTGTTTGCGTGCGCAGCTTTTGCTTTACCTGTTCAACTGTTCTCTTTTATTTTACTTCAACTATTAAACTGTTCTTAGCTCAACCCACGAGTTCTCTCCCTTTTACCCTTCCGATTCTCTCCCCCATCCCACCGGGGGGGGGAGTGAGAGAGTGGCTGTGTGGTGCTTAGTTGCTAGCTGGGGTTAAACCACGACATTCACACAGGAATTAAATTGCACGGCTTGCAGTACCCAAGAGGCAGTCTGAAGTGATCACCGAATACCCATTTATATTAACTCTGTTAATCTCTGCTGGTAGCACAAAAGGGGCTCAATGCCAGTACATCTTGCAATTTGATTTAGAGTTTGCTTTTAGACCTGTAAGTCCCAGCCTGCGAGCCCTCTAGCAGTGCCCACGGTGCTTGGGGGCCAGTGCAGAGCTGCACAGAGGGAGTGTGCGCTGCCATCAGGGTGCCACCATGCCCACCCCACTCATCCATCTGGTCAGGGGCCACGTGAGTAAAAGCCACAACACGTTTCCCCCCCCGCTGCCGTACCTGTGGCCTGCATCGCCTGCTCTGGTGCAAGACCCAAAGGAAGAGCACCCCCAAATTTCCCATTTCCCTCCCAAATACATCACCTGGCTTAACAAATGGTATTACATTGCCTTACAAATCTTGCCAAGCTGATACTAGGCAAGCTTTGGGTAAATGAGAACTGGGCCCTTTCTGTATATACGAGCACATGCATATTTCTGCATATATCATACACATGCAGATACACAACTGGAGGGCAGAGGAGTAAAACACAGCCTAAATCACCCCTGGCACCTGGGGATGCTGCATCAGCCTGCCAGAGCCACCACCGCGGCATCCCCACCAGGCTGCCAGGGCCGGGTGAGCTGCTAGCAGCCTCCCTCTGTCGAAGCCAGCAGCTATGCTCTGCGTCCTCCCAGCAGCACTGGGCTCTGCAGCTCTCTGTCTGCTCACGTTCAGGAATCCCATGACAACTGCCGTGATATATATTTTTAAAAAAAGCCCGGCCCTGCACAGGCCACTCCATTGTCATTGCTGCCTGGCCAGAGGGGGAAAACCCAAGGAGGCACTTTGCTGTTTCTATTTCTGTCTCCTGGACTGCAGAACACCTCATAGTTTAGCCAGTTCCTTGCTGAAGTCTGACTTTCACAACACTAAATATAGGGAATGTGCACTCTGCAAGGGCTAAATTTAGCTTTGCTGCGTTAGAAGGGGAGGTACCTCATTATTGGAGGCAGGAAAGCAAAACCACTGCAGGCAGGGAAGCTTGGGTGATGCAGTAGCAGCCACTGCTCTATTGTGCCAGCACAGGAAGGAACTTGAATTAGAAAGTTCAGTTCTGGGTTTGATTTTCTTTTTTTAAACAAAGCTGTTCAATGCCCTAGTGAGGTTTTACAGTAGTTCACCTCTTCCAGAAGAAATGACATATCTCCATGTTATTCCTGTAAAAACATTTAGGAATATTCCTTATTTCAATCAAGGAGAGACTTCAAAATAATACAAATTACAATTCAGGGTTGAAGGCATCTGAGCTTGCTACAGCTGGCAGGTAAAGCCTTATATAAAAGACCCTCACATGCAGTAAATCATGACTACCTGACATAAGCCTGGGCAGGCTTTTCAGGAATGTTAATCACTGCTAATCAAGGAGGACTGGCCATCTCTAAGTCAGCTGTTCCAGCACACTTGGCAGGGGGGCACATGACCTGGACCCTGTTCCCAAGCAGCGCCATTCACCACGGATTAGACAGCATGCCTCTGTTTCCCTACCTATCAGCTGGGGGTAACAGAATTCCTCCTGTGCTGCAGAGCATTTTCAGAGCTGAGTGGAGTTAAAGCCATTAACTTGGGCTGGCTGGCTTCTCTTTAGAAACCACAAAGGGCTGGGAAGATCGGAAAGACAGGATTTTGACCAAAATACTATGCAGAGAAATGTCTGACTGCTTGAAAACAGGTTTCCTAGCAGGTGCCATCACACATGACTCAGCAAAGGCAGGTGGCTGCCCGGAGGCACCAGACAGCCCATGCCTGCAGGGAGGGGATGGCCAAGGCTGCGGGTGCATCGCAGGTAGCGTAGTGCAAGGGGGTGGCCCCAAACCAAGCAGCCGACCGGAGGACTGGAAGCAGCTGATGGTAAAACTCTTTTCACAAATTATGATGGCATTTCAGAAGTGTGATGGTTAGGTTCTTTTAAAAATTTTAGAGTCCCATTTCTCTACTACCATTCTCATGTACCTGCAGTCTTATCCAATATGAAACAAGGTTAACAAGCAGGATCAGCTTCCAGGTGGAGAATTATTATGCAATAGGAAACCAAATCAAAACACCACTAACAATTATTTCATCTTCATACAGACGATGATGATACGCAAAGTACATGATAGAGAAGGTGACCTGTTCTGAAAAGAAAGTAACATTAGGACCTGCCAGACTTTCCTGTCAGAACCAAATATAATGACCAAAAATACCCTTTTCCAAGTCCACATTAGATTCAGCCCTGGTTAATTCATGACAAGTAACAGCACAACTTTTTTACTGTGGACTGCTGACAGAAGTACGTTATTCACTGGATGTCTATACCAGGAAAGTAAATGAGCCCAACACTTGTTCTCTAGTACAGACTGGCCCTTTTTCACCTACTCTTATAGCCCAAAACATTTTGGCCCTTGCTAAGTTTCAAGCTGTGCATGTGAATTGTCTGGGAGAGGGTTAGTTGGCAGGGGCCAAAACAGGTCAGTGACAATAGCTGAGCATTATAAACAAAGTCATACTCAGCATCTGGGAACAACCTCTGGCACTGTTTAATTTATTAGCATAAATATAGTCACTGAGCTTAAACTGAGGAAACCAAAACTGTCAGTCTTACCCCTCAATACATCCAATAAATAATGTTAAGTTAAATAGTCTTTGGTCTGACTCACAGGCTACACACATCTACCAGCCCTCTTGCCAGCAATTAACTCATACCCCATCACTTCAAATTTTGGTCCAGGGAGCTGACGATGGCATAACTGACACATGAGGCATTGGAGGAGATGAGTCCTTTCAGAAACGCAACAACCAGCAGGATTTTTAAGGATATTCAGGATTTTTCAGGATATTGATCCTCTCTATCAATCTATACTCTTTTGCCTCTCGGTGTGCAAACCGTGCTCCCTTGGACTCATGCACAGGTCACCTCGGACATTCAGAAGGCCTTACAAAAACACCTTATGACTGCATGTTCATGAAGAAACTATTGATAGAGAGAAAAGGAGAAACCATTTCCAAATATAAAGTCCTTGCAACAAAAGTAGAAAGCATGTGGAAAGGAAGGGGCTCCATACAGGACTGTGTCTCTAACTTGAATATTTCTGTGGTTTTCACTTCTGTCCCTGAGAGGCTGAAGGCCGGTTAACTCCATTCCTCCTTCACTTAAACCTCTCATGAGCCTGATAGTCTTCCTATATTCTGCATATTTCAACTGGTCTAATAAAAGATGCTACTGTTTCCTTCAAAAACTACTGCCCTCTCTGATACCAAGGGGCCATGAGCACAAACCCAAAGAGCAAAACGTTAGAGGTGATATCCTGCTTGTACACCTGAAGAAGAAAACCTGCTTTTTGAGATCCTTTTCTCACGCTTCTCACACACGCCAATGGAGACTTCAGATACTAATTATTCACAGCTATACAACATGGTCAGCGACAGCACAGCTGGAAATAAGCTGAATGAAATATGCAATATAGACTTATTATACCATAGACCAACATTAACAAAACAAAAACCAAGGAAACAAAGCACATGATTATGTAGAGAAGAAAAATTTAAGATAAAAGTAAGCAAATGGAGCCAGATCCCCAGGAGTTCCCTTGTTCATAGACTCATATCAAGAATTTATTTTGGTGTCATGTAACAATTCCAGCCACTCCTAACGCTACAGGCAAGAATTCTGTCCTCTGTACTTTCAAAAGGCAAGGGTATTTTATACTGTACTGGTTTGGGCTGTTGATTTTCTGCATAATAGCTTGTATGGTGCTATGTCTTGGATTTGTGACCAAAGCAGCGTTGACAACTTCGGGATGTTTTAGCTGTCGCTGAGCAGTGCTTACACAGAGGCAAGGCCTTTTCTGCCTCTCACCCCACCCCACCAGCGGAGCAGACTGGGGGTGCACAAGGAGCTGGGAGGGGACACAGCTGAGACAGCTGACCCCAACTGACCAAAGGGATATCCCACACCATATTACATCATGCTCAGCAATAAAAAATGGGGGAAGGAGGAGGAAGGGGGGGCACGTTCAGAATGATAGCGTTTGTCTTCCCAAGGAAATATTACATGTGATGAAGACCTGCTTTCCCGAAGATGGAAAGCAATGGACGCCTGGCTGCTGATGGGAAGTAGTGAATGAATTCTTTATTTTGCTTTCTTTGCACATGGAGCTTTTGTTTTACCTATTACACTGTCTTTCTGTCAACCCACAAGTTTTCTCACTTTTGCCCTTCCAACTTTCTCCTCCATCCCCCTGGGAGGGGAGTGAGCGAGCAGCTGGGTGGGGCCACGCTGCCTGCTGGGGCTAACCCACAACACATCCCTGGCCCTGCAAGACATTCAGTAGGTCGCCTTCGAGTGGGTTGCCTCTATTGGTATTTCAGCTGTAAAAAAAAAAAGGATAGCATTTACCTTGCACTCTATACTACTACACATTTTTAGACATTTGATTATTAATTATACTCTTGGTATTTATTCTAAATTTTCATCTTATTGGATTTAATTCTTAGTAATGACACTTCCTCTTTTTGGCTTAACACTTCCCATCCTTATCAACATTTAAGTATGTACTGTCTTTTATCTGTCACATCAATGAAGGTACTAATTTAATCTTTAAATCAATGTCAGCTGGGAGGGAAGCTTTATGAATGTAACTGAGAACCCCCAGTTCTTTTGTTGTGCAAAACAGATTGTTTAGCTGAGCTTTGCCTTTTCTCCAAGAAGAACATCTTCACAATTTTAATTCTGTATTACTAGATTGAGTTACTTTCCAATTTCCCCATTCCATTCTCTGTGTGTGCACAGAGAAAGAAACACAGGGGAAGTCAAATGAACACTAGCTCAGGTCAGCACTGACCACAGAAGCTTCTATAACAGAAATTCCCTGAAAAGAAAACATTACGCTGCCAGCCTATGTACCTGACAGGCAGAGTGAAGGAGAAATGGGCTAGGAGGTCTTCTAGCCTGTAAACAATCTAGTTGGTGCTCTTACAATGAGCTATTAATATTGTCTATCTAAACAGACACACGGGACTTATCATCCTTATCAAAAAATCTGATGTGAAACATATATAATGTCTGTAACATATAAATGCATGTTTATGTGGTTAGGTAGACCTAGAGCATACCATGAAATCATTTGGCACAATGACAACTTCATTGTCATACTGAGGGCTTTTCCTTCAAACACGGTTTTGGGTGCCTGTTTGGTATAGACCTGTCAGCTTATTTACTTTGTTTGTAGGCTTGTCCTTCACTGAGTGTTGTTCTGTTACATATTTGTTTATTATCCGCCACAACGGTTCTTGGTGCAAGACTGGAGTTCCTGGATCTTATTGTGATGACAAAGAAAATTCTTCCTCAGGCCAAAAATATCCTTCCTAAAGCTATCAACTGAAGTGATTGTTAACACTTACGTGAGGCCAATATCTCTGAATAATTGATGAAACCACAGACAGACATAAGATGCGCAATGCAATTAAAGGATCACCTACATTGATTTAAGTTGTATGTAAGAAAAGATGCAACCCATCTTCAGGCTTACGCAGCCAATGCCGTCTCCTTTGGAATCAGGAGTCATCGGTTGACTCTACCGTGGATAGAAGCCAACAAATCAAACATTTAGGACTTAGAAAAGTGCCTTGTAACTCCTTGTCCATGAGGTGATTAATTGCTAGACAAGAAAGTGTAAACAATCTGCAGATATAAATTCTTCACAACATCAGGAACAACATGGACAAGAAGGAACTTAATACATGACTTAGCTGGAGTATTTCTGCCATATTCAACTTTTTATTTAAAGGTAATTTACTTAATCTGACAGTATCCTGACCTAATGATCTTGCTGAGCCCAAGATTAAGATAAAATAGTGAATTTATATAGCATGTCAATGATCAGAGTATGTTATGCAATGATAATTCTATTAAATAGGAGTTCACAATGAGAATAATAAAGGCAAAAGATGTACAGCCAAATACTCCACACATATATTGTTTTCTTTTTATCCTATAGAAACTTTCTGTGTTTTTGTCCCGTTTGTCACACCACTCCAACCTTAAGCATCAACAGTAAAAGAAAACAGTAGAGATTGAGGCCAATTGACCATAATTTGGAGAAGGAAAGAAGAAAGCAAAGAAAGTACAAATGCTATAATCTTGTAACAAACAATAAAGACAGACAAACATGTTTGGATCGTATCACTGTCATAGGTGTTAGATGCACATTATTTTGCTTGCAAAGGATAAAAGGAAGGCAATTGGTAAAATAGCAGAGCCTGATTCAGGATACATTACTAGAGCTAAGGCAGTAAAATGGATCCATTAGTGAATCTGTTTGCTTACTTTCTGCACTTCAGTCAGCCTGAGATGGGCTCAGTCAACATGGTTATTTCCAGTTTTATCCTTCTGTTTATCTCCCATCTTTTCACAATGTAACTTCACATTTCCACTAAGTCTACATTAGTCAGAGCAGGCAAAGAAAGTCTAGTTTCATTTCCGTTAAGCATACATGAAATAGTTTTTTAAACCCATGTTTTTATTTACATCATTTTACAAAGTTACTTTGCAGAATTCTTTTGGATGAACCAAATTTCCTAATTCTCTAGTTTGGATTCCTCATTGAAGAGGTACATGTTTCCACACTGAGAAGGGCTGACTTTCTTTAAACAGGAGGGAGCTGGGCTCTGCATTTATGAAGTTAGTTGATCTAAAGTTACAGTTTCTTAAGAGCTGAAGAAGAAAGGTTTCAAAGCTTTCTTTGATCAAAGCTGCAAAGAGTGACAACGTTAGAAACAGGGGAAAGAATAAAATGAAGCAAACAAAGCAATATCCCAAGACTTCTGCCTGCCAATTCAACCTCCCAGTGCCAAAAATAGAGCAGAATATAGACTAACTTGTTAAATACATTTTTTTAAAAATCAGAGTTATGAGTTACGGCTCTCCAGTTTTTAAGATGTTTACATATCTAACTGACTCGACATACACAAAGCATAACTTTGAACTTCACAGGACTGCTGCACACAGGAACGTAAGCAGAGGTGGATTCGCCACCAGCAATGTGCATCCCATTGAATCACAGAATCATAGAATTGTTAAGGTTGGAAAACACCCTTAAGATCGAGTCCAACCGTTAACCCAGCACTGCCAAGTCCACCATTAAACCATGTCCTCAAGCATCACGTCTACCCGTCTTTTAAATACCTCCAGGGATGGGGACTCAACCACTTCCCTGGGCAGCCTGTGCCAGTGCCTGACTACTCTTTCAGTAAATAAGTTTTTCCTAATATCCAACCTAATATCCTAATATCCATTGGTATCGCCCCATACCGCAAATACGCTCTAGGCCATGCAAGGAGGCAGGGAACCTACTGCTGCATGAAGTCCCCATCCAGAACAGGCATACATCCAACACCAGTTAAATGCCCATCTCCTGCATGGAGTTTAAATACATTCTGGTAATTGAAAGTATAGGCAGGCAACAAACAAACCTCTTAAATTAGTTTCAACATGAGGGAAAACTAGATTTCTATTGCTATTAGAAACCTGAGCTCTTACTCCAAACCCCCCACAGCAATTTGCTGTAATCACTGCTGACTACTTGTTATTTTCTTTTATTTCTGCAATCTTTATCTTTAATGAGGTAGCTTTATCTTTTTTGAAACTGTTACAAGTAAACAAGGTAAAGAAAAATTATTCAAAGTATTAGAATAGAGGTTTTCATTTTAGTCAAATCTTTCTCTGATTATATTATTATACTTTAAAAAATAAACCTATTTTATATCCCAAATGAATTTAAACCAACTAATGTTAATAATTACCTATAATACTATAAATTAAGCAATTGAAAACTGTCATTTATTGAATCAGTAAGCTTTTGTAAGTAGTTAAACAAGTTAAATTTTTTTATAGAAAGAATGGGGTGAAATACCTTTAACTAAATTATCATATCCCACTTTATTTATAAAGTACGACAAACCATTTCCTGAATTAAGAAAGTTTCTATTCATTCAAATGTCAGCACCTACAGAGTTTCTATATTGGCATATTCACTGCTGTTACCCAGAATCCTGTAGAGTGCAACTTTTACTGAATATTTCAAAACTTGTTCAGTGTGGAAAACCTATTAAGTCATATTAGAAACAATTTAGAATGTTGGTTTTCAATGTATGAATCTGTGTTCCAGACTCCTTGTAAAATTAACTTGATACAAATGGTAAGTAGAAAGTTAATTATGCCATAAATATGAAACGTTTCATTCACCTTTTCCTAAATCTACTATAATGGGAATATTAGAATGCAAAAAAAATTTTATATAATTGCTTAAGTATACACAGCTACAGAATATCCTTTTTAGCTTAAAAAAAATTGTATAAAGATTTTTGTTTTATTACAACAACCAAATAAAAATATTTTATAGTTAGTGCCGCAACTCTTGATTTGGGAAAATACAAGTACAAAAAATGTAATTAAAGTCACTGAATTAAAAGACAGTTTTAAGCTTGTTGATTTAAAACTGAAGTGACTTAAAGTCAGTCCCTTGTAGATCCTATTGAATAACTGGTAGAAAATTATTTAATCTGATGAAGTTTCTTTCATCCTCACTTGCGAATCATTTGTGAAAGAGCTTCTGAACTAAATTATTGTATTAAGCATAATAATTAATCATTAATATTATTTACCAAATAACTGTGGGTCAGCAATGCCTTATCCGTAGATCATTTTCAGTTCTCTCTGAGAATCCAAAATTGAAATTTTGGGTTGAATTTTCTCAGCCTCAACCATATACATTATGCAAGTCATACTTCAGTCTTCCATTTCTACACCAGATAAGCACAATTCTTAGGTTTAGTTTTGCAGCAGAAACACTTGCATGTGTGAACTGTTTTCCACTTGCATTCTCTACCTATTGGCCACCTTTGCTTAGACACCTATTACACAGACCTCTGGCAAATAGCCACATGGGAGATCTCTAAGAAGCAAGCAGAAACAGTATTGTAGGAACTTGAGTGAAGGTCCCTTTCTTTCAGAATATAGCTGGACTAATGCTTTAATGCTAAATTGAAAAATTGAAGTGCAAATCACTTCTGACCATTAGGACATACTGAACCCAGAGGCAGCTGCCTTTCCCCAGCAGCGGTTCAATATTTGTGCACAATTTGTGTAGAAACATCAGCAGTTCTTTCAGAGTAAAGTGCAGGATGAAGCAGCATACGGTGTCCTGTCACTAATCACCCCAGAAGGAAGGTCCTTCTAAATAGATGAATCAATGAAAGAAACTCATTATTCAATGAAATCCATTGTACAGAGATTTGAAGTATGCAGGAGAGTAAACGTAAATTAGAGTATGTACTATCCCCGTACATAAAAGCTGTCATCTATACTTCTATGCTTTACTCTCACAGTTACAGCACCATTCAGTTTCTCCTCATAGATAAAAACGTACCATGAAAGACAAATTTCCATCACTGTCCATGATCAATTTAATCTAATGTATGGCACATGAGACAGGCGAGAACCCGTAAAGCAAAGGTCCTACTAGTTCATATCAGGATCAACTGCTCCTGATTTCAGCAAAAGCAGGCTCAGAAGTCAGCAGTAACAGGTGCCTCTTGTGCTCCTGCATCTGCTATAAGGTGCTCCCCAGTGCACCCAAGGCTCCCATGGTGGTCCCCTGCTTCATGGGGTGGAAGCACCGCTCCCCCCAGGCCGCCCACTCCCCCCGCCCCCAAAGCACCCGCCATCCCGCATCGGCAGTGCGGCAGGCCCCCACACCGCATTCGTTCCCTCAAGCCTGCAACGGCTCAGAGTAGAGGCCACGCTGGCACAATTCTAGCTCCATCAATAACTTGCACTGAGACAATTCTTGTTACACGTCTATTTATAGGCAGGGTAGGCCTATAAATATCCAGGAGATAGGTCAAATACCATAAAAGAGCCTTTTCCTACTCTCATTCCACAAAGCAACACCTGGCAATCACGGTCAGTAAAAGATATTAATGAGGTGGTGTTTCCTGCTCACAGAGCAGCTGAGTAAGAGGCCAAGGACATTCCCGCTTCTGCAATAACAGAGCTATGGCACTGAAGCACAGGGGCTAGGGGCTGCAATCGAGCATTACTAATGTGCTCAGTAGCTTAGGTATTAAGTTCACTAAAGAATAAAAAAGGCATGGAAAGAACACGTAGGCAAAATGTAATGGATAGCCACAGGTGGGAGGAAAAATCAGCTTTGAATTCTCCCTAGAATAATTTCTTGCATAAGACTTTTATATAAGCTGACAGCCTTTCACATTCTCAGAATAGGATCCCAAAATTCACTGGCAAGGTCTGCACCCTCTGGTAAAAATGGCCCCAAGACGGCACTCACCAACTACCACGCTGTTTATTATCAGGGAGAACAAAACCAGCCAGTTTCAGGTGGGGTCGGAGCACCGTTTCGACAGCATCTGGGACTCTGATGTCACCCACTGTGTCAGCTTACAACCTGGCACGGCTGGAGAGGCACCTCGCTCCCTGCCTCTGAACTGTGTGGAAGACAGCTACACCGGCAGGGGCAGGAAGGAAAGCTCACCTTGATCAAAGCCTCTCTGGTGTCCAGGCTTTTAAAGAAAGCAAAAAAACCGCAGCGAGCTCTCTCTGCCTCCTGGAATTGCCATTCTGCAACAGTACAAGTGCAGGCAAAACCAGCCAGCACCGAGGCACCCTGCTAAGCTAGCGGTGTGTACAAGCACGCACTTACTTGCCAACAGCCCCAGAGAAGCCTGAGCTCAAACAGAATACTCTAAGATGAAAGGAAAAACCGTGAAGCCTGTCCAGCCTTTGCCACGTGAGCACATTTTTGCTCCAGGGTGCCTTTATACATTTCAAGCCACCCAGTTGTTTTTATGGACGAGACCTATGCTCAGCATGTCATTTCAAAGTGAGTCAGAGGCACAAGCAGCCAGAGAAGGTATAGGTTTGGTTTCACATGCCAGGCTAACGCTCACCTCATTTGTTTTGCTATTTGGAAGCATATGCCCAACTGAAGAAACAGAGAAACCATAAAACCAGCATTATTTTACAGCAGTGCCCAAGGGACTCGTCACCTGACATTCAGCACTGCCAGAATTGCCGGTACAATGAGGACAGTTACATTTCCTAACTTTGCTTGCCTACTCACTCGGGAGGTGAGCACACACTCCTTCGTGGAAGTTAAGAGGGGGGCTTGGGTTGTATTTTACCCTCCTCGTGAAATAAATCATTCCCTCAAGATTTTCAAGAAAATCTTGACAATATTACATGACCATATCCCCAAATACTCCAAATTCTCAGCACAGAAAAGTAAATCCCTCCTTTGATAAAAAAGTGCCATGATTTTTTAATCTAACCTCATGTTTTGGGGGCCTTCCGCTTCTAGGAGTTCAGGATTGGAGAAGTTATCATACACCCAAATCTCTTAAGAGCATACATTTTAAACAAAGACGACAAAGAAAGTAACGATATCCTCACTGGGCAGGTATAGCCAATATAAGCAGCATGCAAAAGGCTACAAGAGGAAATCAGTACTACACAACACAAATCCAGATTTTCAGAATACTTTTGCAGTGCTTTCTGAAAAAATGAGCCTCTTTCTTTGCATAAAGAACAACTGCGATGACTTGGCGTGGAACCTCTTAATTGAAGCCACTGCCAGACAGAAAGGAAAAACAAAACCCACCCTGTAAAGAACCTGCTGTGCAACCCCGTTTGGAAAGGCAGAGAGGTGTCATGTCTGCACACAAGCTGAATCCCCAGGTATGAAACAGAGGGAGAAAAGACAGGCAGCCTTTCGAAATGTCCCAAGTGATCCTCACAAAGGCAGGAGGTTCATATACCTCACCATTTCGTACTTCTGGTAAGGAATATTATTTACTCCTTTACAACATAGACCATAGCAGACTTCTGGAAAGCTCCCTCAGCTTAATCCAAATCAGGTTCTAGATGTGCTTAAACACTTCCACAAGCCAATATTTCCTATTTCTGATCCTGCAAAAATTACCAGCTAAGAAGTCCTCTTGATCCTGATCAGGATTTTGAGGTGCCAAGATGTATGAGAATGGATAACTTCGGATAGACAGATCGTTGTCAGTTTGAACCCAATTATTTAACCCAGATGGTGTGGGGAAGGCTCACTGTTTAACAATTCCAGCAAAGAAGGTAGAAGATATGGAGATTTACATTGTTCTGCCCTGCTCTGCTTCAGCTGAGTGTCTTTTTTTGTTTCCAATTCCTATTCATGTGTTTACCTGTTCATACTGCACCAAGCAGGCCTGATCTCGTATTGTCATATTGAGGGGAATAAGAAAAAATTCCTCTGGAGCAGGTCAAGTCTGTGGTGAAAAGGGCTGTAGAAGTATCTAGAAAGACAGTATAGGTCATCCAGTTCATTCAGAAATAAGATCATGATGTAGCTGATCAAAGAAAATACTGTATTATTTGTATTATTCTGCCCAAATCAAATTAGTTGCCCATGCTTTGGCCTAGAAATTAGAATCATTCAAGTGCAGTGATTTGCAACACTTTCAACGTGCTCACCCTAAAAAAGTTGCCCTTAGGAAACAGACTCCACACATTGAAACCAAATCCACTATCAGGTTTTCCTTAGTCCCATTTTGCACAACCCTTAGAAGCAGCCCAGCCCTTCTGCCGCTCAGAGTTCCCAGCACTGCAGGGTCTGATGCGCAGACGGATCCTGCTGCTCTCCAGTGCGTTACTTAGACCTTGTCCGCGCTGGGGAGTTCAGCCACTGGCGGCGGGTGAGTTTGGGTGGACAATGGCAGCGTAGGCAGGCAAGGCTGGTGTTGGTGCTGGTGTACAGTCCAGCCCAATTTCGAGCAGGAATGAGCTATGCTTCAATAGGTATTGGCAGCTCATCAAGCCCAAGCTTGTGGGAAGTCTTGCAATTCTGCCCTACTGTTGTAAGAAGCAAAGGAGAACAGGTCTCTGTACTGCACAACTGTGCCTGTAAACAGACTTAACACACAGCCTAGAAAATAACACTCAAAAGTAGATGCTCCTCAACAGTCAGCTGCTAAAAAGAGGGAGTTTCATATTTAGGCATTGTTACATGAGATTAAGGTCTTGAAAAACCAGCCCTAACAGTCATTTCTCTCCCTTTCTGAGCTCACGGCACATTGTCTCGGGCTGGTATACCCTGTTGATTTTTAACCACCTCTGTTCTGCCTCATGAGTTTGCTGCCTTGCTGGGCTCCAGCTAGAGCTACCCACACAGAGCAACCGGAGCGCAGGGAGCTCCAAGGCACAACAGCCGTCAGGATCACGAAGGCACAAAACCTGATTCTCATCTGTTTGAACTCAGTCCTCCTTCCCCCTACTGTGAAGACGCCTAAGCAAGGTCATGCCTAAAGTCAGCTGAAGCTGAATTGCTGCAAGGCAAGCTCTGCTGAGGGGAAAAGGTTTTCAGCAGTATTCTGGGCCAGAAAGGACCAGCAGACCACCTAGCCTAGCCTCCTGCCTGACAAAGGCTACTACAGAGAATAGCTGCTGGGAAAAGGCATCTCCTTCTAACCTGGCAGTGAAGTACCAGCAGGCCAGGACAGGTCCAACGTCAGTCTCTCCAGTTCCTGACTGAGAAGAATGAGGGGTGTTTACAACATGGCCAACAACATTCAGTTTCTTTCCTCACAACAAAATAAGCCAGCTCAGGTTGCCCTTGAAATCCATTTTATTAGGCTGCATTTATCCCAAGGCAACCAAGCCTCTAAATCCTTGAAAATTCCTTCCTCTTCTCTCCTCCCTGCAACACTTCTGCCCAGGGAGAGGAGCCTTAACACTTGCCTGCCAGTTTCTTCTCTTTGCAATCTCTCTTTTCCCCTGGTTCCTCAGGCTAGCTCATTCTCCCAGGTTTAAGGCCCTGGGTTCATGACACACCTTTTAACCTTTTCTTCCCCTAAGATAAAGCTTAAATCACAGAGCATAGGTAATAAGTGAGTGGATAAGCCACTAAAGACTACGACTTACCTGGACTAGATTGCAGCTACCTCCAGCCACTTCCCCTTTGTAATGTTCCCTTGAAAGCTCTACATTCCCTCCCTTTTCTTTGTACTTACCTGCCATACACGGAGGTGGTGAGACCTTGTAGCAGAACGGCACAGTAGCACTGTTGCATATGGTGAGAGGAGGCAAAATAGCTTACAGGTGGACCAAGAGAGAGAAGAGCTGGAGCAAGGTAAGGGCTGGGATAAATAGGCAGGGCAGTCCCTGAATTTTTTAACTAGCTACAGTCAGCTGACTCTGGTCCCATTTAATTTGGGGCTGCATCAATACCTGCTTAGCTCTGAAGTACAAACTGCCCCATCAAGCAGAGATTAGGTCACCTGTTCCCATGGATGCCTTTCTGACTACGATACCAGTAGCCTCCTTTTCATTCTGTGTAGAAAGCAGGGAAAATAATTGTTTATCCCAAAGAAGGCAGTATAGGCAATGGAAGAAACCAGTGTCCTATGTCAGTAAATAAGGTAGTGCAAGAGAGCAAACTGATAATTTGAAGCTAGACCTGGCACAAGCAGGTAGCCTTACTGGCCACCAGGACACATAGCTAATTTGGGCTGGTTTTGTGTATGAGAGGAGAGTGAGGGCATTCACCAGGTCTGGCATGCTTTGCTAGACCGGGTGGAGTGCTGCACATGGGGCCATGCTGAACCATGGGGGAGGCATACAGTGGCCCATGACCACGCTGAAATCAGCTGAATTAAGTGCAAAAAACATGATAGCCATGGGAGGGAGCTCTTAATTTATTGCTGTCTTAGACTGGGTGGGGGTTTCTGCAGCCCTTAGTGAGAGATAAAAGTAGTTTGCAAAGGAAAAGCGAAACAGCATTTAACAGTCACAGCCCGATCTCCGAAATCGCAAAGAATGAAATGAATGCTAACTTGAGGGGGGAGGGAGGGAATTTTCCCATCTCGTCTCCCACATTGCATCACTCACTGCAGTGAGCTCAGGTGATTAATACAGACTGATGCACTTGTCTAACACATGCTTTCATACTCGTAGTCATTATGAGGAGGAAAAACCCAGAGAACGAATAAACCCCAAGGACTCTCTTTTAGAAAGTTCAGAGCGGAACATTTTCAAGAGTGGGTGTTTGCTGCAGGCCCCTGTGAGCTGAGCTCTTTTTTCCTTGCCCCTCTCATTTAAGCCTTCGTTTGCACAGTGACTCTCCTGCTGTTATAGGCTCACTGAGCAAATGGCTAAGGAAATATAAAAGCCAACTGAAAAGAAAAAACTTCTCAGTCTGTATCCATTTAAGGGTACAGCAGCATGAGCACCAAGTTTCATTTCAGAGGGCAGATGAGGATCAAGTGCTGTGATCAGTTTTAAGAAATTCCGTAACACTTTGTGGAACAGGATGTGGCCCAAAATTGTCAGATTATAATAACCAGTGGCATGGTTAGAAAGTGTGACAGTTCTTCATCTGAGAGATGAAGTAGAAAAGTACCTATTCCAGAGGCTATAACAACTCCCTCTGAAGGAAGAAAAAAAAATATCTTCATTGAAAAAAAAAAATCCATGGATTTCTCTTGCAAAGATGCTGGAATGATCTCTTCCTACCTTCACTATTTTTTTTTTTTTTGGAAGCCATAGGCGTTAACACCATAACTGCAAATTAAAATTTATCACATTTGTTAAACTCTGTCATAGGATGTCATGAAGGTTTGGTTATTAAAAATGCTTACAAGTATAATTATTGTTTTAAACAAATGTATTTATTAGAAATCAGCTATGTGGGGGAAAAACAGAAGAAATAAATCCCAAGGATTCCCTTTTTGAAAGTTCAAAGAAGGTGATGTTTTCAAAAAAGGAATTTTGCATTATTCGTCTGTCTTCCCTTAATATTTTTTTTAATCCACTGGCCAATTTCAACCAATGCTAAACAAAAGGCAGAAATCCCTACGAATTTTCCAAAACCTACTGTCTGAACAGGAGAAGGACTCAACATGGTGGCTCTCCTGTGGGGAAAAGCCAGCGGAATAGGGATATTCAATGCTTGGTGCTAGCCAGCAGGTCTGTCGGCACATGTGAACTGGACAGCCACAAGCATGTGGAGAGCATGCAGTTTTCTTTGGCAGGTGAAAACACATGCTGAGGAGTTAGAATAATTCTTGGGTGGAAGCAAGAGAAGTTAGCAGATAAAGGACCGAAAGATGAATCCAGGCTTACTGGTTCTGCTTATTGCTCTGCTGCCTGGAACCTGCTGCTTTATCTGCGATTTTCTTTTACATAGCCCCCACTCCAAATGTTCATTAAAATAGATATGACTGTTAAAGTATTTAATGGCAGTGATAAGAAAAAGTCTGTGTACTTGTAAATAATAGCACATGCACAACAGATGAGAGTGAGGCATACAAATATCACCAACATCTGTTCTTATACCTGTAACTTCTCTTTTCCCCTGACAATCTTAGCTCTTCAACATATTTGCTGTGATGACCATCCTGGAGCAAAGGAATCCAAACACATACGGACTGGCCAAGGGACACTCTCCAGAGCATGAGATACAGTTTTCTCAAACTGTCCCCATTGAGAAAACATTAGCATCTGAGCTTCTTTTGTTTTCTGAGGAAAGCTGAGGTTTACCCAGAAGCGACATATTGGTTCAGATCCATTGCCAGTGACGACAGACACTGACTATCCATGGTTAACCAAGAAGCGTATTTATTTTTCACGCAATAGGCTTGATTCTTCTGCTGAAGACTAACAGAAGATGACTTGGTTCCCACATCCTTGATCCTACAGATATGGCATGCACAGAAAGAAGTGCTAAACAAAATCTGCATTCTCTGTTTTACATGAAAAAATAAATAACAAAAAAAACCCAAAACAAAACAAGGAAGAAAAAAGCAATAGGATGGACTGAGAATATTCCACAAATTCCCAAAGGTATTTGGCTCCTGTTTCAGCATGTACTATATTTAGATACCTTCACAGAATTGGGCTATAGTCACTTCTGTGATTCTCTGCAGCAATAGCATTGCACGGTGTTTAGTTAGCCTCCTGGTACCCGCCTCACAGAGAACCAAAATAGACAAGACTAACTAAGATTATAAAGATGAGGATCAGAATCTTCCTCTTGTAAACTCTTGGGTGACTTGTATTGGGTTTGCATGGCAAGGTTTTGGTAGCACAGGGGCTACAGGGGTGGCTTCTGTGAGAAGCTGCCAGAAGCTTCCCCCATGTTCGACAGAGCCAATGCCAGCTGGCTCCAAGATGGACCTGCTGCTGGCCAAGGCCGAGCCCATCAGCAATGGTGGTAGCGCCTCTGGGATAACAGAGTTGGGGGGGGGGAGGGGACGGGACGACACACCAAACCTGTGCAACTGCAGCCAGAGAGACAAGTGAGACTATGTGAGAGGAACAACCCTGCAGACACCAAGGTCAGTGAAGAAGGAGGGGGAGGAGGTGCTCCAGGTGCCGGAGCAGAGATTCCCCTGCAGCCCCTGGGGAAGACCATGGTGAGGCAGGTTGTCCCCTTGCAGCCCATGGAGGTCCACGGTGGAACAGAGATCCACCTGCAGCCCATGCAGGACCCCACGCCAGAGCAGGGGGATGCCCAAAGGAGGCTGTGACCCTGTGGGAAGCCCATGCTGGAGTGGGCTCCTGGCAGGACCTGTGGCCCCGTGGAGAGAGGAGCTCAGGCTGGAGCAGGTTTGCTGGCAGGATTTGTGACCCCATGGGGGACCCAGGCTGGAGCAGTCTGTTCCTGAAGGACTGCACCCTGTGGAAAGGACCCACGCTGGAGCAGTTCATGAAGAACTGCAGCCCCTGGGAAGGACTCACGTTGGAGAAGTTCGTGGAGGACTGTCTGCTGTGGGAGGGAGCCCACAGTGGAGCAGGGGAAGAGCGTGAGGAGCAGCAGAGATGTGTGATGAACTGACCGCAAGCCCCATTCCCCGTCCCCCTGCACCACTGGGGGGAAGGAGGTAGAGAAATCAGGAGTCAAGTTAAGCCCAGGAAGAAGGAAGGGGTGGGGGGAAGGTGTTTTAAGATTTATGTTTTCTCATCCTACTGTGATTTGATTGGTAATAAATTAAGCTAATTTCCCCAAGTCGAGTCTGTTTTGCCCATGATGGTAATTGGTGAGTGATCTCTCCCTGTCCTTATGTCGACCCACGAGCCTTTCGTTACATTTTCTCTCCCCTGTCCAGCTGAGGAGGGGGAGTGATAGAGCAGCTTTGGTGGGCACCTGGCATCCAGCCAGGGTCAACCCACTGCAACTGTATAACTACTCATTGAAAAACAAAACAACACAACACTGAACGAACAAAGACCAAAGGCCTCTGCTACATGGAGAATGCCACATTCATGTCGAGTCAGCTTAAGACATCAGCAAAACAAATGTATGCCTGCATACAGTTGACTGAAGAGTCGACGGTAGTGTGTAGAGTAGCCTTTGTATGTTTGGTTCAAGGTCTCTTTCAAACCAAATTGTTCTCAGTCTAATTTTATGTATCTGAATGCTTCAAGTTGGATGACTGAAGGAAAGATTTTGATACAACTAACTTATTTAAGAGCACAGGATACATCAAGAGAGGAGCATGTTAGCAGGACCAGGGAAAAGCTGGCAGTATGGCAGTGGAAACAGATGGTCTATAAGCAAAAACTCTATTATGATTAAGAGAAAGTGTTGTTAATAGGGTTACATTTCTAAAGGAGGAGTTCTGCCAAAACCAGCACAAAACAGAGTAATTATTAAAAATGTGATTTAAGTGATCAAATTAGATTAAAAAGTCATTGTCTCTCAGCTGAGATGCGAGCACCGAGCATGTGTGTGTTTCTACTCCATTAGAATATGAATGAAAAAGACTGAACGTAAACTGCTGTTTCCAGGTGAGGGACAGAAACTTCCTAAATGACGCTAATTCTGTCATCAGCTGTTATCTGACCATACCCCAATGCCCTGATCTAACTAAAAAACTAAGCAGGTACTAAAGTGGGATACAGACTTCAGTGGGTCGTTATTATATACCTAATTTGTGCTGCTTAGCGGGCATGAATTCAGAATTTAAAAGTAAGTAAATAGTTTAAGCTATGCTGAACTATGGAGTATGACCTAACAAGCCTGGTGGGAAGGCACAAATAGGAAGACAACAGCAATTTCAATAAGTGAAATTAAATGCTGGAAGTACCCATGAAATCAGCATGAAATCTGCACAGCAAAAGTGATGAAAAACAAAGGAAGAAGGGGGAAGGAAAGTTATATAAATATCACAGCTGGATGTCACTTGCTGGTAATTCTTAAACCAGTACTCCAACTGTTAAGAAACAATGCAAAACCAAAATACATTAGGGTCAGATTTATCCCACCTAACTTCGCTCACTTACCATGTCCAGCATAAGATAACAGGTGTATATTGTTCCTGTAGATAACAGAGAGACACATATCTCCTGAGGGTAACATCTCCCACCCTAAAAACAGTTTCTGAGATATAGATGTGTCTAAGCTGCGGTTCTTAGCTCCCCTCTTAAAGTCACTGAATGCCCTGATTTAGTCTTCAAAAGTGATAGTCATGGGCTGGCACATCTTCACGTTCAAGGGGCTGCTGAACAATCACTAAAGATGCTCATTTCTAGGAGTGCATAAGAATTTACTTATCTGTGAAGATCTTGCCCTCTCTTTTTTGAGAGCTAACTACAATATGAGAAGATGCAATACTTCAGACTCTTTACCCTGGTAAGTAAACTCTGATATTAGGCCCAACACCCTGCTCACTGTATATTTCTTTCCTTCAGCAGGGTTGCTGACATGAAACGGGGTATATACAACAATTATTTCAGTAAAAATTTCTTGACCTTGAACGGGGGCTGAAGGGCTTAAGAGAGCCCTTGAACTCTCAAGCAGGAACTTGCTGTCACTGTTCTCTCCCAGGGCTGTGTCCCAGCCTCTCCCCACGTCATATAGAAAGCCTAGGAGACTAACTCAAAGCCTGTGGTTTTCTGCACTTGAGCAGGGTCCAAAGGTTAAATACTGATACAGACACATCCAGGCCTGCAAATATCCACTGTCTGCACCTGCCTTCTCTCAGCAAAAAGTGCATGTGTTAAACATGAGATGTGGAAGGGAGGAGAAGGAGCAGCTCTAATAGCACACGCAACATCGTACCTGTAGCCAAGGGTTTGGGAAGCATCGTGGTAAAGTTAATCATCTTTATCCACAATTCAGACTTTACAGACTATTACAAACTCCATAATCATACTGTCCATTTCATCTGTGGCTTCATCACAAGCTGCAGATGTTTATTTTACTCCAGAATGCTTTCAAAGCAGCCTGTGATGAGTGAGCCATACAAGAGGCAGTCAAGCCCCAGGACAAGTATCATTAGTATTCAACTTATCCAGAGCTGAGAAGCACTAATAGGAAAAGTACTTTGGGCACTTATTAGCTGTCTCTTTAATATGACTGAGCAGCAAGAAAATGTCTGATCATCTTGCACTAAGCTTTTGCCACAGCACAGCGGCAGCACACACTGGCATTAAGAGTACATGCAAAATGAGCCTCATAAGCCTCATACAACATTAGAACACCAGAGATCACCAAATATCCACAGACAAGGCTGTGGGACTCCAGACCACAAAACTATTCTCCAGAACACAGACTTCTCTGGACACAAGCCAGCTAACACAGAACGACAGCCCAGGAGGCCACAGCAAATGAGAACTACAAAGCGGGGAAAAACTTGCCACAGGTCAATTTTTCCATCCCACCTTAAGAATGGTGGAAAACTGAAGAAGCAACAGGCTTTCTAACAACACCTCAGGGATGAATCTACAACCTGCAGAAGCTTCACTGGGAAGGAATAACTTTTTCTAAGTTGCCTCATGCTCAGTACAGGTGGTGACCCTTCCTCTCAAAGCTGTAGATAGTGAGTATATACATACACGTACATACCACATCAGTGAGCAGAAGTGGGGGAGCGTCTCCTCTCTCAATGGCGAGGGAACTTCTCTCCACCATCAACAACAAAGTTGCTAGCTTGCATCTCAAAGCTGCCAAATACCAAAAAGTTAGATCATCTCATTCAAGGAGTGATTTCGGGCAGTGTTCGGCAAAGGCTGCTACGCTGCTCGGACGCAAACTTAACGTTACATTTCCCAGTGGTGCTGCTGAAGTCAGCTTGGTTATTTCCCTGTGTGACATCAGGCACGGCCTACAGGGGCTTTGCCTTCCATTTCATTGCAGCTTACATCGGTGTTGTGAGTGGGGCATTCAAGGCATTCAAGTAAAGCAGCAAGTACCTTACATGGGCTTGCTGTCTGCTTTTGCCATTGCGTTTCCCTGCCTTGCATGGTATATGTAGGACAAAAGAATCAAACCAAAAGGGGCAAAGAATGTGCATGCATACACAAGTAAACCAAGCAGCGTGGTCTCTACCTGCAAGACTGACAGCCTGTTCCTGAGGTTGCAGACCAGCCATTACAGCCTAGGAGTCCAGTATTGGAGCTCAGTGCCGAGCTCGATCCTCAGCTGCCTGAGGAATCGTAGGGAACTGACTTCCACATGCTGCATTTCACCATGCAAAGCAATTTACATTGGTGTTCTCAAGAATTTGGAAAACTGCAAGTAACCAGCTGAGGCAAGGCCTGGAGGGAAGAGCAGGGGAAACTCCAGACTCACACGAATGGACACTTGCTCCAGGCTTCACACCAACAGCTACTCCACACCACTGCCTGACAATCCCAGGCACCAGGCAGCCTAGTGCCTACCTAGTCGCACCAGGCCCCGTGGCTCTCCGTGAGCCTAGCAAAGCATGGCTTTTTCTACCGGCCACAGAAGTGCTCCAGAGCAGAAAGCACGAGAGGAGATCGCTGCTCAGAGGCTCTGCACAATGATGCCAGCTCAGGTGCTGCCTCCTCTGTGGCCTGGAGGCCCACAGCTTGCTTGAAATGTATCTGCAGGTGCAAAACTGCTAGCACATAGCAATGCTGTCCAGTAACTCGGACCACCTTACCACAAAACAGAAAGGACTGGGCAATAGGACTAGCACAGACCGCAAAAAAGGACGCTTTTGACAGAGGTACAATTGGAACGAGTTGGCAGACCTGTTATCAACACCACGTTGACATGGAAGTGCCATGAACTTTTTTCTTCTTTCCTATAAATTGTGCCTCTCTGATTGCCTGGTCACTTTCTTGGGCTCCATTCTTTGTACTACAAAGACCACACCACAAAACAAACACACACACACACCCCCCCCAAAACCAAACAACTTTAAAAAGTCTTATTCCTCTCTGAAACCATTCTATTTTAGTTATGCCTGACTGGCAGGAGGGCTAGTGGATCTGCCTCTGCCTGTAGCAGCGTGTCCACTCTCCCTTCTCCCAGCACATAGTGATATCAGCTTTGGCCATATCAAATCACAGAGAAAACAGGAGAGTTTTGACAAGCTCCACCACACATAGGAAGCAGGAGAGATACCCCTCCAAAGCTATGCGTTAAAGCGACCAACTGCCTACAGCCACTATGGAAAAAGCCACGGTGTTCCCGTTTCCATCTCCTCTTAGCTCAGAGTTCCTCTTTTCAGCGGCCCATTGGTCAAAGAGGTAGCCCTGAATGTTCCTCTGTGCCTCTGTGCTGTGGCTTAGCTACAGCTCTCTAAATCAAGGTGTGAAAGGACAGGAACGGTTATTAAAGGTTTCCACTACAGAACAAGAGCTCTCACTTTTCGCAGCTTGAAATAAACCCCACTCGCAACACAGAAGCAAGTGCAACCACAGCAGGGTTTGAGCAGGAAAAGCCTCCACAGGGGGGCTAGCGAAGGACGGGTGAGGGAAAGGAGGTGGTTCTCTGTCACCAGAAAAAGTACTGCCACCCAATTGTTTCCACCTATAGTCAGCCCCCCCATGACGCCCCAGAAGCGAACACAAGAACTGACCACCAAATGACAATATATAAACTCTGTGAAAGGGGGCTGACAGTAGCCACTTTCTGCTCTGCCCTGACAAAGAAGCCACCAGCAATGAGACTCCACGCTGCAGCCATCCTCGTCATCTTCTGCCTTGGCGTCTTCACTGCGCGCACGGCGAAAGGTAAGTTCACAACCCAAGGGGAAGACGGGAATTGCTCCACGTGCCACCAGTGGCCTGACGAGCAGGATTCATTCTCAGCCAGAGCTGATTCGTAAGATAAAACTCACGAGAGAAATCCACAGCAGAACGGCAGGAAAGTCAGCTTTATGGGAGATTTCATCCGACGTCCTCCCGACTAGTAGCTGGCTTCTGCCTTAATGCAAGGGCAGTTTCTGTGCCTGAGAACACTTAAGGGGTTTCTGCACATTATTCTCTCTCTTGCAATCATGAAATCTTGAAGACACCATGTCTTTTAATCTCACTGATGCCATATAGCAATGAGTTCTATAGGTTAATAACATTTTATGAAAAATATTAAGTGAAGAAGATATTCTTTTTTCTTTTTTCCAGATATACTACTTTATATGTATTTTTATTATATTATTTTTTATTTGTCTTTCTCTAACTATATAGCCTTAATCCCTCTAATGTCCCTATTTTAAAAAGGTCTTCCTGTTCTCTATCACATATTGCCTATTTGCGTGTTTCTAGAAAAATATTTTGGTACAGACAGGCAAACTATGAACAAAAACTGCAAAGGAGAGCAATGGATTTATGCAATGTCTTCTCTCTCGTCCTGATTTCATACAATTTAAGGTCGTCTTTGAGATCATTTCTGAGCACTCGGATAAGGCATATTTATCAGCCATGCTTTAAATAAGTTTGTCTACAGTGATGTTTAGGTCTGTGACTTTTTGCTGCTTATACACAATCAGATTCATGCAAACAAGCACATAAAAATCATAGAAAACACTCATATGCAAGCTGTATGCAAACCCACAAAAATATGCAAAGAGAAACACACAGAAAAGGCATCTTCACAAAACCACACCAAAACCAAACTGAGACCTGCTAAGCATTCACAACATTATGCAGCTACAGGCCGAGTATGCCGACCTAGGGCCCCTACAGCTGGATCATCCTACGTTCTCGTACGTTGATTAACACTACTGCCGTTCATCTCAGCAACACGTAGCTTTGTATCACAGACTGCCACTTTGTAATGTCATTCTCCAGGTTGTGAATTTGCCATAAATATCACCAAATCTGAAAAAGCACACTGGGGTGGTGTGCAAGGGATAGAAAAAGGATTAGAAATAAGACTGATAAAGGAAAAAAAAATCACCAGAAAAAAGGGTCGTTATAGGTGCAGAGCAGTTTTCATCCCAGGCTTAGAGAAGCTCTGCTGGTGTTCCCTGCATGCATTCCCTGGAGATAGCTTAGTAGCAGAAAGAATATTTCCAGGACTAGTAAGTATTGCTTGACTACCTTTGAGCTCTTGACCGTCACATTTTGAAATCCAGTCTGAGGCACTTAGGTACATAATTTGTAATCACTGAAAAATACATTGCGTTACTCGTGACTAAAGCAAGATCAGAAGATATATTCCTTCAGGCAAACAAAATCTCAACAATTAGCAACTCTGCCAGTACCCATGCACTGGCTATGCTACAGCTTCTCCAAACGCTGATGTGTGTTTGCCTCAGCTATTCCAATTATTTCAAACAAAGCTCACAGAGGATGAGATTATTTGAAGCAGGTTTCATATTTAGCAAGTTGTACCTGAACAGCTCTTGGACTCTTCTCAAGCCAGTTTCTCTATAAATTCTTTGAAAAGAAACCTCGGAATACTGCAGTGCTCTGTTTGTCCCCCTCATGCCTTCCCAAACATGCCTTTGATGGCTGGGGGAAAACCAGAAACTAGCAAGCAGAGACTCCCAGTAGTGTATGCATATACTCCATCTCCCTTAAATAAGCTCCCATTTTTAGTTATCATCATGTAAGCTAACAACTGCCCAGAGAATTTTACGCTGATATCGTGATCCTCTTCATTAATCACCAGTCCATTTCCCTGAAATGTACCAAAATGTTGGAGGAAAGAGACAATTAAGTAGCACTCCATTGCCTAGGAAACCGGACTTAGAGCAAGAGTATGCAACTGCTTGTTCTTCTGGCAGATATACATCCCTTTCTTTCAACAAATTTTTTTATGCTAGTTTTGGATGTCCAGCGAGAGACAAGTAGCCTTGCTTTCCTTTCCTTCACTTAGAAAGTAGAGGAAATTACAGATCCACGTTCAGACGGCATTTGGAAATCAACCCAGTAAAGGTGCCGGTTCCAAGTGCTGCTCCATACGGACACTTATTTGCAGATGATACAGACCTAGTTATGACCGATGCCCCATACCTTTTCTGCTATGGAAGCAGTGACTCCCTGGGGGCAGAATGACTATGCAGTTGTTCAGAAGAATGGGTGAAGATTAGTAGCTTAACTGAAAGAGCAATAACGCTTTAGAGATGGTAGGACGCATCA
Source organism: Theristicus caerulescens (assembly GCA_020745775.1). NCBI lineage: Eukaryota > Metazoa > Chordata > Aves > Pelecaniformes > Threskiornithidae > Theristicus > Theristicus caerulescens. The sequence goes on from CM036559.1 coordinate 7,890,083, forward strand.
CAAAAAACAACTCAAGCTCTCTTGTAAAACTGGTCTTGTGGCTGTACATCATGAGACACTTGTGTCCTAACCACAACTGGAAGTCTACTAGAATTCATCATTTAAGTAATTAAGCCTAAACATGACTACAGTATTGACTGCCTTTCTCATCTATCCATTTTTCTCCTTCTAGGGAGCATTGGAAGTCAGTCCATGCGCAAATTCAGGTGTGTAGATCTGTCTGCACAGAAATGGAATATCCAAAGCCTTGTCAGCTATGAAAGGCAACAAGTTCCAGTAAACGCCATCATGTAAGTATCCAGTGCAGTTCACCTTCAGACTCGTCTATGCAAACACGCTACCATCAAAAAGGGAGAGGGCATCAGAAGACACTTCATGGCCCAAAAATCACTAAATCTGGCTACTTCAGGTCACCCTTCCAGCTCCCCCCATGAAGCAGTCACCTGGCAGCTGAGGGAGCGAGGGGAGAAGGGGGCCTCAGAGAGCCGGGAGAGGTATGCTGCTCCCAACCGCTGGCAGAAATCTCCCTGAACAGCCAGATCTTTTCTGCCCAGAAAGTGGGGAAAAAGCTCAGCGAGGGGTCAGGGTGGAGCACTCAGAAGCCCAGTGCCTTGAGCTGTGCCAAGGGGAACGATCACGTGGAAGAGTTTGGGGTAACTCTGGCTCCTGCTAGGAGCTGTGTTTGGTCTTTTGATCTCACGAGCATGCATTCTTATCCAATCTGGGATCTGCTCCTGGGAGGTAAATGTGCATCATGATTTCCTATAAAAATCTCAGAATGTCAGGTGCATTCCTTTTTTTAAACATCACTACATATGCACATGACCATGTATGTTACATACACACCTATGCCATAAACAGGCAACTGATGCTGCTGACTGCTGTTACACCAACTAACAACTACAAACGCCAGCATGCGATATGGTTTTACCACATTGTTCCTCATGTTCTGCATAAAAACCAAAAGCAGTAAACCTGGGTTTGGAGACTGGAATGTAACGGCCACCTGGTTTGCTTGCTTTCTTCCTACAGCTTTCTCCACTCCAAAGGTTTCAAGATCTGCGTAAGCCCTGAACAGAAGTGGGTGCAGGCTGCTATGAAGAAAATAGACCAAAAACGTAACACCAAAGGCAAATAATCCTGTCCTAGGCAAGCATCTAAGGCCAACTAATTGGAATCATCATCAGTGCTGCACATAACAGGGAAGAAAGCCTTCGTATCTGCTTTTAATTGCTACTGGCAATAAAATCTCTGACCAAGCACAAACTCGCCAGAATCTGTTCATCGCTGGTCGAATGTCTGCTGACTTCTTCATTTCATAGCTGGACTCTGTTACACTGTTTATTTTCTGAAATGCTTGCTAATATTTATTTACAACTGAATGTAGGTATCTTCTCCTCCTTGCTGTCCTGGCCAGTATGGCATTTAAGGGTGAATGGCAGACAGTTTCACACACTGGAGGGAAGAAAATGACCTCCCACAGAGCTGGATGAGTGTAGACCTCCATCCTGATGGAGGTCAGAATGTTCTGCCTTGGGTGCTGGGTTTGAGAAAGTGCTTTTATATATTTAATAGATTATCTAGGTATGAGTAACCATAAGTAAACTAATCTCAGGCTTCAGGCTATCACCTGCTCAGTGCACTATTCAGAAGATGGTCCTGGGGCCTCCTAGTTCTATGCACAGTATTGCACTATTAGCTCAGTCCACGATGATGTATGGACACTCTCACCAAGGGATGACCTGGAGTTATACAGGGTAACTCTGTGAGTAGAACCCTGTTCAGCCTTGTACTGGGGAAGACTTACCCTACCCGCTGACTTCTGTGAAGTTACTTCAGTTTCACCCTCATGTGAGACAAGCCTGAAACAATTGGTTTACTTTTTCCTTTGCTTTTCTCTGAATAAGCAAGAACAAACCATGTCTGGAATCTCTAGTTCACAAACTCAGAGGAACTCCCTGCCCTAGAGAACCATGTATATCTAAATGTCTTCTATTTTTAACACTGATAAATTCTACTAACAGAAGGGTCTGAATTTTAATAAAGTTACCATAAACCTGGAATCAAACGGTACGTTTGTCTGCTTGTATGCAACGCAGGTGGAGACTGTTGAAACGGGTACCAAGATGACAGCACAAATCTGGGAACTTTTGGGCAAGCCAGCTAGAGCTGACACTACTGCCAACTTACCACTCGGATTGTTCAAAAGCAATCCGATTCTGAGCTTTCCACACCACATTTCAGGGGTAAAGCCCATATTTCAGACAACACCTCTTCAGAAGCTCAGGTACTTAAAAGTCAGACTTCATACAAGGCTAGGATGATCCCCATGTTATCAGAAGCAGACATGGAAGAGCTCCAGGCAGAGAGAGAAAAACTGGCATTTGAGGAGCTTGAGGGGGGGAGGAGAGGTATAGGCAGAGGGGCTCCAGGAATGAACTTCTGCTCGCACTATTGCAGGTATGTAGCCTGCACTGCTGCTAAACTATGGGCTTTTCATCACCTCTTGGTGACACACATGAAACTACAGCACTTCCAAACTACGCAATAGCCATAAGATCACACTACTCTTAAAAGCCAGTCTTTACAGTTCCCCGCTCTGGTCAAGACTGCAGGCAAAATTTGTCTCCCATAGCTCACATTTTGTCATAGCTCAGTCCCGTGTAGAGAAATGCATTTAGTTTTCACTAACCAGGACAGGTTTTAAAGCAGTGCTGCTGCTCAGGCAGGGAAGAGAAGGATGATTGTACGTGTCACACTACAGAACAGAGCCAAGGCAGGCTAGGGAGCCTCCATTACACGGAGCAGTGCTTCCTTACTGAAATTCTCAGTATCAGCTACACTAGAAAAATAAAAAATAGTTGTTGTTGCTACAAACTTTGTAAGAAGAGCTTCACAGGTAGAAAGAAATGTTGAGATAAGATGTTTCTGGAGTACAGCAATATACAAACTGGTGGTCATTCATTTTGAATCGCCGACATCAAGGCCCCAGTCCCTCCTGTCGCACACAACAGAAACACTCTGTTCCCTTCAGCATCATCAGACTATCAGCAGCTACAAAACCAGGTCACCTGTAAAGGCATTTTTATGGTAAGCTCTCTCAGATGAATACCATCAGCTTCCGTTGATCAAATTCATCCAGGACCAGAATTAAATAACATGCTTTTGGCAGGCAGAACTTTAATGCCTTTGCTTGTACTCAGTAGTATCTTACCCTGGAATTAGTCTTGCTGAAGTGAATATAATTTTTTTTCAATTAGGAATATCGCAACCTGAGGATATATAATTTAAAAAAACATCACATAGTAATTAATACTTTATATCTGCTCATCCTCATCACAGTTCATAGCATGATTAACGATAATTTATTAAAAATTATTAATTGATTAATAATAATTCAGCTCAGTACAGGTGGTGACCCTTCCTCTCAAAGCTGTAGATAGTGAGTATATACATACACGTACATACCACATCAGTGAGCAGAAGTGGGGGAGCGTCTCCTCTCTCAATGGCGAGGGAACTTCTCTCCACCATCAACAACAAAGTTGCTAGCTTGCATCTCAAAGCTGCCAAATACCAAAAAGTTAGATCATCTCATTCAAGGAGTGATTTCGGGCAGTGTTCGGCAAAGGCTGCTACGCTGCTCGGACGCAAACTTAACGTTACATTTCCCAGTGGTGCTGCTGAAGTCAGCTTGGTTATTTCCCTGTGTGACATCAGGCACGGCCTACAGGGGCTTTGCCTTCCATTTCATTGCAGCTTACATCGGTGTTGTGAGTGGGGCATTCAAGGCATTCAAGTAAAGCAGCAAGTACCTTACATGGGCTTGCTGTCTGCTTTTGCCATTGCGTTTCCCTGCCTTGCATGGTATATGTAGGACAAAAGAATCAAACCAAAAGGGGCAAAGAATGTGCATGCATACACAAGTAAACCAAGCAGCGTGGTCTCTACCTGCAAGACCGACAGCCTGTTCCTGAGGTTGCAGACCAGCCATTACAGCCTAGGAGTCCAGTATTGGAGCTCAGTGCCGAGCTCGATCCTCAGCTGCCTGAGGAATCGTAGGGAACTGACTTCCACATGCTGCATTCCACCATGCAAAGCAATTTACATTGGCGTTCTCAAGAATTTGGAAAACTGCAAGTAACCAGCTGAGGCAAGGCCTGGAGGGAAGAGCAGGGGAAACTCCAGACTCACACGAATGGACACTTGCTCCAGGCTTCACACCGACAGCTACTCCACACCACTGCCTGACAATCCCAGGCACCAGGCAGCCTAGTGCCTACCTAGTCGCACCAGGCCCCGTGGCTCTCCGTGAGCCTAGCAAAGCATGGCTTTTTCTACCGGCCACAGAAGTGCTCCAGAGCAGAAAGCACGAGAGGAGATCGCTGCTCAGAGGCTCTGCACAATGATGCCAGCTCAGGTGCTGCCTCCTCTGTGGCCTGGAGGCCCACAGCTTGCTTGAAATGTATCTGCAGGTGCAAAACTGCTAGCACATAGCAATGCTGTCCAGTAACTCGGACCACCTTACCACAAAACAGAAAGGACTGGGCAATAGGACTAGCACAGACCGCAAAAAAGGACGCTTTTGACAGAGGTACAATTGGAACGAGTTGGCAGACCTGTTATCAACACCACGTTGACATGGAAGTGCCGTGAACTTTTTTCTTCTTTCCTATAAATTGTGCCTCTCTGATTGCCTGGTCACTTTCTTGGGCTCCATTCTTTGTACTACAAAGACCACACCACAAAACAAACACACACACACCCCCCCCAAAACCAAACAACTTTAAAAAGTCTTATTCCTCTCTGAAACCATTCTATTTTAGTTATGCCTGACTGGCAGGAGGGCTAGTGGATCTGCCTCTGCCTGTAGCAGCGTGTCCACTCTCCCTTCTCCCAGCACATAGTGATATCAGCTTTGGCCATATCAAATCACAGAGAAAACAGGAGAGTTTTGACAAGCTCCACCACACATAGGAAGCAGGAGAGATACCCCTCCAAAGCTATGCGTTAAAGCGACCAACTGCCTACAGCCACTATGGAAAAAGCCACGGTGTTCCCGTTTCCATCTCCTCTTAGCTCAGAGTTCCTCTTTTCAGCAGCCCATTGGTCAAAGAGGTAGCCCTGAATGTTCCTCCGTGCCTCTGTGCTGCGGCTTAGCTACAGCTCTCTAAATCAAGGTGTGAAAGGACAGGAACGGTTATTAAAGGTTTCCACTACAGAACAAGAGCTCTCACTTTTCGCAGCTTGAAATAAACCCCACTCGCAACACAGAAGCAAGTGCAACCACAGCAGGGTTTGAGCAGGAAAAGCCTCCACAGGGGGGCTAGCGAAGGACGGGTGAGGGAAAGGAGGTGGTTCTCTGTCACCAGAAAAAGTACTGCCACCCAATTGTTTCCACCTATAGTCAGCCCCCCCATGACGCCCCAGAAGCGAACACAAGAACTGACCACCAAATGACAATATATAAACTCTGTGAAAGGGGGCTGACAGTAGCCACTTTCTGCTCTGCCCTGACAAAGAAGCCACCAGCAATGAGACTCCACGCTGCAGCCATCCTCGTCATCTTCTGCCTTGGCGTCTTCACTGCGCGCACGGCGAAAGGTAAGTTCACAACCCAAGGGGAAGACGGGAATTGCTCCACGTGCCACCAGTGGCCTGACGAGCAGGATTCATTCTCAGCCAGAGCTGATTCGTAAGATAAAACTCACGAGAGAAATCCACAGCAGAACGGCAGGAAAGTCAGCTTTATGGGAGATTTCATCCGACGTCCTCCCGACTAGTAGCTGGCTTCTGCCTTAATGCAAGGGCAGTTTCTGTGCCTGAGAACACTTAAGGGGTTTCTGCACATTATTCTCTCTCTTGCAATCATGAAATCTTGAAGACACAATGACTTTTAATCTCACTGATGCCATATAGCAATGAGTTCTATAGGTTAATTATATTTAATAATAACAATGTCCTCTCTCTTGTCCTGATTTCATAGAATTTAAGGTCTTCTTTGAGATCATTTCTGAGCACTGAGATGAGCCATGTTTATCAGCCATGCTTTAAATATGTTTGTCTAAAGTGATGTTTAGGTCTGACTTTTGGATTAGGCTACCTGTACCATGCGAAAACATGAACATGTGCACATAAGCAGATGTCTTCTTGTACACAACCAGATTCATGCAAACAAGCACATAAAAATCATAGAAAACACTCATATGCAAGCTGTATGCAAACCCACAAAAATATGCAAAGAGAAACACACAGAAAAGGCATCTTCACAAAACCACACCAAAACCAAACTGAGACCTGCTAAGCATTCACAACATTATCCAGCTACAGGCTGAGTATGCCGACCTAGGGCCCCTACAGCTGGATCATCCTACGTTCTCGTACGTTGATTAACACTACTGCCGTTCATCTCGGCAACACGTGGCCTTTTCTCAAGCCAATTTCTCTATAAATTCTTTGAAAAGAAACCTCGGAATACTGCAGTGCTCTGTTTGTCCCCCTCATGCCTTCCCAAACATGCCTTTGATGGCTGGGGGAAAACCAGAAACTAGCAAGCAGAGACTCCCAGTAGTGTATGCATATACTCCATCTCCCTTAAATAAGCTCCCATTTTTAATTATCATCATGTAAGCTAACAACTGCCCAGAGAATTTTACGCTGATATCACGATCCTCTTCATTAATCACCAGTCCATTTCCCTGAAATGTACCAAAATGTTGGAGGAAAGAGACAATTAAGTAGCACTCCATTGCCTAGGAAACCGGACTTAGAGCAAGAGTATGCAACTGCTTGTTCTTCTGGCAGATATACATCCCTTTCTTTCAACAAATTTTTTTATGCTAGTTTTGGATGTCCAGCGAGAGACAAGTAGCCTTGCTTTCCTTTCCTTCACTTAGAAAGTAGAGGAAATTACAGATCCGCGTTCAGACGGCATTTGGAAATCAACCCTGTAAAGGTGCCGGTTCCAAGTGCTGCTCCATACGGACACTTATTTGCAGATGATACAGACCTAGTTATGACCGATGCCCCATACCTTTTCTGCTATGGAAGCAGTGACTCCCTGGGGGCAGAATGACTATGCAGTTGTTCAGAAGAATGGGTGAAGATTAGTAGCTTAACTGAAAGAGCAATAACGCTTTAGAGATGGTAGGACGCATCACAAAAAACAACTCAAGCTCTCTTGTAAAACTGGTCTTGTGGCTGTACATCATGAGACACTTGTGTCCTAACCACAACTGGAAGTCTACTAGAATTCATCATTTAAGTAATTAAGCCTAAACATGACTACAGTATTGACTGCCTTTCTCATCTATCCATTTTTCCCCTTCTAGGGAGCATTGGAAGTCAGTCCATGCGCAAATTCAGGTGTGTAGTTTGGTCTCCACGACAATTGAACGTCCAAAGCCTTGTCAGTTATGAAAGGCAACAAGGTCCAGTAAACGCCATCATGTAAGTATCCAGTGCAGTTCACCTTCAGACTCGTCTATGCAAACACGCTACCATCAAAAAGGGAGAGGGCATCAGAAGACACTTCATGGCCCAAAAATCATTAAATCTGGCTACTTCAGGTCACCCTTCCAGCTCCCCCATGAAGCAGTCACCTGGCAGCTGAGGGAGCGAGGGGAGAAGGGGGCCTCAGAGAGCCGGGAGAGGTATGCTGCTCCCAACCGCTGGCAGAAATCTCCCTGAACAGCCAGATCTTTTCTGCCCAGAAAGTGGGGAAAAAGCTCAGCGAGGGGTCAGGGTGGAGCACTCAGAAGCCCAGTGCCTTGAGCTGTGCCAAGGGGAACGATCACGTGGAAGAGTTTGGGGTAACTCTGGCTCCTGCTAGGAGCTGTGTTTGGTCTTTTGATCTCACGAGCATGCATTCTTATCCAATCTGGGATCTGCTCCTGGGAGGTAAATGTGCATCATGATTTCCTATAAAAATCTCAGAATGTCAGGTGCATTCCTTTTTTTAAACATCACTACATATGCACATGACCATGTATGTTACATACACACCTATGCCATAAACAGGCAACTGATGCTGCTGACTGCTGTTACACCAACTAACAACTACAAACGCCAGCATGCGATATGGTTTTACCACATTGTTCCTCATGTTCTGCATAAAAACCAAAAGCAGTAAACCTGGGTTTGGAGACTGGAATGTAACGGCCACCTGGTTTGCTTGCTTTCTTCCTACAGCTTTCTCCACTCCAAAGGTTTCAAGATCTGCGTAAGCCCTGAACAGAAGTGGGTGCAGGCTGCTATGAAGAAAATAGACCAAAAACGTAACACCAAAGGCAAATAATCCTGTCCTAGGCAAGCATCTAAGGCCAACTAATTGGAATCATCATCAGTGCTGCACATAACAGGGAAGAAAGCCTTCGTATCTGCTTTTAATTGCTACTGGCAATAAAATCTCTGACCAAGCACAAACTCGCCAGAATCTGTTCATCGCTGGTCGAATGTCTGCTGACTTCTTCATTTCATAGCTGGACTCTGTTACACTGTTTATTTTCTGAAATGCTTGCTAATATTTATTTACAACTGAATGTAGGTATCTTCTCCTCCTTGCTGTCCTGGCCAGTATGGCATTTAAGGGTGAATGGCAGACAGTTTCACACACTGGAGGGAAGAAAATGACCTCCCACAGAGCTGGATGAGTGTAGACCTCCATCCTGATGGAGGTCAGAATGTTCTGCCTTGGGTGCTGGGTTTGAGAAAGTGCTTTTATATATTTAATAGATTATCTAGGTATGAGTAACCATAAGTAAACTAATCTCAGGCTTCAGGCTATCACCTGCTCAGTGCACTATTCAGAAGATGGTCCTGGGGCCTCCTAGTTCTATGCACAGTATTGCACTATTAGCTCAGTCCACGATGATGTATGGACACTCTCACCAAGGGATGACCTGGAGTTATACAGGGTAACTCTGTGAGTAGAACCCTGTTCAGCCTTGTACTGGGGAAGACTTACCCTACCCGCTGACTTCTGTGAAGTTACTTCAGTTTCACCCTCATGTGAGACAAGCCTGAAACAATTGGTTTACTTTTTCCTTTGCTTTTCTCTGAATAAGCAAGAACAAACCATGTCTGGAATCTCTAGTTCACAAACTCAGAGGAACTCCCTGCCCTAGAGAACCATGTATATCTAAATGTCTTCTATTTTTAACACTGATAAATTCTACTAACAGAAGGGTCTGAATTTTAATAAAGTTACCATAAACCTAGAATCAAACGGTACGTTTGTCTGCTTGTATGCAACGCAGGTGGAGACTGTTGAAACGGGTACCAAGATGACAGCACAAATCTGGGAACTTTTGGGCAAGCCAGCTAGAGCTGACACTACCGCCAACTCACCACTCGGATTGTTCAAAAGCAATCCGATTCTGAGCTTTCCACACCACATTTCAGGGGTAAAGCCCATATTTCAGACAACACCTCTTCAGAAGCTCAGGTACTTAAAAGTCAGACTTCATACAAGGCTAGGATGATCCCCATGTTATCAGAAGCAGACATGGAAGAGCTCCAGGCAGAGAGAGAAAAACTGGCATTTGAGGAGCTTGAGGGGGGAGGAGAGGTATAGGCAGAGGGGCTCCAGGAATGAACTTCTGCTCGCACTATTGCAGGTATGTAGCCTGCACTGCTGCTAAACTATGGGCTTTTCATCACCTCTTGGTGACACACATGAAACTACAGCACTTCCAAACTACGCAATAGCCATAAGATCACACTACTCTTAAAAGCCAGTCTTTACAGTTCCCCGCTCTGGTCAAGACTGCAGGCAAAATTTGTCTCCCATAGCTCACATTTTGTCATAGCTCAGTCCCGTGTAGGGAAATGCATTTAGTTTTCACTAACCAGGACAGGTTTTAAAGCAGTGCTGCTGCTCAGGCAGGGAAGAGAAGGATGATTGTACGTGTCACACTACAGAACAGAGCCAAGGCAGGCTAGGGAGCCTCCATTACACGGAGCAGTGCTTCCTTACTGAAATTCTCAGTATCAGCTACACTAGAAAAATAAAAAATAGTTGTTGTTGCTACAAACTTTGTAAGAAGAGCTTCACAGGTAGAAAGAAATGTTGAGATAAGATGTTTCTGGAGTACGGCAATATACAAACTGGTGGTCATTCATTTTGAATCGCCGACATCAAGGCCCCAGTCCCTCCTGTCGCACACAACAGAAACACTCTGTTCCCTTCAGCATCATCAGACTATCAGCAGCTACAAAACCAGGTCACCTGTAAAGGCATTTTTATGGTAAGCTCTCTCAGATGAATACCATCAGCTTCCGTTGATCAAATTCATCCAGGACCAGAATTAAATAACATGCTTTTGGCAGGCAGAACTTTAATGCCTTTGCTTGTACTCAGTAGTATCTTACCCTGGAATTAGTCTTGCTGAAGTGAATATAATTTTTTTTTAATTAGGAATATCGCAACCTGAGGATACATATATTAAAAAAACATCACATAGTAATTAATACTTTATATCTGCTCATCCTCATCACAGTTCATAGCATGATTAACAATAATTTTTAAGAGTGAATCATCCTACTTGATAATTACATCTTGTTTGTTATACCTTGCAAGATCTGTAATGATTCTTGTGCACTTTTGGGGAGTTAATTACTATGGGTGATCAGAGCTCTCAACATCTCTTCCTACTCCTACTAAACCCCAGGGACTTCCCTGTCTTTTCCCAGCCATTCCTTACCCCAGCCCTTGCTGTGGTCCCAGTTGTGCGCTATTTCTATCATTTCTAGCTGTGCATAATCTGGAATCTTATCTGTAGCAGCACTGCTCCTGCCTAGCACTTTTCCCTGGGGCTCTCAAAATGCTTTAGAAAGAATGGAAAATATGATTAAACCTCCTTTTCACACACACACACAAAAGGAAAGTGCAAAATGAAGGACTAGAGTGCTGCTGTTGTGTTGGAGGCAAGAAAGAACCATAGTCTCGGTTTCTCCAACATCCTTAGGAAACATCTCGCTTAGAAAAACAGGAAGTCAGGCTCCAAGGTACGTTTGAAGATCTGGGGCTGTGGTTGCACTGATGTCCTCCCTGCGCCTGTCTGCCCATCATTTCTTCTCCAAGTGAGGCCGGGAGCAGGGGGCTCACCATGACCACTTCCCTTCCTGCTCATCCTCTGCTAGTTTGCAGCCTGTAACATGAACATTGATTTCCTTTGGCTCCTTTTGTAAGATCTGTGCACCACTTTGCCAGAAAGGACCCTCCCAATACACATGGCAGACCAGGGAGCAGCAATATTTGAAACAAGTCAACCATTTCTCTTCTGTCGCACACCACTCATGGTTTCCAAAGACACTGAAGAGATGCACTGTGATCCTTAGCACAGGGGAAAGACAGCAGAGAGCACAGTGGACAAACCCTCAATCTGTGTAAGTTTTCACAGCTTCACGAACTTCAGAGGCTGACAGGACAATCACCCACTGCTTTGGGCATGCTGGCTTTTTGCATAAAAAAAGTATACTTCCTGGGCAATGACTTTAGGTAGCTGCAGCTCTATTCTTTTCATTGGTTATTTATAATTAAGGAACTAGAAAGTTAAGGGTTTACAATGACAATCAGCCTTCCCAGAAACTGTTACTACAACATTCAATCCCTAATCCCTAGTGATGAGCTGGGATATTCCTCCATTGTTTTTTTACATGCCTTCTATCATTTGTGCTTTGCTTTACACTGGAGGTTTTCATCAGCTGATCACCTATTTTAACAGATTGCTCAAGACCCTACATGGGAAGAAGTAAGAGAAGGAGGACTAGGTACCTGTGTACAAATATTAATGCATCAGTGATGCTATTTTGCCAAATATTGGTACATGGCATGACAAGTAAGGCATGTTCATTCAGCAAATACAAATATTTTCTTCTCTCATCCCTGTGGAACAGTGCACCACATGGATTTTGGAGAGCTAAACCTTATATTTTAAATTGAAAATTAATTGCTTACTTAACCTAAATTATTGGGGTTTGCTACAGAAGATACTAATTCAAATTTTATGGTAATCCAGTACAGGAGAAGGTGAGGGGAAAAGTAGGGGGGTAACAAATAGGAAAGGAGTGACAGGGAGTTGTTTCAGGAGAAAGTGGTATGAGGCAGCTACCATTAAGTCCTTAATAAGTCACAGTCTTTTAGCAGCTCACTTGCTCCCTTGAGTGGTCATCTCTGCTCTGTGGCACATGTGCTAGGGTAAGTTTCTCATCACCTTGGTGAAACAGAAGCTTAAAAGATGTGCCATAAACCTGGAAGTCCCAAGCTATACTCTTCCACTAGCAAATTTTTAGGAATCAACAAATTGAAAACATCTGAAATTACTACACTGCAGGTGGTTTTCAGTGTAATTGAAAATATGAATTTTAGCTGGGCATTTGATTTGGACAGCATGATAAAACTGTACATAGCTTGCTCTGTGATCAGTACCACCCCTGCTGCACACCTCAGTGAGCCCATCCGCTCTCTAGGTACATCTAAGGCCCTTCCTGCAGCAACACCTGACCTGTTCTGAGGGCACCCTTCTCCCTCCTGACTGCCTGCCACGATGCCTATGCACTTACCAACACTGAGAGTTATTTCTGTCTGCCATTTCCCACCCCATGCTATCCACCCACAACTTGTATTTTGGTTAGGAGATCTGAGAAGAAGGAAACAGACCTGCCAGGACAACTCCTGCAGAGGCTGCCCAGAAGGTTTAAAAATATATTCTGCTGTCATGTCATGGTTTACCTTCCCCCCATTTCACCTGACAGTTAAAGGTAGCAGAGAGACGGGAAATTGTGTGATGAAGAGCTAATCCCAAAGCAGAGAAGAAAACCTATTTCACCTGATCCTTCTCACCCTCTAGCCTAGAAAACATTAAAACAACCAAACCAGCAGGTTCAGACTGACAAACACTAGTGCTTCCATATTTGTACAATCCGCGTGTGTGTTTCTACATTCCCAACAGCAAAGGCAGTACTGCAAAAAAACCCTCTTCTGCTAATAACTTCACCATCATTAGCAAGAGGATACATCAGTCCATAAAAGACCCCAATCTAGAAAGCGACCAGAGCACACCATGGACACACTTTCCAGCACCTGATCGCCAGGGAGTTTGAGAAGCCTGTTGTATGAAACAGTAAGTAACTACCCCAAAACCAAGTATAGGATTGCAGTTTAAATGAACCTTCTCACTTTGTGAGGCTCATTTGAGACATTTCCAGAGCATGTGCTGGTTAAAGGCTTGCTTATTGCCCCTACTCTGCTCCTTTAAAGAGACCACAAAAAATGGGGTTGCACAGCAGGCCCTTTCCTGGAGAAGTTCTGTTTTTCCTTCCTGTCTGGCTGTGGCTTAGCATAAAAGTCTAGACCAAGTTTTTACATGTTTGTTAAGCAAAAAAAGAGGCTGGTCCTGTCACAAGGCACAAGAAAAGGACTCCAAAAATACAAGCTTATATCCTGCTCTACTTTATTGTTCATGTTTGTGCAGTGGCTGTCACTTGATTTGGGCTGATTATTATGTACCATATTGAATATTGCTTGCATTAAGCCCTTAAAAACTGAAGAAAAAAATACCTCAAAAGCCATTTAGAAATCGTAACACCTGAAATAAGTCTGATAACTTTTTTGTTCCCTCTGGGTTTCTGAGCCTTTTAGTTCCACACTGAGGTTACAGGTTTCCTCAAGAACCATTACGTGAAGAAGTGTTTGTTGTAAGAGTAAGCACTATGACTCGGAGTCTCCCTGAAAGATTGGCATTGGAGAGAGTGACAGTAAGGGTACATATACCAGTGTGCATTCACATGTTTGTACATGCATACAAATACATGTGCAAGACGAGGCTTCTATAGGCTTCTCAGTGGGGAAAATACTTGCTTGTTTCCTATCATCTGCTGCCTAATGTCCACCGTGTTGCCAGCTCCAACATGCCCGCTGCTCTGAGACCATTAGAGAGTTACCCTGGTATTCCTCTGTGGGACAAGACTGACTCACAAAAAACCTCAAGTGATAATTGCCTAGTGCCTTTCTGTGTAGTGTGAGAAGAAAATGGCTCTGTTAGGGCTCCAACCTACCTCCAGGGTCATCCTAACCCTGCCTATAAACAAACCCTGAACAAGAATTGCCATGCTATGAGTTGCCGATTCACCTGGTACTATCCCTAGGGTGCTTTTCATGAGGTGCTGGCTGGTTCAGGTTTGATTTATTAAGGCTCACTAGCATGAGCATCTCTCATGAGGGATACCTTGTCTGCTTAGAAGGACCTGCTGTAATGATACCAATCAAGTCAAGCAACTAAATCAGCAAAATATTGCTGATCTCCATTTCTAGATTTTTATTATGCTAGAAAAAAAGTGAAGTGGTAATTACTTACTGGATAAAATTAGTTATAGGATTATAAAAAACTTACTCTAAGGCATATGTTTTATGGGCTCAGATTTAACTTTTTAAATGAAAAATCATCCAATTGGAGAAAAATAGCTGGGGTGAACTTCACTTTTTAAACTCAGACTAGTTGATTCCTCCCTATTGTGACTACTTGTAGTAAATGAAACTTTCAAGAATGTCTAAATTCAGCCTTTAAAACTACAACCATAAGAAACAGTTATCACTCAGAGAAGATCTTGGAAGAACCTTTGTAGTTATGGCTAAAGATTTTAGTACAACTATAGCTGGGTAGGTTTTTTTTCTATCTCAAAAATCATTTAAGAGATCTCAGGACTTCAGCTGACAGTCTGGAATTACATGGACATATTTGCAAACTCTCTAAAACATATGTTTTGCTTTGAAGCCACACAAACATCCCTGTGGCTGCCTAACAAAGCCCCTACTCAAAAGCGCGATTTACAAGGTGACTTGTGGAGATAGTTATGTTCTGCAGGTGAGAGCATGTCTTCTGCACTTCCCCTCAGCCAGCCCAAGCACTTTGTGGTATCAGCCTGGGCTTCCTGGAGGTCAGGAGAAAGCATTAAGCTTTTGACAAGTCCCACCCCACAGAAGGGACATGTGGTACCCCTTCCGGAGCTGCTTCTAAAGATACCATTGAGAGTAACCACTGGCTTACACAGCCACTATGATTGGTGCACCTCCTTTCCGTTTCCATTAACAAAACTAGCTTTCCTTTGATGCATGTTCTCTTTGTCAGTGGTCTGTTGGTCAGAGTGTCATTCTGTGCTTCTCTGGGGCTCTTTACATACAGTGTTCTAAACGTAGACAGCACAGTACAGCAGAAAAGTAGCTAAATTAAACCAGCTAAAATAAAACTTAATTCAGAGAATTTCAGCCACAACAGGGTTTGAGCAGGAAAGGCCTTCTCACAGGGCGGCTACTAACAGATAATGGACAGGAAAGAGGTGGTTCTCTGTCACCAGAATTAAAATTTTCTACATATGTACCCCTTTCCCACTACTCCACTACCTTTTTTGGCAAAACTAGGACCTGACAACTGAATAACAGCACATAAACTCCATGAAAGGAGGCTCGTGTTAATCACTTCCTTCTCTGCCTTGACCCAGAAGCCACCAGCAACGAAACTCCACACCACGGCTATACCAGTCATCTTTCAGCTTGATATCTTCACTGTGCACAAAGCGAAATGCAAATCTGCAAGTCATCAGGAAGACAGGAATTCCCAAACACATTGCACCTGCAGTCTGATGAGTTTAGGATTCATTCTCAGCCAGAGTTGATTCATGCGATCAAACCAGCAAGAAATCCTGTTGAAGGCAGTTACAGCATAACTTGCTTACATGGGAGATTTGTCTTAGTGGTGGGCTTCCACCTTAATGCAAGGAGAGTTTCTGTGCCTTAGAAATCACTTATTTGCTCTCCTGTAACTATGAAATATTGAAGCCATATATTTAGATAAAGTCTTTTAATCTCACTGATGCCTTATGGCAATGAGCTGCATGGGTTAATGACATTTTATGAAGATTCCTGGGTCAGTTTCAGATACAGCCTTTCCCTTTTTGCTGTGCATACTTGTCTTTCACCTCTTATTTGCCCTTCTCTAATCTATATAGACCTAATCTTCTACTATCCTCATTTATCAGTCTGTCAGCCCTCTGACAATGTACCTTACCTTTTTGTTGGGTTCTTACCTTGCTGATAAATATGCTATAGATGTGAGGACAGTGGAAACAAAAACAGCATTTAAGACAAAGGGGTACAAGTGATTTATATAACAAAGTCTTATTCCTGACTTTACACAGTTAAGACCTTAAAACCACTGTTGCCCATTATTTACAGTGGTGATGTGAGGTAGCCTTGAATCCACAGACCACACCTGCTGCTGAAGCTCTCACATGGTGCACGTAATCACAAATGGAAGAAAAATTTTTGCATAGGCTTGAGAGTGCAAAAATCACAGGCACAAACTGATCACATGTAGCCTCATGCAAACCCATCAAAATGCAAAGATTAAAGCACAAAAAATACACATTCACAATACAAGGAAAAGCCAAAACCAAGGACGCCTCTAACTTTTTCATGAAGTGACCCATGCGTGCCCTGAGGTTACTGCCACTGTTTTTGCTGCTGCTTATTCTCAGTGATTTCATGGAGAGTAGTTCTATATCTGACCTTCCTTGTTTGCAGCATTATTAGTAGCTTTTCAAAGCCAAGTACTTCTGTTTTCAGGGAGGGATAATTTGCTATAAAACATTCCCATGTGGGGAAAGAGATATGCAGGAGAAAGGCTGTGGAAAAATATCCCAGGATTTTTTTGTTGTTAAGTACAAGGGATATGCAGAGGTGGCAAGGCTTAGAGGAATAACCAAGGCAGCTAATAGTTCTGTTGACTAACACGCTAAAGAAGAGAGATTTTGCCAAAAACCAAGTGAAAAAGAGAGACAAAAAAATCCATGGCTTAGAGACCATGTTGTAAGGATACTTTTCAAGGAATTTGCTGTTGGTTGCAAGATGAGTTAATTTTTTTCTGAAAAGCCAGTGTTACAGGCACAGCAGGCATCCATACCTTTTATGAGGGAAAAGAATTGCAAGGAGTAAAAAGAAAGGAGATGGATTGGTCCTGTCATGAAAAAAAGAAATGGAGAGGGAACAACAAGCAAGAATAGTAGTGGCAAAGGAGTGTGGGAGGCAGATAAAGGGAAAAAATGCAAAAATGGATCAGAAAAGTGAATGACAGGAGGTAAAAAAAGGAGATAAATGGAATTACAGATGTGGACCTTGGTGCTCATAGCATTTCCTGGTTTCTCTAAGAAGGCTGGTTCCTACAGCATGAGTTGAGAACATGCTCATAGATACCATGAGCTTCTTGGTAAGAGCTGCCCAGACTTTTAGGCTGTCATCGCCATCACAGTAAATCCTCAGTGCATTCCCTCTGCAAAACACACTTGCTTGGGGAAGAAAGGAATAACGACTGGGGTCACCATCGCTTCACTAGCAGTCACTACAAAGCTGTTGGCCTTTCAACACTTACACTTCATTCTTTTCAAAACTGCATACCAGGGGGAGGAGGGGGTGGCTTCTATTTTTGGATGCCTACCTTAAGACAAATTAACCTTCATTTTTGGAGCTGCGCTGCATACAGAATTTATATGTGCTGTACAGTACTGGAAGTTGGCACCCAAAATAAAACCACCACAGTTTATACACTTGGAGAAAAAGGGAGCACAGTTTTCATCCTATGTAACCATTGATCTATCCTTGGAGAACATTTTGAGATGTTCCCACTAGCGGTACTTACTGCTGCTTCACAAACATACCTATTTTCTAAGCATAGATGATGCTTTTTGCCAGGTACTTTTATGCTTTAGCTTAGTAACTCTTTCACCAGCTGTTCACTGTATATGAGACTCCCCAGAGTGGTTTAAAGTTGCAGGCAGCAACACCAACTGTTCATACATTGCGCATGAGTATACTCATATATGCTTATACTATATATAATTATACTCATGCGCAATGTATGAACAGTTGGCGTTGCTGTCTGGTTTTGTATGGAATATGTGATGGCAAATGAATTTAAAAGGTCTCATTGTAACATTTACAGTGAGTCTTGGGTTAGAAACCAGAAGTGTAATGGCTGCCTGGCTTTACTCCTCTTCTGCAGGTTCCTTACTTGAGCACAGCACACCACACCACAAGATCTATGTGAGGACTGACCTCCAGTGGGTGCAAGATGCCATGGAAATATTAGATGAAAGATAAGACAAAAAAAAACCAAACCACCTTCCAGCAGAGCTGTAAGCACCAGTTCTAACACACACAAAAGGCAAGACAAGTTCCCAAACCCTCAAGCAATCAGTCCAAAGACTACCTCCAAGAGCACACCAAGGACTGCCTTTTTTTTTTTTCCCCAAAGACTGTGCCCACTCCTGATACTCCTCCCAAGACCACATCATCTTCCAAATGCATTCATAAAGCTCCATTCACTCCCAAGCACACTCTCTCTCCCAGCCCCAGATGTGCTTCCCAAATATATCTTCAGGGCCATGATGTCTCCCAAACCAACTCCCAAGGCCATGGCCATTCCTAAGGCTACTCCTAAAGTTATATCCACTCCTAACCACATAGTCTCTCCCAAATGGACTTGACTAAGCATGGCACCAAATATAGCAAGAAACAGCAAACTCGCCACCTGCACCTTGAACTACTTGAAACTGCTACTCGCTGGGCAGCAAGAAAGTCTGAACAAACACGGGCTCCATTCAACCCTACATCTCTGCTTGTATTTTCTGGGAATTAACTACTATATGAGGTTAATAGCCACCCAGCTGTAACTACATCATGTGACAGGGGAATGTATATATCATACTGGCCATTGCTAGTTAGATGGAAAGATGGGGTTTGAGTTCTCTGAGCCTCCAGAGCCCTTTGAGTAAATCCACGCTCACTGAATAAGCCAAAACAGCTCCTTGAAGCCACAGCATTATATTATTTCACTCCAGTAAAGAATCCTGCTCAAGTAGCTGAAATTAAAAAAGTCACTTCAGGTAGACCAAAACATTTTCCAAATTCATATTCACCTTGGCAAACTATTGAGTTGAGAATACAAATAGTAAATCCCACAAATATCCTGAAAGGTTTAACTATTTCAACTGTGTGTATTTGTATTTCATATTTACATTTAAATTTTTTTAAATTATATTTTTATAATTTATTTTATATACAATATAATGTTTAATTTTAAAGTTTCTTTAAAAGCTTGAAAATGAAATAAATCACAAAGATTAATTTCCTGGAAAATTAATTGAGTTTGTTTTTATAAAATTTGCATTTTGAGACCAAATGAAGAATGAGTATGTCCTTGCAACCCCTCCAAAAATCCTGGCATTGATGCTAATATGGTGTGGGATGAGGTACTAAACATATTAGTTGTTACAACTAAGGAAAGAGATGCGAGAAGTCTGAAATCTGGCTGAAAAACCAAATAAGTTCCAGTAATTTACTTTATGCTTCTCTGTTACTAAATTAGTTCAACTTAGCCCATACCAAGTAATTACAGAGGGCATTTTACAGGGCAAATACAGAGAAGGAGGTGATCAGATATCTGAGGGTGACAGAAGTAATGTTCTGATTCATTTTTAAAGCCACTTGACATTTACACATATGACAAAGTGGTAGGCTGGCAAAAGAGGGCTAATGGAGGGGAAAATACATCAAATAGAGAAGCCACAATGAACAAAGCAATTATTGCATGAGGGTGGTTGGGGGAAGGTCCAACAAAACCTCATTTTTACTCAGATAACAACTGTGGAAATTATCTTGCTTGTTTCCTGATGCCTGCCAGGCACTGCCCTCAATAGAAAACACAGACACCATCTTCATACAAGAGCAGGGAGGGGAGACAGAGGACACAACTTAGCTGCACATTTGAATCCTAACTTAATACAGTAAAGGAATATTTATGACCACCTACCACCTAGCCACCTGTTATACCTTTCAGTAAATGTTTAAGAGCTGCGCCCAGGGCATACACACAGCTGCTTTGAACTTGCTGTAGTATAATTCACTCATCCCTTAGAGACTCAGTAAACAAAGAAGAAAGGATACCCTTAAACCTAGGAAGCTTGCAATTCTAGGAGTCAATTAAAAAATATATTTAACAAATCAACTAACCTACAATTTTTTCCTTACAACTTTGAAGAAGCTGCTAAATGAACTAAGACCCTCCAGGGAATACAAACTCTTTTTATATACAGAACAGCATCAAAGGAGGGAGGGGAAGTCTGTTCTACTGCAGTCTAAGCCCACCACCAGATAAAGCCACTTGGAATAGAGCGTTACCACAGTTTGTGCAGCCTTACACTGTAGTGAGTTCTTCCCCTCTCCTTTCTATTATTCCAGATTAAATTCCCCATGGATGTAGTCCCTATCCACCCTCACTGTTTCATGATAAACAAAAAAAAGCCCTATCCTGTACTTCAGCTGGAGCAATCAAGGCTAATTCCAATGGCTTCATGGAACCTCCCTTTCTGTCTGGCTATGCCCACCAATCTGCTGCCATCTGGGGCTTGCTCTTGCTATCAACAGAGCAGTCCTCACAGGCAGCACTAAAGGAGGAGGGAGCCTGGAGGAAGCTTTCTAGAGTATAGTGAGCACAAGCAAAAACACACATCTTCCAAGTCTCCTAACATTCTTAAAAATGCTGCCAGACCCTCTTTTTAAGCTATAGGTCTTATGGACAAATCATGCAGTCCTATTTATTTCTCTAATTCTCGTCTGTCAGTTCAGCTGTGATTCTGGGGCACAATAAAGTCCTCCTGCCTATTCACTTGGTGTGATTTTTTTAACTTGGCAACACCAGTTATGGCTTCTTGCTCATTCCTGTGGCAGACAAGTGTTGCTGGTGCTCTTGCAGTCAAGTGGTAAACAGATCCAGAAATACTTACCCAGTCCAGCAGCACCATACAATCACTATCCTTTTACTCAAGCAAAATTATTCCCTTTGATGCCAGCAGGAATTTAGCAGAATACAGATGAAGGACTTGCAGAATTTGGCCCAGTGGTTTTAACTGGCCAAAATCATAGTTGCTTTAGCTGATTATTCCCATGGGAATTCTTTTCACTGTTGCTCAAGCGGGTTACTGGAATGCACTTCCACACTTCAAAAGAGCTGATTCAGATCTGATGGGGGATTGGAGGGGGGGCAGCGGGAAGGTGGTGCGTGTTAGTTTGAGGTTGTTCAGATCAACTAACCTTTAGCTCCTTTTCTCTGCCAAGTTCTGTCGTGGATTTATTCAGCATTGTGTGAATGGCTGCCTTTCTGCTTCTGCTCCTGGGTGGTACGGGCAACCACAATCGTTCAAGATTCATATGTCCTTCAGCCAGAGCCATTCTTCCAAGTCTCCAAATGCAAGCTGGTACAGTCAGAGAGGAGTCAGTGATCCTCTGCAGACAGCTAGGTAAGACAAGAAGGCAGAAGAACTGCCAACAATTAAATAATACTGCATGAGACTGCATTTTTATGTGAGCTGCTCCATCTCTCTTTCCTGGCCTCAGATCAAATCAGCTAGAATTACAGAGCTAACTGTAACCCAGTTATAAACCCATTCCAGACATGCAAAGTAATGTCTCTCCTTACTGTAGGCCAGATTCTTTGGTGTAAAACGGATGCCCTATTAACTTTCAACTTAGCTGACGGACATATTTCTGCAGTTTAAACTCACAGGTTACAACCTTAACTGCTTAATCTCTTTCTGTTCTTAATTCTGAAAACACTTGTTGAATAGATTTTAAGTAAACACATTCCAAGAAGAAGAGTCCAAGGACCCATCACTTGAAATAGCTAGTGAAGCTCAGCCTTGCTAGGGGAAGAAGGGGTGTGTATTTGGGAGGCACAGTGACTATTTGGGTCTCCTGTGCTTCCTCTGGGATGCAGGGTCGCACAGTCCTCTCCTCAGGGTCTCTACAAAGCCATTATTATGCCAGAGACAATTCTCTGCTAACTTTAGTTGTTTAGCTGAGTGTAAGCAAAATTCTCCTCACTTACACAACCACAAATGGTCCTTGTGTCATCAAAAGCATGTTTTTGCTTTTTGTTAATTATTCAGCAGGGGAGTTTTCCAACAGTAGATCCCATATGCTATGTGATGATGAAAAAAATAGTATATATCCGAGTGCATTGCATGCTGATAATGAATGATTTAGACTTCAATACAACTTGGACTGCTGCTAGTGATGAGAGAGAATCCTTCCTAACAGTTGAAACTATACAATCTACATCTGAAATCATGAAGAATTCTGTTTAGCAAGCCACGATACATTGGATTTGATGGCCAAGGGACTGATAATAAGCTAAAAAGACTGTACCACTCTGTGGAGAGAAGACATCAGGTTCTAGGCCTCTCAGTCTAGCTCATCTCAATACAACCATAATCAGTTATAAAACCAAATTACTTTTCACACGGGATAGTCTCTGTGGTCACCAGCTTGTGACTAACAGGAAAAGCAGCCAAGGGCTGTAACAGTAAAGACGCCGATAGCGTTTCTATAGCAATCTTCACAATCCTTATCCCTTTTACAGCTGAGAAGGTGGGATGGTATATGCAAGGCTGGAAATTCAATCTGTGCTTGCTTTGTGTCATGCACTTTCCCAGCTAAGCTCAGGTGACTGGAAACATAATGCTCTCCCCCTTCTAAACCAGACGATGAGCATCAGGGAGAGGCCAAGCTAACAATGTAAATAGGATGCTTTCTGCTGAGCAGAAAGAGAGGTCTTATTTTGAAATATCCATTTCAGCTATTTGCCAGAGGCAGATAAGCCTTTTCTCCATGTTTATTTATGTAATCAATGCTAAGATGAGCTTGTTATTCTCTCATTTTCAATTCAAGTCAGTCAGTGTTTTTCTTCATATCCTTATGTTACCCATTGTTTAGCAGAGTACAATAAATCGAAGAATTCCATTATAACAATATTCTTTTGCTATGAGTTCTGGTACAATAGACCTCTATTACTGTTATTTTGCACCTACAGTATCTTTCACCCAAAGCATCTCCAAGCAAATGAAGCCTTACAAATGCTTATGAAGTAGATGCAGTGGCTTACTTCTTCCACACAAATGCACAAAGAATTAATGAGCACTGAAATTCAGTAGCTGTGTGAAACTGTTCTCTAGCAATACTCTTCAACAATTCAGGATGGAGCGATACATGCTAATGGTCTGCTGCTGAGCCGGGGAACACTGGCAGAGCTGTCTTGAAATCAGTTTAACAGAGATCAGCACACTGACTTGAAGCTGCGCTATTCCAAAACTGTACTTACGGCTTGACACATCTTTCCTAACAAAGAAAACTGTGATCTCCTAAAATAAAAATTCAATATAGAAATGTCGCAGTTCCAAAGAGCTTTTCTTGATTCATTGCCTGGTTCCTTCCTACTGGCCAAACAGGCTCTCAAGAGACTCCACAAGGACTCCAACAGGCCTCCACAAGACTCCCTCAAGCTCAGGCTGCCCCAAGAGTTTAACAGGAGACCGCGCCACACCAGGAGCGCGGTGGGACATGCTGCAGCAAGGAGAGGGGAAGTGCTGACAACTATGGCTTAAATCTGGTTTCTCAGGGCTTCCGCTGCCCCTGCCACGGGGCCAGCAGGGAAGGTAGTGACTCTTCAAAGCATCTGTGTTTCTGGCTCAGCAGGTCATTCATGAGCTGCGTGCGGCCTGGCCCCAGGACAGCCCACATGTCACTGTCATTCTCTCGAATCAGTGCATTTTGAAAACCCTCAGTTTCAGATTATGAAAGCTTTGGGGTCCCCGACATCAGGGAAGCAGATATTATAGCATTGCTCCAAAGCAAGTGCATGCTGAATACACAGACTGTCTTTGGAGTCTGAAAGCCCAAAGAACCCTTGCTCAAGGCGGCATCATAATGGTTTATCAAATCCACTCTCTATACCAAGGGATAACAGCTATCCTTAAATTCTTGGCAGTAGCCTGAATAATCCCTAGAAATGAAGTCCCAGAGAAGCTGGGATGTGTTTCAAATAAACAAATAAAATGTCTCAACCTTTTTTTCCTTAAAATGGAAAAACTTTCAGTTGTACAGAAAGTTCTAGGGTTTTTTTCTGTTTCCAAGTGGAAACAAACCCTCTTTTTTCCTGAATTTTGTAATTTCCCAAGGGTCAATAATCTTGAGTTTTCACTACCTCTAGCTGTAAAAACTTAACATTTTGATAGCCTTTCCTACCTGAGAGTGTCTTGTTGCATAATGAATATCTATCAAGATTTTATGACAACTCCAGCAATTGGGTATTGATAAATCTTACCTATCATCATGTAATGAGTAAAGTGACACAGAAGTTGAGTGGCATATCTGTTGTTAAACTACTAGTAAGTGTTAGACTAATAACAGGGCAAAAGTCTTTGTTCCAAGTCATTCCTGAGTCTTAGAAAATGCTCCAATCTGCCAGGCTCTTGACTTTATTATTGCTTTATATAACAATCCATCCAATTAAAAATATCCTAAGTACTACACAAGAATTTCAAGTAGTATAAATCATCAGTTGCTTACCTACTATTTAGTGGATTCTCTAAACACATATCAAGCATCAGTCATCTCCAAAAAAGATCTGCTGAGGAGAGGCCTCTAATCTGTCTGTAATATGCAAGAACTTTCTTACCGCAGTCCATCCATACATCAGTTTTATGTACTTTTCATACAATTTTGTATGTACATCCACGTCAGGACAGAAGTATTTTCTGAATTGAAAAAAGAAAAACAGATGATGAACAAACGTGTAACATTAGGAAGAAAGCAGAAAGTTAGTTTGACTGTATGAGACTGACAGTGAAGTTAATTCTCCATTGTTCTGTGCTTTGGTTCATTACACTCCTGAAAAGAGAGTGAATGCTGTAGGCAGAACTGGGGTTCCATGTAAATCAGTCATAAAACTATCCTGATTCAGTGGTGTCTAACACTCAATTTGAACTAGAACTGACTTGGTGGGGGGGACACCGTGACTTTAAGCAAGGGAAGTTTTTCCAAAGCTGTTCACTAATGGTTTTTAACCCTTTATATCAATGATTTTTTTTTCAGCTTCAAAATTCAGAAGGAAAAAAGTCACAAAAATGTGATAATCTTTTTTTCATTAGGTCAATGTTGCACTCACTAAACATGCACATCACCTCCAGCCAGGGTGGCTAACCACTTTTTCTTTTATTTTTGTTTCTAAGGTGGCAAGCCTAATGGAAATCCATGACTTAAAGGAAGCTTTCAGAAGCTGTAAAGTGTTACAGCAAGTCCTATTACATTGTTTATGTAGAGAAAACAAATATTGCCAAGTGTATAACAAAATTACTTACACCACTGAAGTACCTCTCCTTCTCTGTCCTTATATATGTACTTCCAGAAACTGAACATCTGGTCTCAGATGACATAGCCAAATTGCAACTAAAACCACTGATAAATGGTGCCTCCAAAAAAAGGCATCAGCTCCATCCTCAGTGAGGGCAGTGTTTTTAGAATGACAGCTATTTCTGAAAAACAATTTGAAATAAATTCTGTATTAGACAGATACATACTATCTAGACAGAAGCGTAGATAATTTGTTTCAGAAGAGTTTTCAGAAATAACCAGCACTGTTTCAACCTCCTCCTCATTTTATATAAATAGCTACAGATACATTTTACACGCATTCATATATACAGGGTAAGATTCTTACCACTGCGCACTGCCAGAAAGGGGGAACAGCAGCCTCCTGGTAACTGTAAACCAGCCCACAGTATGTACCTATGCAACAGGTCTATCATTAAATACAGATTTAGCTAGCCAAGACCCCCACGTTTCTGACATTCCAGCTTAACTTTCCACAAAGGAGTTGAATGGGCTGCTCAGCTGCACAGTGATTATCAGGCTTTTTATGCTGAGCTTTTCCAGTGAGTAGGCAAGGGTGTTTTCCCTTCACAGTCTATTTCAGGTTCACAAGACAGTCTGTTCTTCTGTGACTTATTTTAAAGCCCTGTCAGCAGTTTCCTCATCCCAGGCTCTGAAAGCTGAAGGTTAGTCCCTCCAGCCTTCCCAGATGCAGAAGATGTTCACTGAAAGCTTTTATGATCTTATGATGATAAAAGCCTATTAAAAAAATGCAGATACTTTTCCACTATTAAAGTGAGTTTTAGAGCTTTTAATGGGATAAAAAAATAGCACCAGGTCACAGTGCTGACTTGGTACTTTCCCCTTTTCCAAACCTCGGGCTTATACGGGAGACCAGTATCTCTCTTCAGTCTCCTGAGAGGCGATCTCATTTTCCCTTGCAGGAGCTGAGCTTGTCCTCTGCTGGTGCTGAGATGCTGCAAGTATGGCTACATCCCAGTATTAGTTTTTTATCTGTCCCTAGTTCTGGGCAACTGTCCCCTTCCTCAAGCAAAGCTAGCTAAGTGGCAAGCAGCTCTGAGGATGGATCTCCACACCTACACAAAACCCCACAGGAAACAGACTGTGTTTTGTGTGAACACAAGGTGAGCCTTGTGTAGAACTACACGTAAGATAATGTAGGAAGAGAGGACTTTAGTGACTGCTTTCACCTTAGTTTTCCTACCACACCTTCTGTTTCAAGCTGGTACTGCTGTCCCATTTGTTTCTGCTACGTTTCCCCCGTAACTTCTTTTTAGTTATTCCTATTTCATATAAGCTCCCATCTTTCTTATTTTTAGATCCATCTCTTCCCACACTGTGCTTTGCCCAAGGCAAGAGCAAACATAAACAAATCTTACAGCCAAACCCTGAGCTCCTTTCTTTGTCTTTGCTGCTCAGCCCTTCACCAGAATCCCTGTGCTTCACAGGTCAGTCTGGCTTTCCTGTGTGAGGCAGCATGGTGTTAGAGAACAGATAAACCAGGAAGAAGGAGGAGGAGGAAGTACAGTGGGAGCTGGTGTCCTCTCACACCAGCACTACTCAAAGCACAGGGCAAGAAGGGGCACTTAGCTCCCTTCATGCTCGCCAAATCACCCCACAACTCAATTCAGCCCCAGCGCCTGGTTTGTCTCCAGCAGCCAATGTACCCCTGTATGATGTGCCTTCCCCCTCGCCTCTAAGAGATCAGGACAGGCCTGTTACACCTCTTATCTAAGCAACACACAGAGATCCTTCTGTGCTGCAGGAACACCTGTCCTAAAGGGAAAGTTACATTAGGTAACGTAACTCCCTGCAAGGTAGCATGGCCCCGGCAAGCTGGGAAGGGCACGGACTCCCACACTGCCAGGAGCAGTAGGTGTGAGCCAAAGGTAAACCCAGCCCTCTGAAGAGTATGGCTAAAAGCTGGTCACCCCTGATCTCAGACTTCAGCCATGTGTAAATTGGTTTGTCTGTATTAAAGCAGCGAACCCTGCAGCAGCCTATGTCCTGTACCAGTGTTATTTAATAATGAAGCTACATACCCATACACAATAGCCAGAGGAAAGGATGGTTGGGCAGGGTTATTGGAAGGGCAGTCATGGTGTGTCAGCTGCATGAAATGTGAACCCAGCTACCTCGGTGGAGCCAGAAGCAAGACTGAGCAGGTGAGAGCATCCCTGAAGCAGACATTGGATTCGGTTTCACCAAATAAGGACTATGCTTGCTACTTTCTTTGAGAGATCCTACAAAAGGAAGAAAAAACAGATAAGATCAGTAAAATATTTAAAATATTAAAATAAATATTAAATATTAAAACCAGAATAGCATTCTCCGGATGCAAACAGCAGTTGTTTCATTAATGAAACATCTCTAAGGAAACCATTCTGAGTTGGCCAGAGAAGCTGGAAGTATTCCTTCTACAATTGTTAACGGGGAAAAGAAAAGGAGGAGGGGAAAAAAGAAAGAAAAGGAGGAGGGGAAAAAAGAAAGAAAAGGAGGAGGGGAAAAAAGAAAGAAAAGGAGGAGGGGAAAAAAGAAAGAAAAAGCAGCAGCATGAGAAACCAGCAGAGCATGGCCTATCAATAGCCCTTTGTTCTGCTCTTCACATTTGACTTGGTAAGAAACAAGCCTAGGGCTGAGGATACAACTAGCCAATTGTAAATTTAAATATGTTCGCTCCCCTTCATGCTTGCCAAAACCACTCAGTGGTTCATGGTAGCTTTAGGTTTATGTGAGCCAAGACTACAAAAAGCAGTGCTACCTCAGGACCCCCAGAACGAATCCACTTCAGCACACCGTTCTCCAGCTCCCTATCTTTTTTGAGGCTGTGCAAAATTTAGGCATATACTTAAGGGTATCTGGGCATGTACGAGCCTCCAGAGATGTGGTTATAGAACAGAGATCCCAGAAACAACTTTGAAGGCTCTGGGCCTCAGTCACCAGGGACACTCCTCTGATTTCAAGAAAAGTATGAACATGACTGAAGACTAGGAATTTACAATATTCGGGGGGGGGGGGGGGGGGGGAAGACCTATCTTTTTTGGTGGGGAAGGACTGGGTACTTTAATACTGTTGTATAAGTAATAAATCAAAGCTTGGTTCCCCAAAGTCAGAATTTGGACCTGGGGAGCAGTACAGGAGGGACTAAGTTTAGTCTTAAGCAATACCAGTTTAAGCATTGTGGAGAACTGGGATACATGGACAGCAATACAAGTTAGAGAGACCATTTTTCAAAGTGTCTTCTGCTTTATAACAGCCCCAGCAAAATGCATGAGTGACTGATTACAGCATGAAAGCTTAATAAATAGTAAGTATAGTCCATAGGACTTTTTCTGGTTTTTTTAAAGTAATTTTTTTTATTTTTTCTTATTAATATTTTCCAAGATTCCTTTTTAAGTCTCTACCCCCTACTCAGATTAAAAGCAAAGGTTTTGGAACACAAACACTTGAGCAGAAATTTTTCCCCTTTGACATGAAACTGCACAGACAAAGATTCAAGCCAACTTTGCCCAGCACCTGACAGTGTTTCCACCTTCAGCCTGCTCAAGTCCACCGAGCCCAAGTCAGGAGCAACAGAGTTGGCCTGTTCTGTTTTTGCTGTAATTCCACCAACTTTATTCCAGCTTAGAGTGGTGCATCTGCCTGGCTGGGACTCCAGTTCCCAGCCCAGCAAAGCAGGACAGGCCCATTTTCATTAGAAATGTAAATTAATAGGCCAGACTCATATGCCAAGCTAGAGTAGCCAAGACACAAAGACACATATACCTATCCGCCAGGGCTGGTACATGACCATGAAATCCAGCAAGCTGACAGCACGATGAACAGCAAGGGAAAGGTGACATCTCAAATTGCTGCAGTATGATGTACCAGTGCTTATCTACTCTAGAGCCCTGAGGCACACAAATAAATTAGCAATATTGCAAAAAGAAATCTGAGAATTGTATTCCTGGGCACACTCCTAGACCTGACTTTTGGCTCAATACTCACTGCTTTTTTTTTTTTTTTTTTAAAAAGGCTATTTTTCCAAATGCAACAAGAGATAGAAGCAGCACTACATACATCATTTGTATGAAAAACAACCATTTACGAGGGAAGTAGCTATTCCACATGAACTGTCACAAACACTATTTTTTCACTGGAAAAAAAAAAAATAGCCCAAGTCAGAAATTTTCCTGTTGGATTTCTTCAGTGGAACATCATCAAAAGTCAATTCTTTCCTACTGCTTTTGGCCAGAAAGTATGATATATCACCAAAAATACTGCTTCAAGACAATCTTTAAATTCACGTTAGCAAGACCAGAGTGAGGAGATAACTGTTTGCAAGCATCAGGGAACACGGACTCTCTCCCAGCTGCTCCTGAATATTGAATCTCTCCACAGGAGATGGACCTTCTGGTGCACTAAGGCTCAGATCTCCACGTGGCAACTGTTATTATACAACTATGAACAAGAACAGAAATGTACTGAATTCACTAGGACTCCGCTCTGGCTTAAGCCATCTTCTAGAAAGTAGTCTCAAACACAGAAAGTGACTGTGACATGCAGAGCGTTTGTTACATTCAAATCCAAAAGGGGTCTCTAAGTTGATGGACTTCAGCTTAATACAGAGATAAGAAGAGCATTGAGGAGAGAAGCTTGATGTAAAAACAATTCAAGCTTAACTCATGTCCAAAACAGAGCGTGAAAAAAGGAAACAAGAACTATCAGACAAATCAGACCTTGCCACAGCAAGAAACAAAACTACAGCAAACACAAAGCTTTGGGGGAATGAGTGGCATGATATGACAAAAAGTGAGGTTAAGTCTTCCATTTCAGATCTCACTTAAAGGATGGTATCTCCTGCGACATGAAGTCTAAAAGCCCCCTTTTGCATCAATCCAGGGTTGGTTGAAAGAGAAAATAAATCATCACCACCACCACCGCCAGGTAAGTATGGATGTAAGCTCCTATCCAAGAACACACCAGACAGTTTTTAAGGTTGAGAGACATGGCCTCCATTCCTGACAGCCAGAAGAGCAAGCTATTATACATGTTTGAGTTCCAAATGCTAGTCTACTTTTTCAATTCTAATTCCTTTTCCTTGATGTGCAGGAAGCTGCACATATATAATGCTAACACAATAACTCATTTTGCTTTGGATTTTTATTTCTATACAGTCTACAACAAATGCTAAAGAACATACAACTCTCATTTCAACAGTCATTTGGAGAGATTTATTTGATGATAATGACCTTTTTTTCCAACATGATTAGACAGTGCATGGATTCTGCTGCTGCTTCCAATTACTGACACCATTTGTCAAGACAGGGTAGCAGTTCAGAACTCATGACCATAATTAGTTTCTTTTCTGACATCTCAAAGACTTCCATTCTGATGTTAGATCTGCACCAAAAATGGAACCATTTATATATTGCTTCAACCCAGAGACAGCTAGGCTAACACTCTCTTCCAGAGTATCTGGTGTGCCAGAGCCCAAAAAAACAAAGTGTAAACAAAAAAAAAAAGTTCTATTCTCCAGCTGACAGAGCAAACATTGCTGGAACGTATTTTATGCAAACTGTATATACATATAAGGGATTATTTTTACTGCCAGCTTGACTTTCTTCTAGCTTTTTATCTTAAAAGGAAAGCTGAAGATACTGTTCTAAAAAGAGAACGACACACATAGATTCATGCCAGTCTGCTAAAAATCAGATTGACTCAGGCAATGTGCACAGTTGAATCTGCAGGGAGGTATTTTCAAGGAAAAGTCTCCCTCCTCTTTAATCAGCAGCTGCAGGTGACGAATGCCTCAGCACTGCCTAATGTAGTGAGAAGCAGACTCTTGGAGTCTGTTTGTTGCAGAGCCAGCTCAAGGCTTTTCATCTGTATAGGCCGAGTCAGTTGGGATGCCTGATATGAGAGACCAGGGACAAGCTGCTCCTGCCATGGGGAAAGGTGGGCTGAAGAGCTGCTGCATGGCCGATGGCAGGGCGGGTGGAGGCTGCGGTCCCAGGAAGGGCCAGCCACACGCTCACGCCTCTCCAGCAGCAGCCTGGCCTTGCAGGGCTTTGCTGTAGGCCAGGCAGGCAGCCATCTTACTGCCCACAGCAGCCTACTTACCTTGGGCAGCTGCCTACTTCTCTTATACCTACAACCAGCCCTGCAGATAAGCAACAGATGCCAATAAAGCAGAAGGACTTCAGTAATGCTTGGAGGCCACCCGTTTCCCAGTATCCTATCAGTGATGTTTGCATGGTGGTCCTTCTGCACCTCATTTATGCCTTCAAATTCAGCAGGAGAGAGACCAGGCAAGCCACAATTACCCAAGAAGTGAGTCATAAGCACATAGCACTGCAGCCATTCATTCCCAACAAAACACTATCTTCTTAACTGTCAATAAACATTGTATGTGCATAAACAGTACTGTGCAACTGAGCAATAGTTAAAAATGAGCTGGAAAACGAGATGTTTTTTCCACTGATTAAATTCAAGTGAAAAAAAACTTTATTCACAACTATTAAGCCAAGAAATTGTGAACAGAAAAGAAAAATCCCATTTCACGCTTACGCTTGTGGTTTGATGTAAAACAATGACTTTTGTTCCATTTCAGTTTAAAACAGAATTGTTTTCTATTTTTTTATTCAAAAAGAAGGAAAAGAGAAAAGCATTTCAAGACAAAGCAAAATGAAAGTCATCACTTCTCTTCAAAATACTTATCTAACCTGAAATTTTTCCTCAAAGGAAACCCCAGTTTCTTATTCAAAGACAGCATTTCCCTGTGGAAATTTTCAGTAAAATCACTATGTTGCCAATAGCAGAACAAGCTACAGGACTCTGCGGCTCTTAATTCACCCTGTACAGGACTATCATACTATCACACACACACTTCCTCCAAATCCTTCTCCTCTGCTACATAAGACTCCTGTCTGTCCTATTTGTGTTCCTATGTTGCTCAACATCCTCCCCAGCACTAAGACTTATGCTGCTTTATGCATCCCGTTTCTTTACTCTCTCCACACCCACTCGCTGGCTCCTCTCTTCTCCCTCCCTTACTGGTTCACAAGTCAAGGGCCAGTCTTGGCAAGAAAAACAAGCAGTCCCTTGTCAGAAGGGCAGGGTTAGGTGAGAAGGAGCTTTCTCCTGGCAAGGAGGAGACTTTGGGGATGCCCCTTTCACCTTTACAGTGGCTAGCCCCCATTTGGGAATTAGCTGAGTACCTTTACAGATTAAGTGGAGGAACACAAAGAAATTCTTAACAAGGTCTCTCCAAAACAGAAGCAAGACAAAAATCTCATTTCCTGTTATTGTTTATGGCTTGCATCTGAAGCCACACCTGCGATCTGGGTCCCCGGTGTCCTTGGCACTGAGGAAAAGGCAATTCGTGCACCATATGCTCCACAACCTACAGAGGCGAGACGAACAGCAAGTGAACGCGTCTCTCATTCCATTTCATAGGTGGCATAAAGCCAAGGAGTGACTTGCTGAAGTTAACAGTCCGAGGGACTGAATGCAGCTCTCCTGGCTCTCAGCTCAGCTCCTAAATCATGCTTTCTCTCCTCATTCAGAGCCTTCCTGGCAGAACAAAGAAATTTATGCCTCAAAGAGCAATCCTGTCCTGGCTGGGAGACAGACAATAGAAAGCTTAAAAGTATTATTATATCATAGCTCAGGTAGAAAAATAACCTTCCCACCATGAAACTGCAGCATATTTCTTTCACAGTTCCTATTGAATTTGTATTTCCCAGTGAAAGGTGTTTTTTTTCAGCTTTAGTAGAATTGAAAATTGATGGAAAACTAAAAGCTGAGGAAAACTACTCCTGCATGGTATCCAGCCAGAGTTCCTGTCTCAAGAGTATGGGAAGGACCCTACAAGCTTCTCAGTTGAACCACTGATCATAGAAAAAAAAATGTCCAGTTTCTCAACTAGACCTTAAAAAAAATATATCAGTTATAATGGCAATAAAAACACAAGGTTATCAGCCTTGGCAACTGAAATATTCCCTGCTTTGTCAGCATGCTTTAGCCATATCTGAAGCAAATACCCTACCTTTTGCAATGACACCTGTCCTTGGCTTGCCTAATGAGACTGTTCATTGCATTGTAAGAGCTGCTGGTGTCTTTTTTTCCGCCCCCCTCTTCTTTTTTTCCCCCCTCTTCAGTACTTATTTTCCCCAGAATTGCAGTCTTCAAGACAAACATATTTGTGAAATCACACATTTAGATGAAAATATATGATTTTTTTTTTAGTTCTCAGAAAACAGAACTATTTTATTTTGAAATTTGCAAAATTAAAGATTTCGGGGTTTTATTTTAAAATTACAATTTGAGAGAAATATCTTTTAAACAAAAGCAATTTATTCCTTTAATTAAAAAAAATAGGTATCCTTCCAAATGAGCTATACCTTGAAGTTCCATTCATCACAAACCAGAACGCTTTGGCCAGAGCCACCCAAAATTTTGTATGTATTTTATGTGTGTGTGTATACATACATAGATATGAAATCAACCTTCACCAAAAGCCTGCAGGACCATTAAAAGCACTTCCTGTCCATCACTTCTGAAGAAAAAAAAAAAAGTACTGAATACAAACCAGCGATATCTAAATACAAAGGTGTACCTCTGACAATTTTGTCACCATGAACTGCTTGCAAGTAAAACCACATTTTTACATGTTAGAAAGGAAGCAGGAAGCCTCTGCAAAATTTAGAAGTTATTAGCAGGTATATTGTGTCCATTCTCATGTAAGACTCTGAAGGTAGGAAGAGAGATGAAGATAAACAATCAGCAACCTAGGTCACAGTAACTTGTGCCCTTTTAACTTAGCATGAACAAAGAGATCAGGGAAGAATACAGCCTTGTGAGATGCAGATTGGGAGTGTTTTTATGCTTTTTACAATGTAACAGCTTCCAACTAAACTGTAATTGCAAACACTTTTGCTGGAAAAATTGAATACAGGAGCCCATCTGGATTTGTTGATTGAATCCTGAGCCTCATCCATCGCCAATGAAACTCAGAACTTTGCTATTAGTTTTGTCTGTGGGCTGAATCAAGCCTTAAGTCTCTCAGAAATACCTGTTTAAAGGTGAAGAACTACCTGAGGGGACATCGTCAGCTTGGTTTAGGTATCATAACAGACATAAGTCTTACAAAACTAAACACTGCCTCCAAAACCCCATCTTTAAGCCCCCCCCAAACCTTTGTACATTTTCATGAGTTAAAGCGAAAGCTGTTTGGAGAAGGAAGTAGGTGTGGAAATTACTCTAAGTCTCCCTCAGCTATAACCACAGAGCTGGAGTGTACATGACGCTGATGAGACAGAATAAGCAACCTGCAGCATGCAGGAGCCCTGGCCACGTGGGATCCCTGTGCTGTAGGCAGAAGTATTCTTCTGCGACTGCTCTGTTTTAAAGGAGACAGATTGTGAAAGAGAAACAAACAGACTTCTCACAAACCTTTCAGATTTCCAAGGCAGATGAGGGCCCTCCCTAACCTTTCAGTCTGGTAGACAGCAGTGCTTCCCCACAAAGGAAAATTGTGAAAGGCAGCACCTCCAAGTAGTGAAGAAAAAAGGCATGGGGCTTGCTTCATCCACTTTTTGACATCTACAGTGAAAATATCTCCATCTCAGATGGAGACAGACCACTTAGTCCAGGACAGGGGAAACAAGCACTTCTACAATGTCATTCAGCTGCCTATACATTTAGAGATCTACTTTAGGAAAAGAGAAAATGAACTGCTGATGTGGCTGTCGTTCTGTCTCTAATATAAAGAGAGTCCAAGCATCCACACTGGGTCAGATGAACTGTGCTTAAAAATGGCATATAGGGTAAAGCAGCAGCATGTACGGTAAAGTTTGTTTGGTTTTCCTTTTAATAAGGGGGACTGTAAAGTACTGTCAAATAACTATTTCCCCCCATCTAGTGGTGGGATTGCATTTAAAAATGTCCCAGCCATCTTAGCTGACTGCATTTTGAAACTGGTGAAGGTTGAAAACAGTACCACTGCTCTGCAAGACCCCAAAAACCTACAGCTGTGATTACTGCAAGTCCCATAGACCAGGTCTTGGACTGGAAACAGTCCTCACTTCCCAGTTCTTTGCTCTAACCTCCAGATCATGCTACCTCTGCTTTCAAAAGCGCTTAAAATATATGAAAGATATAAACCTACCATACTAGTCATTAGCTTATTTATAGATTGGGTACTAGGGATTGCCTCTTCACAACTATAGCTTATGACTATTTTTAGCACCCCTAAAGAGCTTTGTTATTCATCTGCAGAAACTGCCATTGATATGTCACATCTGCTTCACAGTCGACTCGCCTTTTAACTGTTTCACCAAATGCAAATGGAAGTTTTGTTTCTGGACTTGGAACAGCTTTTGAGGCGATAACTCAGCTCTGGGTCAGACTCTCAGCAACGTTCAGCTGAGCATCATGGTTAGAGGTTTCTAAGCTAGTCTTTGACCTTACTATACATGTTAAAGTTATACCATGTTCCTAAAGGACAAGTCTGAATTGTGTTTTATTACGGACTACACTGTCAAGCTGTTCAATCTAAGAGGATGTATCCTGTTTAATTTTGCAGATGTTCTTAGGGATTTTTCAAACTGGGGCTTTCAAAAGAATGGCATTGTTACCAAAAGTAGAAAGAGTTCCCAGTATGCATTTCCTAAAAGAACATACCTACCTTGTATACCTATTTTTATACTGGATCTATGCTCCATACTTATTTTCCTTCTGGTTATTAAATGTCAATTGATTCAAACACAGTAAACCTTCTGTGGGCCTACATAATGTTCTCTGAAGTCATTAGTTTGAACTGAAATAGGCTTGAAAGACCAAGCACGCACAGCTAAGAATTCGCCGAGCACAAACAGGTACACAAAATACATCTCGTGCAGACCATAAGCAATACGTCAAAAAGCCTATGACAAGTCTGAATGTGGAAGAGTCTGTTACAAGGCTGACTATCTTAAGACAGCAGAGAATTCAGACATTTCATTGTGGGTTTAAACGGGGCTGAATGAGCCCAAAATTACCTGCCTTTCCTTTACCTCCCCACAGTGCATGGTATATTACTGTAAACAGAAACGCTCGTAGATAACCACTTACCTTCCCAGTGGGTATGCACCAACAGTAAAGTCCCAATACACCATATAGTTAAGTATTTCCAAGATGCAATCAGATGAATAGACAACTAGTTTAATAATATTTTAGCTGGTCAAAATTACTTGGGCCTTCTCCAGCAAAGCTGTAAAAAGCTACAGCCATTGTGTATTCACTCTACTTTTTTCCCCCCCCATTCCTGTTCCTCACCTAAAAAAGATCTTTGCAAACAAGTGACAGCACAATTGGTCCTAAATTTATCCTCTTTCACTGACTCCAGATCCAACCTGGACATGGGTTTTCTAGCTCTTGTCTTCACTTACTCTTTTGCTGTTCTCCTACTTCTTGACCAGGACCTTGGGACTAAGAGGAGAAAGGTTTTTCTCATAAGAATTAAATCACATTTTTCTATCCAGCCTTAGCCTTAAGTGAGAGAAGATAACAATGCTTTATACAACAGAGAAACACAATCCATTTCTATGGCAGGGCAGGAAATATACTGTCGCATCATAATTGATGGGGGGTTTATTAAATCTGGTATCTAATTTATTTCATCCTCTTTGGCTTTTCATCCAATGGTATGACTCCATTCCTTCGACTTCTGTACTGACAGACTTTTATTTATCTGGTTTTATAACAAATAGATGGAAAAGAAATGACTGATCCTGGGTACAAAATTGCCTTTGCCAAAAGTTAAATTCAAAATCAGAGCAAACAAAGCCTGCAGCTGCTCCCTTGCCTCCCATGCCAACAATAATAACCAGTTACAATAAAACTAAGCCTACCTGAAACAGAAGCAGAAGGTACCAGATCCTCAGCATAAATAAATCAGTGGAACTGAAAGCACTATATTAGCTGGCAAGTTTTGTTTCACCTTCACCTTGAATTGCTGTCATTTATCCCCCAAACCTGGGAACATGCTATAGAAATAGGGACTTGGAAGTGCCTGTACCAATACCTCTCTGAAGTCTTGCTTTCACACAATTTACAGTTAGCAATCGAGTCGTCACACATTCCCTCTGTATGCCTCTAAGCTAGTGGGATGCAGTAAAGACAAACTCTCACGTGTTCCTCCATGTATTCATCCTTTAGAAAGTTTATGGCCATTTTGAAGAGGTCTGCATGCACCAACAGGTAAAAAGCCAGGGAGCCTGTCACAGACCTACTTGGAATCAAAGGCTGAAAAGTCAATGAAAAAGAAAGCCGCAGGTACAGAGAGAGGAGGCACCATGGCAGCCACCACACTGAAGCTAGCAGGATCATATAAATCTGTCCTTAAGTAGTATACCTGAATTTGCCTCCCCTCCATGGATTTTCAGTGCTCCTTTCAGTGCAAAGCCGTTTCTTTTAGCTGAGCTATCAGCCTGAAATTTGAAGAATTTCAGCTTACAAGCTGGCTTTCACAGGATGCATTTTGAGGACCATCAAAGTATCTGCAACGTGGTAAATATCACAGAGCACCAGGCACCACAGATCTGCCACAGATGCCTGTGAATACATTGCCAGTTAAACATGTATGCCTACAGCCTTGTAAGAACAAGGCATTCCTTGGCAAGTAACTGGATTTAACCTGAACAGGCAAGGATTATTTGCTTATTTTTCAATTAAAAATAAAACCTCACAGGCACCCTCACTTAAGCTTAGAACTTCCTCCATAAAGAAATGGAAAGAAACAGAAAGAAACATTAGGTTTTACAGTTGCCAGCAATTAAATTTGCTATTTGCTTTGTAGCCTGCAGTTTCACTGATAGGATGACCTTAGGTAGCACTTCAAAATTGTCAGCACCAGACTTGGCTTTTGAACTGTACTCTGGGTACTACACAATTAACTGCAAACCAGATGTCTCTAAATGAGGCAAATTACATTGACAGACCACTGTCCAAACCCAATGAGCTGTAGCTGTCCTAGAGGAAGAGCACAGCCCTACCAGCTACAGCACACAGAAAGAACCACTGCAAGATGGAAGAATCAGAAGGTTTTTAGCCAAAAAGAATGCAGAGAGCCCAAGAATTACCACAGGATCCAGAAACTGGGATAAGTTAGGCATTCAAATACTGTTAAAACTCACCAATTGAATTACTTGCTCTCTAATGCTCAAAACCACCAAACAAGAGGTATACCAGCCTCTTGGAAGTTGAATTGTAACCTTTGGAAACCCCCACGCTTCAGAGAGTATCCTCTATAGCCCAAACGCTAAGGAAAGAGTGTGTATGGTTTGGGGTCAGTGTTTCCGATCTCTCCATGATCCTTCACCAGAAAGACCTTACCCCAAGCCACTGCTTAAAAACTACAGACAGTAGTGAAAGGGAAGGAAACTGAACCAGTGTGCATATTCTCCACTCCAACCATTCGGATGGCCACCCATGGTTATATATGTCTTCTCAAACCACAGGTTACTTATTACCTCAGAAGAGCCCTACACTACCACTCTTTTCTCCGCATCTCTCCTCCTCTGCAAGCCAAAGCATTACTAAGCACACAAAGCAGTCCACAGCAAAGCCCACTCTTTCCTTCACTAACTCGCAGCACTCTCACGAACCTCCTTGCACACAAATCCTTTCCTACCCATGCACTTCACACAGACCCTTCCCCACACACCCCATCCCTCCACTCAGCTAACATTTCCCCTCCAAGTATGTGGCATCACATACGTATTTTCCCCCACCTTACCACATATTTCACACCAAGAAGAAACACTGTTTCCTGGCCACAAGACCGCTGTGCTCTTTAGCGAGCCGTGCTTTCACTTGTGAGACAGACCCTCCTCATACAGTCATTTCTGTTACAGGAACAAACTCCTGCGAGCATTAATAGCCAGTCCACTTGCAGCACCTGCCTTTGGGTCCAGCTCTACAATTTCAGAGAGCTGGTCATACTGTGAGTGAACCATAGTGACAATGACAAATTTCAGAAACTAAAAATCTTCTCCTGATCAGCAGAAAAGGTACAAGGCAGAAGTAGCAATATAAACCAACCTGAAACATGACTTGGAGGATTTATTTCCTAAATGAAAAATACTGGTCTCTATAGAAAGATGAAGCCCACAAAAAGGCAGGAGTAACCAAGGTTCTTCTACCATCGTCATCGGTGGTGCCCTATGCCTGGGCCAAGGGATGCTGTTTCTGACCCTGCCTTTGGGGCTCACACAACCTACGGCTCCCTGCACTCTGCAGATGGGAAAGGTAACCACGAGACAGACAGGAGCGGCTCTGTGCCGAGGGTCTGTAACAGAGGGGGAATCTTTACACTGATCACAGCAGCTCATCTTGAACACCGGTGGTGGATGCCTATGTGCCAGTCCATTCAGACCTGACTGATGACACCAACTCTTTTCATGTTGGCCACCATAAAACAATCTGCAACTATCGGGTGTTGTTACCACACGTAAAATTCAGAGCAAGGACTATGCAATGAAGGGGCTTGTTTGCCAATTGTAAGCCAGTCTCCTCTAACACACTGTCTTGGTCCAGGTATCCAAACGATTCCATAAAACAATGTGAAATATGTTACTGCCCACACCACCATTGTGTGGGTGCATAAATCACTGAGGTATTGGATGCAAATTGTATTCCATGGTAGATAAAATTTCAATAGAAATTAATAATAAATAAATCTTGGAACCTCAAAAAAATCTGAAACGTCACACTAACTTTCTGTCTGAATGGCTGTTTTATCCTTGACTGGTTGGCTTCAAAAAATAAAATTTAAAAAAAAAAGGCAAGCTGAGTTTTTCCCCCCCTCAGAATTTTCCAAGTAAGACCAGAGATAAAGTCTCTTCTCTTCAAGATGCTCTTTGGCTAAAAAGGTGATGGAAACACCATGCAGGTCTATAAAATATATGGGTATTGGCTGAGAAATCAATGTTAACCTTTCACATCCTTTATAAAGGAAAAGTCTAAATAGCCCTTACAATCAAATTTCAGACACAGAGAGGATGTGGACAGTGGCAAATTTCTGCTTAACTGCCTCAGAATAAACAACTCTGAACAATCGGACTTCTTGCCAGACTTTGTGGCAGCCAGCCCCAGAGTTAGGACGATTGCAGTGCACACCAGCCAGCCTGACTACATTCAAAACCCCAAGATGGGTGGCAGAGACATCATGATGGCAACTCCTTCCATCAGCCCTCTTGCATGAGCTCTTGCAAGTTTCAGATTGCTCTGATTTCCCATTTAAACAAAAAACTTTTTGAAAATGCAAGGGGGCACTAGAGGCTTTAAGGTAAATCACATGCTCCTTGGACTTACTATGTCTTCCCCAGCAGATGTAGCCAAAGCCATTTCTATGTGTCCTAGTAGATACTGGCTCCTGAATAATGAAATAAGCATTTGGATGCTAAAAGATACCAAGCATTATCTGGTACAGTTAAAAGATAGTTCACGACTCCAGAATTTGTTTCTGTGCATAGCTCAGAACTTCAGCAGGTTGATCTCTGTACACAGCTTAACTCCTTTCATTTGTGATACTCATCTGAAAAAAAAAGTTTAGGCTTAATATTTGCTTTTGCTTTCTGTCAGGAGATGAATATCACTCAACAGCATCTGAACATCATCATTAGTAAACACTGCATATGTACGCAGCAAGACATCAGTTCCTGTACAAAATTGGCCCATTACCTATTGTAACAAAGCAAGCCTCCTGAATGCTGCCCCACTGATAGCTGTTACATGAGTTTTATCCTCCTTGAAGGAGAGGGAGAAGCTTCTGTAGACTGTACACTAGGAAAATTTGGACCCATGGATCCAACCAGACTGTAGAAGTAATAGGGCATGCTCTTCTGCAGACACACTTAGGCAGTGCATATGGTAAAAATTCCTGGGTTTGTCTATCACTAGAGTAACAGCACCAGTGAAAGCCACTTTGAATTCTTCCTGTTGTAGGATCAGACAGTTCCTTTCCTGTTTGTATACGGTTAGCAGGACTTTCATCTGCGCCTGCCAATGGTACAGTAATTACACAGGACAAGCTGCAGGAGTTCTGGTGGAAGCACATACAGTTTTCAGCCACACAGGAATTAGGCTAGCTGTTTTAAGAACATGCCTTCCTTTCCCAAAAAACATATACTTAACACAAAAAATACAATTCTAACTAAAGAGAAATGACTGGGTTTATTTTTTATTTAAAAAGAAAAAAAAAGTCATTCATTTAGTCATAGAACATGAGGACAGCTTGTGAAGTACCAGACCCGCACGACACAAGTTGCACAATGAGAAAATGAAATCTAGATCATTACATTAGTATCTTGAAAATTGCTAGATAAGCCAGTGACCCGTGGCAGTGCTAGGAAGATACATAACACTTCAACCAGCCAAGTTACTACAGCGTCTGATCATGCTAGTGCTGAAGTACAGCACAGGGCTGGGCTGTATCAACATGCACGAGCAAATGGAGTGCCACGGGTGGTCTTACTGACTCAGGGGCAATGATGTATAATTGCAAGATACCACCTGACTGGAGTCCATTAATCTTTACTGTAACTTCCAAGATCCTCAGCAGAAAACGCATGGT
The DNA here is from genome assembly GCA_020745775.1 of Theristicus caerulescens. Classification (NCBI taxonomy): domain Eukaryota; kingdom Metazoa; phylum Chordata; class Aves; order Pelecaniformes; family Threskiornithidae; genus Theristicus; species Theristicus caerulescens. Next base: position 7,931,956 of record CM036559.1, read on the forward strand.
TAACTCCTTTGTATGCTCAGAGGCGCAATTGTGGCTCTTTACCTCCACTCCCATGGGTTAACCACACGGGCGGCTGTAAACATTGGTTTGCTGCAAGTGCAGAGCACAGACTGCAAATCAGTAAAGACTGATATTATTATATTTTTAAACAATTAAATATTCCTTTCAAAAAGAACAGAAGCCACTCAGAATCCAACTGCATTGAGAGTCACTAAGGACTAGACACTGCTTGTAGTGCAGCTTTGAACGTAGTGATGAGTATCCTGTACTCAGTGGCAGTCCTACGAACGCTTGACAAAATACCCAGAGCCTCACCCTACAGTGATGAGACTATAGCTGTTCCTGGCTAGAGGAGCAAAACTTCTCTCTCACAGTAGCAGATTTCAAAGTCCTTGCTCCATTTTAGGACAATAGCAAACAGCCAGCTGACAGGGCTTTATTGCTTCCCCATCCAAACACTATTTACGCCTCCTGCTTCTCACCCTTCAATTGTATTTTGGAAGAGTCATACATGAAAACAGTTGGATGTCTTTTCTCTTTTTACTTCATAATTGTCTCCCATCACAAGAAATGCTAAAAAAGAAAGAAGCAGGCTCTTAAAGAACGAGAGTCACATCCTTAACTAGCAAAAACTGACTGGCTTCAGATCCCATTTTTCATCTGCTGAGGATGTAGTCAGTCTTTGATTTGCTTCCTCAACAAATGATGACCTAGACTCAAGGAACATACCACACAGCTGCTTTATAGAAGGCATGCAATTTGCAAACTAAAGCGATAAACGCACATAACAAGGCTTTGGGAAAACACATTTATTCATATTTTCCCTTCTCAAAGAAAACAACTAAATACATCAGGCTAGTGTCTCAGGAATTGGCTGGATACTAGGTTAGTACCATGAAGCACAGTCATTAGTGGTGCCCCTCGCTGAAAGTGCTCACTAGCCAACCACTCCCACTATCCCCTTTGGGAACAGCCAAGCGTGAGATTCTTTTGCAAAATCTGGCCCTGGCATGTTTTGCACAAGCTCTGAGGTAAAGCCATCTGAACACCCAGCCAGACCACTAAATGCAAGCAAAACTTTGAAGAAATGACACAAAGCGTTTCAAATTCCCAACCAGCACCGACTTGCACAACACTGGTAGTTTCAGGCTGAAAGCAAAAAGACCTGACACGTTCATCTTGGTACTCTTCAGGAATAGACCTCAGATCTCTGATGGGAAACCCTGGAGCCTCCAAGGGCCCTTATGAAATGACTGGCTTCAGTTTTATGCCTGTGAGTCCATACTGCAAAATGGGCCTGTCAGCAGGCCCCATACTGCGCTTACCAGCACAAGGACTGACCGAGCCCTGGTGACTGAACTCTTCTCCCATGCCCAGGTCTTACAGGTAAGGTGCCAGGTGTGCTGACTGAGAATTTACCTTGGCTTTTCCTGTGCTGCTATAGCCTGCAAGGAGAGGATCTCACCTTTAGACTGTCAGAACACCACTTTTTCCCAGCACAATAATGCTTGCAAAACAAACAAATCCAGACTGGAAAACTGAGGGAAAAAATAGAAACCAAAGTTGTGCCATCTGGTGTGATAATAGCTCCCAAATGATTATGGCTCCAGGAAAGAGTGTTTAGGTTGTAACCTGGCACTAAAAAGGCAAATCAAGAAGTAAGGTACTTAAAACCCAGTGTCATCTGATCACCTTATGAAAAAGCAGTGTTGTCTACCCTGTGCATTTGTAAGGGGAGAACTATGTTTTGAAAATGTTTGTACTTTCTACTTTTATGGGTTTAAAAAACACTTGCTATAAACATTAAGCACATTATGCAACCTGTAAATGTAGTGTTTGCCCTTGGTTCTCCTTGTATTTTCTGGTACATCCTTATGCTCCTCACCTTAAGAAGTCAAAATGCTTTTCACATACTCTGCTGTGCCTTGCTCCTGGAGAGGCCAATCTGGTAGCCAAAAACTTGCTCATCAGGAGTGCAGAGTTTTCCAGACACTTAAAACCTCACCTCTTTCATTTGAGTTTTAGACTTTCTGAAGCTATCTCCTGTTGAATGAAACATTGTCCAACACAGCACAAAATTTCACAGATCTAGCATTTAACAAGATGCTCATGACATTTCTTTAAGGGAGCGATGACCAAAACTAAGTACTATCTAAGAGCTTACTGATACAACAGAGCACTGTACTATGTATCACTGTAATTTTGCCATGGAATTATAATTTATTTCCTGGTTGGATCAGCCTTGAAGTCCATTCTGATGTTCTGTCCCACTGGCAGTGGCCAGTACTAACACTTCAAAGGAAAGATGTAAAAAAAAAAACCTCTAAGAAACAATAACCATGTCCATAACACTTTCTTCCGTGCCTCAAAGAGGAGTTAGCTTATGCCTCTGAAGAATGCAGATGGAATAGCCTTTTAAGTATTTATCTCATATCATTTAATCTGAGGCACTTTTAATATCCATGCAAGTAGATAATTCTTTTTGACCTCCTGAGCTCTTGTTCTCCACAGGAGGCAACCGCAGTGTTAGTTTTGTGATGCGTGTTCTTCATTAACTTTCTACCAGAATATCCATGTATCAGAGTTCGCTCTGTGTTACTATATTATTTTTTTCAAACATGCAAGCAGCTCAGTTCCCTTTTTAAAACTGCAGCTATACACTTCATTAAGTGTGTGATAACATCTGTGATAACATCTATCCTAATGTTCTGCCTTCAGAGCAGATTGCAAATTCAGAGCCCAGGCAGGTGAAGAGAAACTTGGATTACTTTTGCCAATGGGCATTATTGTAGCCTTATCCATGTCAAATTTCATCTCTCACTGCACTGCCAAGATGTTTAATTCCTCCTGGAGTGCCTAACAAACCTCAACAGCTTTCACCAACTGAAACAAATTACCATGATCAGCTAAATTCCCTGGCTCACTCTGTGTCTCCTTCTCCACACTCCTAATGAGGATACAGAGTACTGCTGACCAGACCCACATCAGTCTGCAGACAATTAACCAACCAGACCCTCCAGAGCCAGCACACAATGAACCTGGCTTCATGCTGAAGACTATTCAAGCAGCTAGCTACAAGCATGTAGCATAATACTTCTCTTACCAGGTCCCCAAGCTCAGGAAGCCCTAAGCAGTCAGTAGTCACCAGGAATCAAAGCCTTCAAATCAGCCCTTTGCTAGATCTGATTAGCAAGTTGCATTTGTCACAGCCCCATCATCATGTAGGATACAGCAGGGAGTGTTATTTTAGCGCTGCCCCTTATCTGATCCAAGATCTCTGTTGTTTTACTAGTTGAAGGATGCCTTGTTGTTTCTTCAGCTGATCCATTTATCATGAGCAGCTTAAGCAAGAAGAAGCTCCAGAGTCCCACAGAGTGCTTTTCATTAACAGAGTCAAGCCATAGAGTGGCTTGTTTGTGACTCTTGTGGCTACCTCACCCTACATTACCCCGTGACACTTCACAAGTATTTCAGAAGCCTATCCACATGGAAAAACTACCTAGCACTGTGGTCCTATCACATCATGCTTGCCAGAGATGTCACCGCTCTCAGCATCAGGATGCCAGCTGGTACCCATCTTTTCAGTAAGCGTCCTCATCTAATTCAATGCCCGAAGCCATAGAGAAGCCCTTCAAAATCTGTACAGGGCCTTCAGTTATCCTGTCAAACAGGGTAAGGCCCAGCACAAACAGTTGAGGCCAGACTTACCTTGACCACCCTACGTGGGCAACACCACGATCATTCCCTGCCACTGTGGGCTACAAGATAGACAGCAGGTCCACAGAGCAAGCAGGAAGCTGCAGGTCACACTCAGGCATGCTGTCCTTGTGATGGACGCACTCCTCCCTGCTCTGCAACCACAGGCCACTCGCCCAGGGCTACAGGACAGTGAAACAAGTATGAGAAGTAAGATATTTCCTAGCAGTGAAGGCCAGTTAAAGGAAGTTAATAAACCTCACAACCTGATGTGGTGTGATTGCCCTAGAATTTCCCTACTTTGATGTCTTTCAAACTGTTTTCAATCTTTGGACATACACTTCCCTTCAAAACAGTCACCTCCTGTCCTTAGTCATACAAGATTCCCATTACCACGACATTCCTCCAAAATTATCACCCTCCCACTCTTTTTTCTGTCATGACCACAGACACATTTTGTCTTCCTAAAACCAATTAACTTCCATACACACAGGGCTACGCTGCTCACTATTCCCTTCCACCCTCCAGCAACAAACCTCCTCCAAATTATCTGTCTTTTCGCTCACATGCCCTTTATTTCCCATGCCTGAGGAACAGATCCACTCTTATTCTGCCAGAAACTATCATCCCTACCCTCATGTCAACAACTTTTTCTCCACCTCATTTTAAAATGAGGCTAATCAGTAGGGAAATGACTTGCTTGGGTGGTATTCAACATTAGCTCATTGCTAGTTCTTTCAAGTCTTTTGTTCTCCCAAATCATTGAAAATAACGTGTAGATTGCAGTCATACACACCAAGAATCGAAAGCACAAAAACCTCACGTGAAGGTACCTGTTAAACAGCACAGATGCAGTAATTTGGTCTGCTCCCAGACCATTTTGTTACACAGAACAACCTACAGAGACTGATTCTCTGTCAGAATGACAGGTATAAAGCACAGAATCGACCCAGAAAGGCAAGACTGAATGGCTGGTATGGGAGAGGGGAGACGGCAGAGGTGTTTCTTTCTGTCCTATCTTAAGTATGAAGGGGTGCGACACAGAAATTATGATGCTTCTCATCACAAAGCAACAAGGCGAGGCACTGCCTGGCCCTGGCCAACAGAAGACAGATAAAGTCAAGTTGCACGGTAACCGCAAGTGCAGGCATCACCGAAAGACAAGAGAAAAATCTAATACTGCGACCACATTTGCATTTTATTGACGTGAGGTAAAGGCAGAACCTGGTGCTTGGGGTTTCCTACCCCCTTTTTTCAATAATCCTAGCACTGACCCTGCCAGCCCGGCTCCATTGAGTCAGAGAGCTGAAACCCGGTGTGTTTGACGGCGCTGCGCTCCCGGCGCTGCCAGGACGGGCACCCCCAGCACAGCCCGCGGCCAGGAGAGGGAGCTCCCAGTTAACTTGTCTGCCGCGCTGAGCCCCGGCCTGAAAAGCCTCCTTTGAAGGGTTTCGAAGTGGGAATTGCTCAACAAGGAAGGACACTAAATCCTGCGCAAGTTACCTGCTGTGGGTGGGAAGGAGCCTGAAGGCTGGGCACTCACTTCTCTCTGAAAAGAGACAGGGTTTAGGGGTCAAAGGCAGCTCCTCAGCAGGGCATGTCTGAAGGCAGGGGAAGAGGCAGCTCTTTGCTGAACACTCTGTACCTCTGGTGGGGGCCCACCAGCCCATAACATGCTTTGGCTGCCCTGTACCATGCTCCTGTGTATCAGCTGTGCCTTACCAGCCCACTGATTCCCCATGTCTCTTCAAATCACTCAAGAAAAGCCATCACAAAAATTTACTTGTGCCATGCTATGCACCATCCTCACCTTTGTTAGATAAGGTCATCTCCTGACTTTTCACACTCTTCTCTCTTACCCCTCCCTTGTTCACCTGCTGGGACAAACTGCTGGCTGCACAGCTGAGGACTGTCTTGGTTTTATTTGCCTGTGGAAAAAAAAAGAGACTGATGGAAAGAGAGTGTAGTGGAAGAAGTGACTTTTACACTGATCCCTCAAAACTGGCCTGTGGTCAGAGAGGAAGGTGAACAACTTGTTTCCTGACCTCTGAATACCACAACCCTTGGCCATCACTGCTGTCATGGAAAGGAAAGGCTGTGAACAAGGGTGGGTGCTGCCTTGGTGTGAACGGAGGGCAAAGTCCTTCATAAAGATTGTGTGGGGTCCCACAGCCTTGCTACAGGGGATGAGTAGCCATAGCAGTGCATAGCTAACAAACGTGGCTATTTAAGGTCCATGCTTTTAATGTGGCAAAGGCTGGAAAAGTCAGCATAGGGGGAAAAAAAAGAGATTTAAAAAAAACAATCACTCTGCAATCACAAGGAAGTCAATATGGGAGCAAAGCTCTGATGTGATATCCTCTAATTAACCCAAAGGAGACACAGAACAGCAAAGAGAAAGAAGCCACTTCTCTTTTGGTTTGTTCATCATTAGTTGAACTACAAATCAACCAAGTTCCAGAAGCCAAATATTTATTATAGGCTGTGACATAAGAGGCAAAAAAAGCCCAGAACAAATTAAGCTTGTAGTGCAGCAATTCAGAAGAAGTGTCAGCTATTCTTGACTCACAAGCCTTTGATCTGACTTCACATTTGGTCTGACTTTCAGTTCTTACTAGTTGCTAAGGTTGCTATAAATGAGCACTAAGACACTTACAGCTAGAAGGTACAAGGTCAGCTTTAAGGGTCTGGAAAAGCAGCCAAACTTCAACACTTGAATAAACTTCCTTGATTTGACATCTCATGAAAAGTAGCTGTCTCCCTGGACTGCCAGAAATGTCTTCTGTCAGCAGTGCTCAAAATACTCCAGTAGATTTTTATCTGGTATTTTGCTTTGGCTTGGGAGTGAGAGGGAACACCGTTTCTTACAAATGCTCAGTTTCCCCAGAATTGTATACAGGACTACAGGCATCAGACATGTGCTCTAGGAACAGCACAAGAAAAAAGTTATTCACAACTTAATTTCTGGACAACCCACAGGTATTACTACAGGAATTGACTGTAGTGAGCTGGGAACAAACAGCAATCATACTCCAAAACAAGTGTGATCACCTCATCACCTGTGTTTGAAGGCATGCAGCATGCACAGAGAACAGTCCTGTATCTCAGCTGGAGAATAATGTTTTAACACTCCTACTTTATGATTCAGTACAAGCCTATCTTCAAGTTCATAAAGACTCAACAACAGGCAAATTTTCAAGCAAATGTATATCCAAAAGTAGGAAGCAATATGTGATTTACATCTGAAATAAGATCCCCAAGAGTTATTCTTCCAGGAAATTCATATGTCACAAGTTTCATACTTTCAGCATGGAAGACTCCCTCTGTCCTCGTTACCTTTTAATTTCTGATTATAAATACTATCAAAGGATCTGAAATAGGAAGATAGACAGAAACCATCCCTTCTCTCCCTCAATGCAAGTTCAAGAAAGTGCTCAGAAAAGACAGCAAAGCAGTAACATAGGCTGAAATATTTAGAGCTTCTGCATAATTATCTTGTAACACTGAGAGGAAATTCCATTATTAAACACAAAAATAGGAAAGCGGCTGGAGAGGAAACTGTTACTGGAAAGATGCTTCAGGCAAGTGACAGAAAAATCCTCCAGAGCTTCCTTGCACTTTGAAACAGGATATAGAACAAGAAAGAGAAGCCACTGGGGAAGAAGCCTCATAGTAAAGCTGCCAAAGATAGATAACCTGCCCAAGTGTAATAGCGGGGGAAGGCACACATTACTACTATATAAAAAAAGGGATCACCAGGTCTGAAAGAAAGAGGCAAATTTCAGAACAGGGAGCTCACGTGCCAGCTACACCATTGCTTTACACTGACAAATTGCAAAGCAGCAGGCACCTCTTGCAAAAAAATGCTAAGAAGCTCCTGTGAGATCTCTAAAAGCATGTACCAAGAGAGAAATCTCTGGGAGATTATAGTATATTATGGGTTGGCAGCAAAAATAATCAAGCCCCAAAGGACTGTGCACCACAGAACATGTAACTGGGGATAGGGACAACATCAGCCAGCGGCCTTCAATGACAGCTGGAGTTTAGCAAGAGCACATAACAACTCTGCTGTTTTCTGTATGGACTGGGTCACAGTCCACAGAGGATAATATCGTTACAGGCAAGTAAGAAATACAATGGAATATTCCAAAACCTATCTAGATTTTATTGGGTTTCTTGATATTGCCAAGATCTGTTTGATACATTGTATAATGTATTCATTACAATAGAAGGAACGACTCCTGCTAGCACATGAAACCTGATAAATGAGCTCATTTATCAATAACAGAAAGACAAAATATATAGCTAGCATTGTCCCAAAGGCACCCATCAAATGTAGGTAAAGATGTAAATAATTTTACCTGCCATGTAATAAGAAGAAAGACCATATTAGGTGCTAGGCAGCAGGACAATTATAAAAAGCACAACAAACAAGCAGCATGGTCAGTGCTGGTACAAAAATATGAACTTTCAATACTGTCATCATGGACTAAAGTCACAAAAATCTGCCAGTGATTGATAAGAAAATTAAATCACCCTCAGAGTCCATTGGAAAAGTTTCTCCAAAAAATTCTAAACTAATTTTTTGTTAAGAAAATTCCCTTCCCTAACTATAACATCAAGCAGTCTTTACAGTATGACAGTGTATTAACTTTGTTAACATATATTAGTTCACATTATACACTGCAATGTAATGAGGTAGTGGAATTTTACTGGAGACTTTGGTATTGTTCATGCTTAAGTAAAATAAACTAAAGTACAACCTGGCCCTGGAAATAAGGGCTTTGCTTCTTGGAAGCTCAGAGATGGCCATGAAGGATAAAAGACACTCCTGGATAACCAAGATAACACCAGCATCCTAGCCTAACACGTCTCTGAAACCCTCCCAGTGTCGTCTGGCATCACAGATAAGTAACTACAGCAAAACCGACTCCAGGGACATCCGGATCAATAGACAAGCAGCAAGAATGCTACCAGAAACATAGTTGCTTTGCAAAGTTTTACTATGATTAGTAATCAGTAGTGTGGGTATTAGTGATTAGTCAAATCATGTTGTACCTGAACACTTGAAGGGTATAAGAACCCTGTGTAAAGCCACATTTGGGGTGCCTCAATTTGGCCGGGACACCTCACACACATAATTAAATATTTACCCATGTAACTTCCATCCCAGCCTCTCTCCTCAGTTGGCAAAGGCCGCTGCAAATTTTTGTAACACTATCATAAGTAGCAGGGCAGACAGTCCCAAGACTTGTTACCTGTACAGTTCCCTTATCAAGTGTTAGCATGCTCTGGAAAAGAGAGTAAGTGACCTAGAGAAACATTTTACAGAACAATGGAGGAAAAAGCCCAATTCAGCAATACGACATTCGAAGTCCTCCACAAAATTGTCTGGCTCCAAGTCCAGATTAAATGGCAGAAACTGGAGGAAACCTTGTGCATTAGATTCTGGGAAGATGAAAAGAGAAAAACAGAAAACCAAGTGGTATAGGATGTGACTGCAGTACAGTAACTTTGTAAGAGCCAACAAAAGGTTAGAGATCACTGAGTGATGAAGCACAGTATGTGTTGTTACACCAGTAATGGTAAAGTCCTAATTTGGTCTCAGTTCTCTTACTTCAGACAATAAAGCTGCTCTCCACACAGGGTATGAAAGAAGTGTTATTCACTGATCCAACCCGAGCCATTAAATAGAGAAGGGATTTTTATACCCACGTCTGAAGAACATGCGTTAGCCCCTGTAGGAGACAGCTGTTCTGATCTTCACAATGGACCAGTGCAGCAGCTCCTGCATTTGCACACAGGACATATGCAGAACACATGGTCTGCTTCTGTACCTGCACAATTAGAATTCAGTAATCCTCATGGGTTTTGCTGATCCCTAAGAAAACATGTTTTAAAATGAGAAGAGATCAGAAAACGCACTATAGTACCTCTAACTGCAGATTTCTGCATGGATGCTGAACGCGAATGGTGTACTTTCTATGCAGGAATCAATAAGGAACAAAAAGGATAGCTGGAAATGCGTCTGGGTTGCACTAATTTGTTTAATCAAAAGTAAGAAGCCAAACTATCAAGAAGGCAATGTTATGTGAACCAGGATATGGGCTACAGGAGGTGAAGGGGAAAAAAAACAAACTTGGAAGAAGTGTTCGAATAAGACTAAGATTGCCCTGTGTTGAGGGGAATTGCACATCACTCTCCAAAACTTTATCTTTTTATCTTCTGACATTTTGTTATTTTTTGATCTATCACGTATTGCTCTAGGATGCTTCCCAGGAAGGAAAAAATACTTCAAAAATCATAAATGCTTCAGTGTTAAATGGTTGCATCTCATTCCACTTTCCTACCGCTTTCAAACTCGATAACCTTTTGACTTAATTGGCATTGCTGCTGATTTCCACCTGGGTGGTAAATTATCTGATATTCAAAACCTATTTCACTCAGTGAATCAATATGACTGCACTGATTACCTTGTGGGAAGGAACAGAGCTGACGCTCTTCCAAGGAAACTAGGGGCCGAGAGATTTCCTAGCAGCAGGTGAGCTAAAGGAGTATGATCTTCACCATCTCAGAGATACAGGCATATGCGCACAGGGTAACCTGACTTTAGATCCCTAGAATTTGTTCCCAAAGTGTGTGTCATATGCCTTCCCTTCCACATCTCCAAGCTAATCTGTCACGTGAAGAAAGCCTGAGCAGAGAGAGAGAGATTGATCTTCACAAAAGAGCTAGAGGAGTTACTGTAATTCCCCGATTTCATCAAAAGCAGCAGGAAGAGAGGAAGATGCTTTAGGACAAAGAATTGCAGTGTCTACCTGCTGCTCTTCACACACCTGCTCCAAGGCAGAGAAGTACTTGCCTTTGCACAGCCAGATCTGAGGTCTGAACAGCCCGCATTTCCTCCCTTGCTACACTCCTGCACAGCCATCAAGTTCTAACACACAGCGTAGCCCTGTTTTATTCACTACAAAACCAGTTTATCCAGAGTGCTGGGGCTCTCTCCCACTCCCCTTCGGAAGCAGAAGAAAGGTCTTGCTGCCCAGAACATTTCTGCAATGTTCAGCCAGCATTGTGTATGCTTGTTCCCTTGAATTTGGCTGTGCCCTCATGTCCCACTTTAAATAGCAGCTTGCCTTCCTCATGGCCTAGCAGTTGTCATCACTTAACTGATCTCTGCAGAATTCCTCCTTCTTTTGTTTTTCACAAATCAGTCTCCGCAATTTTGCTGTTTATGTTCCATGCTAGGAACCACTGTTCCTTCTGCAGCGTAGCAATTTTTTTCTGCACTTTTCATCTCCACATTAATCTTTTCAACAGGAAGAACACCATAAATATTTGAGTGACTGAGTCTGCTGCTTCCACCAAGCATACACATGTCCTCTGCAGCTCCTAACACTGGAGCACCAAGCCCACTCCATCTGTTGAGATCAGAGCAGTCTGCTGTGAGGACTGGAACAACGGAGACACAGCCATCTGTGCTAATTAGAGTCACTTACAAGGTTACTCCCACCTAGGATGGAAGGAAATGGCAGGCAGGCATAGTAGGATAATACACTTTAAGGCATTCATTGGAAAAGTGCATTACCTCTGCCACTCTGGACAGAGACCAAGTTAGATAATAACATTCTGCCAGCATAAAGTCAGCCTGAAGTTTAATTTAGCTAATGATCTAGGCACAAACTACGCTGAAGGAAGAGATCCAGCTATGTGTGAATTCTGGTTCTAACTCTTTCACTGACCACTGGACAGCTTTAGGCAAGTAACTTTAAAAACCCAAATTGAAAAGAAAACTCCATACTAGCAGGACAGCAGTAACGAATCATTAGCACTAGTGACAAGCTCGGCACCAGCAGAGCTTTGAACTGGTGCCAGAGACAAACTTATTTGTCATTTAACACAGAAAAGTTCACTGCGCTCACTCGTATACAACAACCAATACAACAGCACATTAGTCCTTGATTGCAGTTTTTAGATACTACTGGAAGTCAGATAATTAACTAGACTGTAAGCATCCCCCCTTCAGGTTAAAACAGACAGTCATACCTGCTTCTAGAAGCAATGGCACGCAAGGGAGCACTGTAGCTGTCACAATATTTGGTCACCTTGGACTTTCCTATTCAGAAATAGGGACAAGTGGCTGTGATACAAGCCCAGCCTGACATTGCAACTCACACTCTGGGTCTGCAGCAAGAGATTAGGTTTTCCATGACTGTGTGTGCCTTTCTTAGGCACAGAGGAGGATATGTTGGATGGGACTGCTGACCTGCCAGGTATAAGAGGCAGCTCAGATGGATTTCCAAGCAGATTGGCAGCATCAAATTGGCAACCAAGTTTTAGGGGTTCAGACCTTGGCTTTTTGGTGATCTAGTTTCCTTCTGTGGTTCAGCTTCCTCACCTCTAAACTAGGCATACTAATAGTGACCTCATCAGTAAAGCATTGAGATGTGCCACACCCCAAACATAGCTTTGGAAAGTATAAAGCCAAGAATGTAAGGGACCATTATTAAGAAAAACAAGGTGATAGCAGGAAGAGAAGAAAAAAAAAGACTGAGGAAAAAAACATTGCTGACCACTGAAACAGCAAGAAGTCCACTGCTTTGAGAATGTCAAAACTAAATCAGACATCTCACTAAGAAACAATTTGTCAATACTGGAAAAGTGAATTAGATGATCTGGTCATATATCTCACCTCAATATTTATAACGCACTGACATCACGACAGCTTTCAACTTGAAAGAGTGAAAGAGGTTACATGAAAACCAAAGCAAAAGAGAGAATAAGACAAGGATATCAGTAAATTCTTCTTCCAGGAGTATAAATTCACAATCAAGAGACAACACTGAAAACAGAAGAGAAGGGAGTGGAACAAATCAAAAACCTGGTGAGGAAGTGAAATTGGTAACATTATTTTTAATACTTGAAGACAAGGATAGTAGTCTGAAAGATGCCCAGAAAAAGAATGTCTCCCACTAAACTAGTAGCACACCTTCCTGTAGGAATTTCACAGACTTGGAGACAGGTCATCCCAGGCTTAAAGTAGGTGACCCAAAGGGCAAAGTGCCAAATCTGGTAGCAGGAGCCTAAACTGTTGCATAAACCATCAGCAGCTTGTGATGTGAGCCTGGGCATGTCACTACCCCTCTTGGTGTCTATCTTTCTTTCCATTTTACCTACACTCTCACCTAGGGGCATTCTTACTGGGAGTTTATACACTGTCCAGAACAAGCAGTCTCTGATGTAGCCCTACAACAAATGTTAGCTTCAGCCAACCCAGCTCCTTGAAAGCTGCTGCAGAACAGCAGCCTGGGATTTACCAGCAATGGGGCCCATCCAAGACTGCGGTTTCCAAAGTATGAGACTGCTATCAGGTATTCAAGTGAATATTGAGGTCTTCATTGGAGTATGCAGCCTTATTTATAAGTTCTTCGTGGTATCCAATGTAACTTTCCTTTTCCTTGCTTCAGTACTTTACCTCTCTTTTTCTGCCCTCAAAAGGGGCCCTAAATAATTCTTCTTTCTTAGTACATCTATAAAATTGTTTGTTTTGTCCCTTCTCAGCTATCACTTATTCTAGTCTGACACACTGAGCACTCTAACCATCCCTCTATATCAAAACTTCCAGACTCCTCATCACTCTTCTTTCTTCCCTGTGAGTTCCTTCCAGCTTGCCAGTAGCTCTCTGCACACCCAGCAAGGAGCAAACTACTGCTCATCAGCATTCCTGCAGCAACCTCACTCAGCAAACAGCTCTGCAATAGCTTCTTCTCTGCTTACAACATTTGTAACATACACCTTTTAAAAAGACCATCAGACTGAAATGTAACGAGGTTCCTCTCATCATGTCACAGCAGTCACATGTTCCAGTTAATGCTGTTGTCAGAAAGAGTTAGGAGCCCAGAAAGTATCCAACAGCAGCTCAAGCCTGCACTGCCTATAGGCACTGAAAAGACCAGAGCACATCCAGCATCTCACTAGTAGCAGAGTGCCCTTAGGCACCTTGGTTGCAGCTAAGTGTTGCCCTGCCATCTGTGTGTGACTTCCTTCCACCTGCTCTACTCTCTTGCAACAGCAGAAAGAGCTGCCCAGCTTTGAATAGCCACCGCTTCTCTGCAGTGCCACATGTCTCTCCTTGAGCTGACCAGGAGCCTGCAGGTGTCCCTCCCTACTTTTCCTTAAGCAGTGATTATGTGAGACCATGGAGAACGTCTGGCAAGCATTTAATTTTGCAAGCCATTTCTCTGGATGGAAGGAGGAAGGAAAATGTTTGAAAATAAAGATCAATCAACTGGTAAGATCCTTATATTACTGGGGTATCCAGCATCCCTTCTGCTGGACAGTGCTCAAGTCAGGCGCAGCTGAAGAACACATAATGCCCCTCAACATTAATGCTCCCCCCACAAGACCAGGTACAAGTCAGAAAGCATTTCCCACTGTGAAATCAGAGGAAACCAAAGCAGAGAGAAACGAAGGCGGAGATAAGACAGAGCTCTCCTTTCGCTGTGACACGCTACACCGTGCCACAGTCACACGCCCAAGCTGCAAGCAGAGGCACAGACAGCTGGCATTCTGCCATGGCACAGCATGGCCTTTACCCAGGGCTCACAGGGGCTGCAAGAAGGCAACAGAAGGGGGGGGGGGGGGGGGGGAACCACCAACCCTGCAGCTGTGCCTTCAACATACAAGCTCTCCACATACACCATTAGCTCTTCTTTACCTCACAAGCAGAAAAGCTGTAGCTTAATTAAAAGGAAAGGAACCAAGGGTTTGCCAGCAAGGTACAAAGCCTAATTGAGCAATTGCCCCAGCCAGTTTGAAACTGGTAAGCACAATCATTCCCAGTACCAACAATCCCAATCATTTCTTCAGGTTAGTAATGCAGATGAAAAATGACAGCCTGCTCTGCCTGACACAGAAGAGCTCTTTTAAGGTTGCTACAACTTCAGTTTGTGTTGGTGGGGACTGCATCAGCAAAATGACAGTTCTGCTTTCTGTGCCCGCTATCAGGCACGCAGCATGGAAGCAGGGTCCAGACCACCTTAACCCTCGCCAAAGCCTCTATCTGAACAAGCTGCCATATAATATTAATTTAATACAGAGCCCAGGTCCTTCTCAGCATAGAGCAGGCTGCAATAGTTCCTTGGGTCTGGATACGATCAGCCTCAAGCACAATTCAAAGCAGCAGCAATTTTATTTAATTATTGTACAACTATGCTTGGAAAACAGAAAGGTAATTTCTAATGTCCTCCATCATGAATATTAGATGCATTTATTCTGCTAGCATATTAAAGGACTGACTTGGGCCTCGAACATCCTCACAGAGAACAGTGCAATGTGCACATGCACAAAGATTTGTTAGCAGCATCCGTAGCTGATGCCATACATCAACTGTAATGGGGAAAACTCGGGGGGGGGAGACAGAATTAGAGGAGGAAGGGAAAACTCTCTCCAGTGGCTACCCAGCACAAGAAGTGAGTGATAGGGGTCCACAAACGACTGTCTTTGCCAGGCACCCCTCCAGTGCAGCAGGTCATTCCTCCCATCCTTTTCCATAGCAACTGTACAGTTTCCATCAAGATCCACTCAAATCCTCTGCTGCTTGTCCCCATGTATGACACTGCTAGCGCTCATCAGAGCACATGCTGAGCAGCAGCATGTGCTGTGCACCAATTCTGTAAATGCATATTATTGGGTCCCCTAACATAAAGCAAGAGCTACAGCCCAGTGGGCGATGCTCACAGGGGTGAGTATCACCTCAGGGCGTGCAAGTCCAAGGCCACGAGAATAACACCAGCAACAAGGGGAAAGAAAATACTGCCCCAGAGGCTCTGGCAAAGGCAGCCACGGCAGCCTGGGTGCCAGGGCACAGAGCTGCTTGCGCAAGGCAGGCTGCAGAGCCACAAAAAGAAGGCCCTGAGCAATACAATGGGCTGAGGCACCTAATGTACTGTGCAACAACTGTGCTGCACAATCAACTGTAAAAGAAGAAGCAACAGTACCATCCAGCTTGGACCACAGCCTGGGATATAAGCAGAGCTCTCTGGTAAATATCTACTTGTTAAATACAGCCTTCAATGCACGCTAAAGTGGAGGGAGGAAATGCATTACAGTGACTACAGCTACCTCTGGCTTGATATCACATACGCTATGCTTATCATCAAGATCCCAGCTTACACCACACTGCATTACCAGATCATGCTGTTGCCCATGGTCAGCCATAAAATGATCACTAAAATAAGCCAGAAAAGTGATAGCTGTAATTTCCTCAGTTTTCATACTAGGAAACTGTCAGGTAATCTTTGCTTATCTGCTGTAACCATGCAATAGTTTTGTCAGAGGAAGCTACCACACACACATCTCATCTACACACTGCATTTGAGAAAAGCTACCAGCCACACGGCCCTGTTGCCAGCGTGCTGTGGGAATTGCTGGTGCTCAGGAG
The DNA here is from genome assembly GCA_020745775.1 of Theristicus caerulescens. Taxonomy (NCBI): domain Eukaryota; kingdom Metazoa; phylum Chordata; class Aves; order Pelecaniformes; family Threskiornithidae; genus Theristicus; species Theristicus caerulescens. The sequence goes on from CM036559.1 coordinate 7,948,094, forward strand.
GCTCCACATGGCCAGCGGCTTCCCTGGGGACTCTGCATCAACAGCTGCAGTAACTGTATGGTGCAACACGCTCCAGCAAACCCTGAGCTGGTTTGTTTAGAAGAGGCAGAGCTGCACTGTCTGCAGCACACCTCTGTGCTCCTGGCTTCTTTCATGAGGGCGTGCCTCACTGAGGGGTGCGAGTTTTACTTAGAAAAATGGCACCGTGTCAAGCAGTAGGCAGGACGGGATTGCCACTGCAGAAACACCACTGAAATAAAAGCTGAGTTTCTTACCACTTCCTCCTTCTGCACTTATCACACTGCCTGGGCTGGAAAATGAAAATGCAGGAAGATGATCAGGTGGCAAAAATTCAGCTCTGCATTTTGCCGTAATCAGGTTCAGTTCCCAAACTCTCTGCATGACCTTTGAAAATCTGTTCCCAAGAGATTTTTCTGCAATGTATTCAGACACCTAAAATTACAAAAAGGTTTTCATCAGGATTTCCAAAAGACCCAGGTCTTCAACTTCAGTGATTTTAATGCAGGAAAGGATTCGAAGAACAGAAAAAAACCACACATATAAAACCATAAGCTATCTGTCTGAATAGCTTTGAAAGTCTGACAGCCTATGTGCTTCAGATTCCCAGCCATAAAATAGGGGACACAGCACATTCATACTTCACAGAGCTGTCATGAGTGTAAATAAAATGTACTGCCATACTACCCAGGTGCCTTGCAGTATCTTGAATAGATTCCCTCCCTACCCCCAACCCGGAAGCAAGGCAGGCATGGGATTTAAATTGGTTGAATTCCCTAGGGAGCCTAATCACTTATCTGAACTAAGCATGGGAAGGACTCAGCTCATTCACTACACACCCCAGTTAGTTAAAACCACAAGCAACATAGCAAAAGTAAACAAGAGAAGTAGCTGTAGCCTGCAAAGAATAGTATTCCTTGATTCAGTGTTCCAAGGAAAAATACATATACAGTAATCCACCTTTGGTCAGCTTCTCTCCCACAAAGCAGAGCCTAATTAAGTCCACATTTATCTGCAAAGGCAAAACATGTATTAACTGCTAGCCAGAAAGATGAAGGCTCCCACTGCTTTCACAAACATCTCAAAAGGAAAAAATGCCAATGGAACAGCAAACATAACTCGGAAGTTACTGACCAGTGGGGACTCTCAGCTACTGGTCTGTCAAACAGTGAAGCCATAGGTACTTCTGGATATCTGGGTAGCATATTCCATATTACCTTAAGACTGACACTTGTACATAAACAAGACAATTAGACTGAGAAGTCCTTTAATATCTTGGGATCCTTCCTTTACATGTAAACTCCTTGATGTTTGGGGAAAATAAGTGCACGTGAGTCCATGTGGCTTTCCAGGAATTGATCCAAGCCTGATGCTGCTCAGAAACAGATGCCTTTCCCCATACCAAGACTACATGAAGCCCCATTCATGCTTTGTGCCCACTTCAGACTAGGCAGCAATGCCACAAGAACTCATAGCAAACTTGTGATGCATCTAAAAACATGCCTATTGTAGAGATGAGCATTCAGGGGGCACTGCGTGTCCCACCCAAGCAACAGTGCCGGCCCACAGAAAGGGGACTGAAAGTAAGCCGTGTTTCAAGAAGCAGTGTGCCAGGTCACCAATCCCTCTGACAGAGCCCTCACTTCCACACATGGACAGAGCTATTCCTCATGCCGCTTAAAGCACCATTACCATCTATTCACTCTAAATGGGCTAGCAAATGCCTGGCCAGAAACGCAGAGTTAAAAATTCCCTATGAGACCATTCTGTTGGGCTTTCGATGGCCTGTCAATCTGCTCCATGTGAAAACACACCTTAATAAGCAAGACAGCATTACTCAGAACCATTTGTCCAGGTGTGACAAACTGCATAACAAGCAGGAAATTACATCCATTAAGATATGCATGCAAGCAGCATTTTCATTGCTTAGTGCAATTAGAGCAATGTGTAACATCCAGCTCCTGCTGCCCACAGAGAAGCATGGCCACTCTTTCAGGAGCTCAGATAAGCCAAAATATCAAGTGACACTTGTGGTCATTATGAACCCAATCCTGCTGCAAGGCCTGGTTATCTTACTGCACAGGCACCCCCATTAATTCATTATGGCTACTGAAGGAGCAAACGAAGCAGGCATTTGTTCTCAACAGCAGCTCCAAAGATTATACTCTCACCCCTCCATTATGGCTCTCCACCGTGAGATGTGTCCACACCAGGAAAGACAAACCTTCCCCTTGCTCCATGTCTTGCATCCAGACCTCTCCTAGTGTCAGAACCCGGCACATGTCATTGTTCATCCTCACACACACTGCCATCCCATTGTGCTTGCAGTCATTTAAACATAACAAGAAATCATGCCTTTCTCCTAGAAAACTTCCAATCTTGTAGCTGGAAAACCTCATCTCTGGGTGAACATAAAGAAATGAGAGGTCAGGAATACTCATAGTCCAGCATTGCCTTTCTGGGGATGCAAATGGCAAGGCACATACAGGCTGAAGGATAGCCGCATGCTGTTCTCTTATTTTTACAAAGAGCGAGCCAGTCTATGGCCATGCAGGTAGCTCAGTCCATACTGATTGACACAGAGACCTGCAGCAAGCTTGGAGACTGTTTTATTGCAGATACATTTTGGCTCTGACCTATTGAGAGCAAACAGGGAGCTGCAACTCAACCCTAGCCCCAGCATCAGCTGGAGAGACAGGGTAAGCTGTAAGTGGAGCAGGCCTTTTGCCAGCTGAGGGCTGCTCCTGTAGCACCCCACCAACTCCCCTTTCTCCCAGACCCAGACTGCCATCAGTCCATCCCTCCTTGCCTCTTTGGTGCCAAGCAAGCAGCAGTGCCAGCACAAACACCTCCCACTAGCCTGGGGATCGCCTGCACAAGGAGATCAGCCAGGCCAGGAAATAGTTGCATGCCACAGTATGAACACGGAAGACAGCCTGTCCCAGAGAATCCAGCCCATCATCTCTTTAAACATGAGCCTCACTCAGCTGCTCCTCCTCTAACAGCAAAGGCATCTGGACTGCACATCCCATTGCAAAGAATAATAAGCAAGGAAACAGAGAGTTAAAGTCTACAAATGAGTGACACTCCTCTGCTCAGCTTCTCTTCCCAACCCAAGCCACCTACCAAACCCCTATATCTTCTACCCACTTCTCTCCCTTCAAAAATGAGACTATTGTTACTCAGAAAGGAGACCGTCAAGGACTAAACCACTTAAAGCCACTTCTGCCTGCCAGATCTTTCAGAAAGATCTCTACTACAGTACACGAGACAGACTACATCTGTGAGACCTACACTAATACTTCCCAACAAATACTTGTGATCAGACTAAAGTATACACACTAATACTAAAAGAGAACAACTTCTTTGATTTCTTAAAGAAGCAATGGAAAGTTTGTTTCCCAGGGAAGACAATTAAGGACTCTACACTAGAAAGTACTAAAAAAACAATTACATGGAAAAAGCATGTGGAAAGAAATTACAAGTCAAGTCAGAAAACCATAGCCGTCCTGCTTTCACAACACCAGGATCCATTTTCCTTTCATAACCAGTCTGTAAATTACTATTGCTTCTGGAGAATGGGTTTCACTTGCTATGTGAATGATTTGCAGCTTAATGTGCTTACTTACATGAGCACATTAGGGCTTCACTGACCAAATGATGAAACACAACTGTTCATTTTCTTGAAAAATTCATAGAAATAAAAAAAAAGCTGACTACCTCCGTTTCCCGACTGTGGCTCTTCAAACATACACGTAGGTTTTGACACCTTTGATCTGGGTGTGGGAAGGGAGACAAGGCAGGGGAAAGTTATTTTAAGACACCTAGCCTATCTTCTCAGCACATAGCACTGACATTTACACTCATGCGGCCAGATGCATTAGGAACTTACAATACAGGGCCACAAAGACTTACTTCATTTCTTTACACTTTTCATTTCAGACACAAATATCTTCTTACAGCAATGACTATCTTTATTTCTCTGCCTCAATCTACTTTTTAATTTTTCTCCCCCACTTGCGTTCTCTGTTGCACAGCTACGCTGCTGATCCCATCTCTCTCTATTGATTCACGCCTGCAGCAATACCACAATTCGCTTGATCTCACTGAGCAGTGTTGCCCATTTATACCATCAGGAGGTAGGATCAAGAATTCAGGAAATGGCATTCTTCTTCTACAGCAGTGCTAAAACACAAGTACAAATCCAAATACTGAAGTGCTGTAAACAGAAGGGAAAAGCTGAGAAGTAAAATAGACGGTTTGGTGTTAGAAGGAATACAACTATAAGAACATGTACTTTTGGTTAAGCTTACACCTGTTCATTAAGAGTAGGGGAGAAAGCCCAGCCTGACATTATCCTCTTACCATTGTAGAGTCAGGCACCGGTTTCTACAGGGAAGACCAGCATCATCCAGCCTGCCTGCAGTGTCCTCCCCCCTCCCTTTCATTCCTCAGGGAGGACCTGAAATCTGTCAGCACTGCACACAGGCCCAAGGTGAGGCATATCCCAAAGGCGGGAGGAAAGTTTTCAGAATCTCAGTTTTCTGGGTTTGGGGATTCCACAGAAAGCACCAGATAAGGATGAGGACTCAAACACAGAATTCACATCCATGCTTAATGGCCAATGTTAAAAGTACACTGTGGAGTGGCAGAGCTTCACTAGAAATGGCAATCAAAAAAAAAAACCACAAAACCAAAACACCACACCAACTAAACAACACAGCCTTTTCTTATTTCTTCTCTCAAAAAAAAAATCACTACTTGCAAAAAAAAAAGTGCTGGTTTGGCTGTTCTGAGATTTTTTGTTTTCTAATCCTATTGACCATACAGAGGCAACCCAGCTCCGAGAAAGCACACATGGATCAGCTCCATATCAGCAGATTTGTTTACCACATCCCAGTCTTGATTTCTTTGACTATAAAACCCTCTCAGAACAAAGCTGTAGTTCCATTATTTCTCTGATGACAAAGCTTGTCCCTGCCCTTCATCATCATTCTTTCCTTCTCTTCTCTCCATTTCCCATCTCTACCTCATGAGGTCTTCTCAGCTGTGCCAGATCTCAAATCTGATGTTTGTTTAAAGGGCAAAAGCCAAACCCCAGGACTTTAAGTTGTTTAAGTTGCACCACCACTAAAAGAAGTATACATGTAACTGTACCTTAGAAAAGGCAACCTGCTTGTAAACATCTTTGAGAGGAAGGGCTTTCAAACCCACAGCAGACTGTGGTTCTGTGGCCCTCAACAGGGGGAGCTGTGCACCACTGGACCATGAGCAGGACAAATTTGATCAGGATTAGGCACAGCTGCAGTTTTAAGTGATGCAGAACACATGATACTGTCAGGCAGCTTTATTCTTTTATCCCACCTGCAGCAGAAGTAATGAAACAATGTGGCATGAAAGCTATGAGATTAAATTGCCCCTTTGACATTTTCCAACCAAACTGTTACTGGCAGAGTTTGTACCAGGTCAGCACTTCTTGTTGTGTGGACTGAGCACATATAATCTTGTCCATTTCTGTCATGAGGCTCATCATCACACAGGGCCACAGCCTGAGTTTGCAGAGGAGGTAATTACAAAAAAAGCTCCCAGGTTTCTACTCCCAGAATGAACTCGCTTGGTACAGAAGCAGAAGCATCAGGTTGCCTTTTTTTTTAGTAGAAAGACTGCATTTTTAAAGGCATCTATTTATCAACAGTAATATTTTTGAAAGCCTTTTTCATTGAAGTGGTTGGTAGCTTCCATCCTGGATACCAACAGAGGAGTCATTCCCTCTGTCTTTCACAGTTTCCAAACTCTGCTGCAGGGTCACAGGGGGAAAGAGCTAACACCTAATTACCCAATAACGCCGGCAATAACACCTCACTTCTCCAGCCAAGATCTCCCTGACAGATGACATGTCCCAGGAACCGTTCCGTTATTTTAGATAGTTACTTGGAGTTGGTGGACAGATGGCAATTGCAGGATAATAATAGTTGGCAAACTTGTATGTGTCTTCGCTTCTTCCAAGGTAGAGGAAGATAGTTTCCAGAAATATTCAGAGTGTTAAAAATAGCAGGAATGAGTATGAAAAGCCATTTTCTAATAGCTGCCTGCCTTTGCTATATTTTTGTCATAAAAATCAATGTAGGAGTCTTTGTCATACCTAAGTTGGCTGGTCCCACCCTGGCTGTGCTCTTTTAGCAATCACACTGAACATTTAATTTTATTTTTAAGCCTACATATATTTAATGAGCAACCAGAAATAGCTTTGGTCATTCTTACTGTCAAATTTTCCTTTACAGACATCAGCTTGTGGTCTGCCTCACACCTGAGGCTTTATTAATTACTAGCCTCACTACTGCTAAGAGCAAAAGTGTTATCAGCTAGGTACTATTACTGATAAATTAAGGGATGTCATCAATTGCTTATAATAGAGATCTGTCATAAATTGCACAGTTATACTGCCATTTGACTGAGGTTTCCATGTGCTTCCTTGACTTTAAAAAGCATCTTCTTGTCCCATCCCATTCCTCTATCACGTTCTGTCATTCCAATGTAGCCATGTCATTGCTAAAGAAGCTACAGTTAAAGGTGGTCTTACAAGAAAATGCCAACATTGAATCAAACCACAGGTATCTACACTGATTATTTTCATCATCCAAGCCAGGTGGGGCATTCAATGTCACAAGAGATATTTAAGTGACCTTCAAAAAAAGATTCACTTATAGATCTCCAAATATTTCATTGATGCACCTCAGTTCTCAGAGAATCCATAGCACAATGTGTTTTAAAAGAAAATATTCTCTAAAAAGGAACTGTGACATTCACACTAAGAATAAAAGATCTCTTAACTTTAGAACCAAAAAAACCCAGTAAGATTCCAGTTCGGAAATGTACCATGTTTTCAGGACAGCACTTGAGCAAAAGCATGTTAGTATATGCTTAAATTTATTTATCTATGCCTATTTAGGGTATTTGACTTTATACGCAATTAGATATAAAGAGCCAGGCAGAAGTTTCTAAGCAGAGCAACACAGAGCATCTCCTCCCTCCCCTGGGAAATAGCTTTCTCTCCCTATGTACTGCTCATACCCCAACGTGGCCATAAGCAGAGAGCTGGGAGGCAAAGCCATACCAAACACCTGCAACAGAGGACAGGCAAATGCTGGAGTACTTTAAGCCCTCTTGCAGCCAGGCCTTCAGCTTGCACCCTGCTGCCAGAAACGATTCCCACTGCTGGGCTGTATTCAGCCACCTGGTGCCATAAAGCTGAACCTACCTCCTTGGAAAACAGTGCTAATTAATCCCAGTTGTTCCCCTATAGAGATGTGAGGTATTTTCCTCCAGCCTCTGCAGTGGCAGGCAGAAACAAGGAAACCTTTTTGGTTTACCCCCTCCTTTGCACAGCACTTGCATTTCAGGACTGAAGCAAGGTACAAGCCTGTACCAATGCAGCAGTATGCACGTGAAGGAGAGAAAGAAAACTAACAAGGGATTGAATGTCAGGCATTATGGTGACAAAATCAAAATAGTCATTGAACTGCTTCCTGCTGGCATATATTACAAGTAGAAACTGCTGCTGAAAAAAAAGCCCAAAAAACACTCAAATGCTAATTTTGTGGTGTGATTTCACACCATGTTCATAGCACCTGGAACACACTGCATAAATGTGCGCTCAGAGGAGCAAAGACACAAGAAATGCAAAGAACAAATAGTGGACCTGTTTTAAGGAAGAGGGCTATGCTGTTCACATCTCCCTCCATGCTACCCAACCTGCTTGTTGTGAGGAGCAAATGAGGAACACCAGGCAAAAGCAGAGGGAGGGTAGGAAGCTCTACACGACTACTCTCCTCACTAAACAAATGCTAAAAGCAAAGTTCAAAGTGATTGTTTCCCCTCTTAACTGAAAACAAAAATCCAGATATAGTCAGTAGGCTAGAGGAAAGGCACAAGAGACAAAACAAGCACAACTCAGGACCCAAACCTGCAGGCTGAGTGCCAGCTAGTAACTTTAGAAACTCATGTGTTTGGCTCTAGATCTTGATTACCTACTAACCATTTGCCAGCACTACAACATCCATCAGCCCCCACACAAGATGAATCAACTGGTAAATATATCCACTTTACAAGGCCAATATTTGCCCTTCTTGCTGGCTCCACCTCTTCATGCATGATCTGCTCTCAGAAGCAGTTCCCAGTGTTTTAAAACATCCCCTGTTAATAATAATAGTGACCTAGCTTATTAAGAAAGAACACTTCAAGTGTTCACACTTTTGTCTTTTACACTTCCATCATCTGTAAATTAAATTAGAAATCAACATTATTATCATTTTGCAGCCCCAAGGAGGGCTGGAGCTGTGCTGTGCTCAGTGCTCTGCAAACACACGCTGAGAATCAGCCCTGCACCAATGAATCTACAATGAGAGAGACGAGACAGGGATAAGGTGTGGATGGTTTGCTTGGAAAGCAAAAGGATTTGTCCACAGCCATTTAGCAAAGCAGGAATAGAACCTAGGCCTCCCAGCTTCCTTTCCCTGGCTATTTAAAGCCATTTCTGTGCTTATCGGGTACTAGTGGTAGCACACCATCAGAGTCAGATTTATGTCAACAAAGGGAGACTGCCTATTCCTGAAATGCAGCTGAAGGAGAGCTCTCCAAGGCATCTAGTCCATCTGTTTCCTCTGAAACAAGATCAAGTTTACCCTGATAATCCCCAACATGTTAGTATAATCGGTTCTAAAGCACCTCCAATATCAAGCAATCTATAACTCCCTTACATTGCTTGGCCTCATACTGGAACATTTTTCCTGAAGGTCTATACTAAATCTCCCACACCACAGAGTAATCCAAACCCTGCATCTGTGATCAAAGTAATAATACACCAAATAACATACATACAAAGAATACCCTTTTCACTGAAGTTCCTAAGTTGCACCTGCTTCTGGCACAGGTTTTTTTTGTGGGCTCCAGGAAACAGCAGTGGAATTAACTACTATTTGCATTTCCAACTAGAGCCTGGGAATTTTTTATCAAGGATTGTCCTTGAACACTTTGCTCCCAACAGAGTGAATTCATTCAGTTTTCATTCAAGAGAGAGACTAATTAGTTTTTAGCCATCAAAAAAGATAGGAATTGATGGCTCCCTCTGCTTTGTTAGTAGTGAGAATGTGATTAGGTGGCCTGCATTCAGAAATTGTCTGCCCTTGATGACATCTGGCAGATTTATGAGCTCTGGCAGCTCATAATTAAAGGCACCTTTCAGAAGGGGAGTAAAAACTGGATCAAGACCTTGCTTACTCTTTTAGGATAGAGCAGGAAGGCCTGACAGGTGAAACTGGTGGGCTGAACCAACACACTGAACAGTTAAAATGCTTCAGCACCCATTAGGAAGTCTCTAAGCCTTTCACTTTGGATCATTACCTTTTTAAAAGCAAGAGGCAGCTGTAAGGGGAGGCTGGAGGTGCCCACCCTTTGGAAGCAGAAGCACCCAACAGCCTCCTGGTCACATCAGCCAGAATCCCTCCTGGAGCGCACACACTGCCACAGCAGCTGGGAAAGCCCAAAGCAAAACCTAGGCTTGTGACCCTCCTGGTACAAGGACACATCATCCCATGAAAAGCTAGAGTCTCAAAGTAAGACACCCTGGGGAAAGTTATTTTTCTTGCCCCATCAAGACCCTTACAGTAGTCTTGGGTGCAATCCCCTCAAGGAGGTAACTGTATGGGCTTTCCTCCGCTACCAAGTATGGAGAATGGATCATTCTTCATCCAAGTGCTATTCCTTAAGGTATGACTTGCACTTTTCCTCACCTACCCTGCAAAGGGCTTGTTGAGCTGAGACATGCCCATATCCTGGTTATGGTCACACAATTTTACTTGGCAGTGAAGAAACATTGGCTAGTACACTCTCTGTGCATGATTTGCCACAATTGCAACACATACAGGAAAAAGAGGTTATCATTTAAAAAACAACCAACATTTTGCCATCCCTTACCATGCAGAATTAGGTCTAAATCCCCCTGGGTTAGGCTCTGTGCTCAAGGAAGAAACCATCATGTTAACTTTGCGGTAACAGACATTGGTTAAATCCTGGCCAGCTCTACTAGATGCATATAAAATTTCCATGCAAGAGCAGAAAGCTCTGGAAGCTATACGATGCTGACTCTTCAAATAAGAGTGATTTGACTTTGGTTTAAACTTCAATTATTTTTTTATTATACTTACAGGCAACATGTCAGATAAAGTCATAAATTCTTTTTAATAAGACACTGCCACCCCAAAGTCATTACAAAAAAAAAAAAGAGTTACAAGTGCCATAGACAGCAATCTCAAGAATGTTTAATAAAGCTGAAAAACTGTATTAGTAAAGCTAAATGAAAAAGTGAGCTTACACTTCATTATACCACTGCCTGTGTAATAATCTCATATGCTCCCAGCAAGCTGAAGGGCAGCGGCCTTCAGATAATAGCAGAATGATTATGTGCACAGGGAAGTTTTAGACTGAGCCCAGCTACTGGGCAAGAGAAGCTCCTGTGTATTCAGACACTGTTCATTCCCAGTTTGCCAAGGTGGCTGCAGAACTTGGAAGAACACAAGGTAAATGGGGATGCAGCCTCAGGCTGGGCTCCTCTAAACTGAAAACAAAGACTTCAAGGGCTGGTTTAATACCCTACTTCAGGGCAGCAAAGGCTCTCTGGCCCTCAGTTGACTTTCGAGTAAGATGGAGGCATTAAAGTATTTTGCAGGAGGACTGTGGTGTATTTCTACAACATAGTATTGTAGAAACAAATTAATCGAGTATCCTTAGAAATATTCATCCCCTTCATTAGATGAGCGCTGCAAGGTGCAAACCTACTTTTCAGAGCTTATTTCTACCTTTTTTTCCCCTGAAATAAGAGGGTTCAGATCCAGTGAATTCAGATGGCACATTATAGGAAAAAAAAGAAAAAAAAATCAGAAATTGGATTCCGTGGGGGAAGAAAATTCTTTGTCTCTACTGATGCTCCCAGGAATCCCAAGGCAGTGGTTGTCAGTCTGGGAAATGTAAGTGCTGCTTAAAATAAAGAAGGTATTGTGGAGAATACAGTGCTACCAAAAGGTGCCAAATACTCTCTTTGGCAACAAAAGCCTCAGACCAATGAGTGACAGGGATATGACATGATATCATTACACAATGCACAAGGGAGGTTATTATATACATAGGTGACCTGTTTCAGGGGAATTTAGAAGAAAGGGCTGTTCTAAAATACAATGGTCTTCGCACAACTTCTTTGCAATGACAGGTCATTCAAGTCACCTCTTGTGCTGCGCAAGAGATGCATAGGAGAGGTCTTAAGGGTTCTTACCTGCAAAGCTGAAGCAGTCCCTGACACAAATGCAATAATAATGAAGAGTGGGAAAAAGAAAAGGCAGGGGGGAAATCAAGCAAGCTCCATGGAGTTTCTTTGCTGACTTTAAATGTGTGCTTAACAGCAAACCACCTAGCCACACTGGTATTAATTAAGCTTCAGAGCTGACACACTGCTGCTGAGCAGAGGAAATTCTGCAGTGCTCATGGGCAAAAATGTGTGAGTAGCCAGCACAGGAAGAAAGCTAAAGATAACTGCTCAATGTTAAAGACAACTACATTAACCACTGATAGTTCTTATCTAAGCAGAGCGGACTTGGCCCAAACTTCAGAGACAGATCTGCAAAGAAATCTCACCACACCTCAGGGAAAGACACAGAAAATAGGAGATGGCACTCAATTCTGAATGCGTGCCCAGGAGTGACATAGATACTTGGGACATACCATGGAGAGATAAATGGAATTGACTACGTAACACAGTAGGGGGCAATAAAAAATAATTAAAAAAAAAGCCAGAGCTCTCCTAGACTGAATTGCAAGTGCTTCATGACATAAAGAAAGAAGACTTCTATCCTGTGTAAAGCGCAGGCAGGCCAGAGGTTTAAGTATTATGCTCAGCTTCACTTCCACAAAAAATAAGACTAATTTAGAGTGCAAATAACAAATGATCAAAAGCATTGTATTCTTCTTTCTTAATGACTTCAGGAACTTTAGTATCACATGACCTTGACTACAAGCAGCTGCTTCTGTGTCTCCTATACAGAAGATAGGCTAACAGACAGCTCCATGCATCCCTAGACATGGGAAATTCAGGTAAGCATCTTTAGATTAGCACGAAGGAGAAAAATCCCATGAACAAGGAACCTAGGAATGCAACAGGACTTTGATTTTCTCTGCCTTCATCCAGTAATGCTGGATCCACCTTCTCACTCATCAGCCTGGTGTTAGGAAATACCGTGCAACTACAGTATCACTTCACAGCGCTGTGATGAGTATCAGTGCTATTCAGGGGTAATCCAGCAGCCATATCCACTAGGACCTTGCCATGCCAGACACTGTACACCACCTTCTTGAGGAGATCTAGCACCTCTCCCAAAAACTCTCCGTAGCTATGGCTTTTAAGGTTTCAGAAAGTAATGTTTCTACTGCTTCCCCTGCAAAACTATCAAAGCAATACATCCTACTACCAGGAAATATTATGGAGGAAAACAAAGGTGAACAAGTCAATTTATAAATCTCCTTAGTGGGATGACTATGCTCTCTCTTCAACAGCCTACGATATTGTTTTCAAAGGACAGTCATCCAACTGCCAAAACTAAATTAGTAGCAACTGGCTTCTGATTGGGAATTTCCGTACAGAGGTGACAAGCACTGGCCGATGTGAGAACTGAGCTCCTCTCTCCTTGTTGGTATAAGGCAGCATCAAATATGATATACCTGGATTTTAAGCTTCCCCAAGGCCTCATGTCCCAAAGACATAAGATTCCTATTTTCAGTAAACAATAGTTTGGATCAGACAGTTTTAAAGAGCATGTTATAAGGAGAACAGGCAGTTTCAAAATCCAAATGAAAAGCTATACTCAGCATTTAGAACCCAGAATTTAGTTCAAGCTGTTCTTATGGCTTGAATATTTCTTTCCCGTAAAAGACATTTTGCTTTATGTTAGTTTAAGATAAGCAAAAATAAAGCCTATTTGTACAGCATTTCCAAGGAGATAAATGAGCCTGGAGCTTTGTGAAGTCAAGGGCAGCTACTGATTTTGCTCCTTTCCCACAAAGATGCAATGCCAGCCCCTTTTCTAGTTGCAGAGTTGACCGGCTCAGTGGGATATCACCTTAGCTAACAGCCATGATGGATGCTGCTGCTGCTCCAGCAGCCTCCGGGCTGCCAGCTGGCTCAGAAGTCACATACATGCTGAACTGCACCATTCAGTGCATCTCCACTGAACACACCTTCTTCACACCTCTCACTGTAGCTCCACAAAGAGACTTCGGCAATCTGCAAGCTTGTTTTGATTTCCAAATCTATTCATATTTGTTTCTGTAATACACTGAAAGCATAGCAATTGCACAGCTAGTGACTAACGAGGTGGGAGCCAGTGAAGGGGGACACATCTTGACACGCAGGCTGGATCCTTTGCTTGCACACAAGGCTGGATGGCTTATCTCATCCACAGCATGGGTTACAGAGGGGAAATGAGAGGTCTTTGCAGGCTTCAGCAGTGATCTTCTCTGGCTGATGCCAGCACTGCACTGAACAGCTTTGAAAGGGAGATGGGAACTACTATTTCTACATTTAAGGAAATATCCAGAAGGGGAAAAACTTGAAATGTGCAATTTTACATATTTTGAGAAGCAGCAAGACTAATAGTGTATAATTTGTGCATCAACTTCAAGTGTCCCAAGGCTGCCCTGATTATTAAAGGTTTTCTCCAGTCACATTTATTAGTAATTGTCTTCCAAAAGCAAAAAGGCATCTAGACATACAGTGTTACTTTGAAAAGGAGTCAGGCTTTTATCCCTCCTTAAATCATTCGACAGGCCAAAGAGACCTTGGAAACTGGATACAGCAGACAGCCTTAGCCAGCTTCTGTCCAGAACATGCCTTCTGCAAACAAACTAGACACTAGCATGCAACTAATTACAAATACTGTTATCTACAGTCAGCATAGCAGATGCATTTCCACGAGGTTTCAAGCAACCCACTTAACTCTAACTGATCACAAAATGCATTAGCAAGTCAATATGTCTTTATTAATAGTGAATATTATAGCATTAAACAGGTGGGTTTAAACTTTTTTTTTTTTGCTTTTCCAGAAAGACAGAGAGACCAGCATCTTTTCTGGGATCCATGAAATATAGACGAGCTTAATGCAATTGATAATATTTGATGCTTTCACATAAGGAGTTCACTATGACTGCAGAATTTTTGGTGCTAATTAGCCATATATTTTATAATAAATCCAGTACAACTATGCAGGCCTGCAATAATTGCTGTTGAAATTGCAGACGATCTGACTAGCAGCATTTTTATCATGATATATGTCACGCTACCAAGGTAGCAAATGATTCTTGTCTTAGGGGGCAGGACGAATGGATCAAGATCTCATATTTGGCTTTCATTTTGTTACATTTCCAAAACTCTGTGCTTCTGAAAAGGACAACTTCCTAGCAAATTCACCACATATATCAGCCTGTTGCATAGTAACATTAGTTCTCATGCAAGGACATGAAGGGAAATAGGGTTAGCGTCCTAAGCCATGATTGGTCATGGAACGCTTCTCTTTGGATACACAAAACCTGACAACAGTTAGGAACAGTGGCACATCAAGGAAGAGCTCAGGATCTCACAGTGAAAAGATGAGCCTCTACTGTTGCCTTTTAAAACTCGTTCCCCTGAAGAGCTGCCACAGCACATTCATTAAATGCTTACACATAGAATCATAGAATCATTTAGGCTGGAAAAGACCTTTAAGATCAAGTCCAACTGTTAACCCAGCACAGCCAAGTCCACAACTAAACCACATCCCTAAGCACTCCCACCTACTGACAGGAGACAAAGATTCAAGGCAATACATATTTATGTAATATGGTTCATGTATTTATTAGCAGATGACTTGACCACAACAAGAAGTGGAAAACAAACATCACATACAGCTTCCTCGTGCCCACACACTTGGTGGCTTTAATGGATTTGGCTGTCAGCCAGTAACACGCTGCAGAGCCTGTCAGCAATGCAGCAGCTCGTTTCAGCTGCACACCCTGCCAAAACTTCAATGAGGACTTGCAAGCAAGAAACTGCATTGTGGGAGAAGGAGCTGATGGTCTCACTTGATTCACCAACAGAAAGCCATCTGCCTTCCAGGGACTGCACGAAACAGCAGCTGGCAATCAGTACTTTTTTCACCTCTCCCAAAACAAACAGAGGGCTCTGTCACCGTTTTCCCTATTTTCTCACAACTTCTTCCTTCTCCCCATGCCACAGAGCAGGTTTGCGTCCCCCACAACTGGATGAACTCACTTGAGCAGGGAAAGCAAATTCCACTCTCACCCTGTGCTAATTGCTCCTCCCACTCAACAGGGAAATGTTTACCTTCCTCATGTAAATAAGCTGAAGCTACCTTTAATCTAGTTACACTTGGATTTTTCAGCATCATACTGCAATCACGAAGAACTCTGCATCGCCACCAGAGCAAGTAAATAACTACTTGGACATTTATTACAGTGCCCCAAATGGGGTGATGCTTGTATTACAATGCAGTCATTGCAGGAAAACTGCAAGGTAGGCATCCCCCGAGTGACATGGAAGGTATTGCTTCTTTTGCTGCCCTTTTCCTGGATAGGCCTCTCAACCTCCTCTATTTCATCACACGCAGACTGAAATTAATGCACAAAAATTAGTAGGTCATAGAAAAGAGAAGCTAATTCATGGAAATGCACATGCTGAATGCAGTTCACTTTTCTCCTTTTAGCACATTCTGTATGCAGCACAGGCACAGCCTCATTACTGAAAAGGAACAAGATGAACTGATTTAATATATCAGAGCCGGAGTTACAGTAAACGTGATGCTAGTTGGTAGATAGGAATTGAGTGCAGCCACTGACACACTGGGGTATTTTTGCAGATGGGCAGTTTACAGTTCTATTTTTACTGCCTTTGGGGGCTACAGTTCAATCCGTAGAGTACCTCGTCTGCATTACTCAAACGTCTCTGTGACGCCATTCTGGGTAAGCACCACAAAGGACTACTCTGCATCACGTACGGCTGCAGGCTGCGTGGGTCTCCAAGCAAAGAAAGGCAGAGGAGGATTTCTGCCTGTCAGCGAGAGAAATAAAGAATCCAGAGCTGGATTAAGCATCTGGAAAATTACTGCAGCCTCACAGCTTTTGCTGCTGCTACCCGGGATGAGTCATCACCGGTTGCCAGGGCAACGGCTATTTTCCTCCTCCTGCCGCCGATCAATTCTGTCTGCGTGAAGGTCCCCTGAAACCAGGGGCTGCACAGATAATGCAACAGAGTCACAGAAACTCCTGTCAAAGAGCATTTGCATTTTTAATGCACTAGTCTTGGGAATTAAAGAAGAAGGAAGAAAGCAGTTGGGACAGAAGGGCAGAGACAACAAACACTTGGTTTTATTCAACCTGCATACCACTTCCAGACAGGTGTCGTTAACAAAAAACCCTGCTACCATTACCACTAAGCAATACCTATAAATAAAATATAACATCCTGTCCTAGACATTAACCTGCAATGTTCAACATCAATGTCAGATGCTCTGTAATTTAAATGCCCGCTCTAAAGCGGGAGCTTGCACAGCCCAGTGCATGGACCCAGAGCTAGCCAAAGAGTTAAGGTTTCTAGGCCCTACCCTTACCTCCAACCTTGACAGAATGACCCCAAGCAAGTAATTTCATCTTGGAAATACCCCATTCACCACCTTTCCAGTGCAAAGATGGGGTTGGAGAGAGCTGAAACTCTTGTTGCTAAGCAATAGTAGAGTCCTGAAACAACACCCATCAGAGTTAACCCTTCTCCACCATCCTTCTGTAGTAAATGCAGATGTTAGATTACCTCTGATGATATAAGGAAGTCTGAGTCTTTGTCTACTCTGTATGTGGCTATCACAGATGCCACTAAATACTTTCAGTAAAGTTTGTCTGATATCCTTTGTTTTCACCTCTCCTCCTTTTTACATCATTAATTAACTTATCCCCGAAGGCAGCTTAAAATGGCTGCTGGTAGAAGCCTGACCCTGTTGGGTCAATGAAGTGAATGGCCTCTACATCCACTCGTCTGAGATAGCTACAGGAATGTGAAAGCTACAGATAAGGCAACCGTCCCAGTGAGACAAAAAAAGAAAGTCAGCCAGGGCGCTGCAAGCAAAGAGACAAGGCTCATGTTTGCCATGCTAATTTATGATGTTGATCCCCACTGGCTGTGTGCTCAGATAGCGGACACACTTGAACCAAGAACATTAGACCTTAGACCTCCCACACAGCTCTCATTTCTGTTATCTATTTACATCAGCTGGAGCCTTTAACACACTTGAGGTGCTATACTCAGGGACCATTCAGGGACTGAATGGAGAACACTGGTGTAGTGGTCTCTCTGTCTAGAAGCTCCTCTTTTGACTCAGTTTCCCTAGAGGGGAAGAAGAGAAGAAGTCACATAGGCATATAAAGGCCTGAATGACTTACAAATCACTTGCCTACCAGGTTTTCCTCCAAACCTGTTATCTGAAGCAAGGACATCCAAGTGCAAGTAAGTTCTCTCCGACAGGAACTTCTGCACTGGCACAACAGGCTAACTTAAGAGCACAACAGCAATCTGATGGCAACTTGACACTAAGACATAAAAGGCTTCCACCCTCCCCTTTTTTTAAAGTCTTTGAAGAAATCCAGTAGACATGCCTGCCTTTTCAGCAGGAGGCAGTTTGCCTTACAGTTTACCTCCCAGACTGGCCTTGATCTTCAAGCAGCAGCATAGACACAACATTTAGGCATTTGTTTGTGAAAGGGTGGAAGGGGTAAGCTGTTCTTTATTTCTATTAATTTGTTTTTGGGAATGGTACGATGTTCTTTTCATTTCTGTTCTTTACCTATAGATATCATACCACCGTGTAAGAACAAGACCATGACTCTTTTTTTTAAAATTGTTTTTGTGCAGAGAAGCCATACCTTCAAAAACAATCTTTGCTGTCATCTTTCAAAAAGTTTTTGGTTTTGACCATGTAGACTGTGACTTGCTTGCTGACCATCTCCCAACTGTTGCAACTCTAATAGGAACAGTGTTCTCTTTCTTTCCTTCTCCAGCATCGTGCAGTAATCAAATTATGAAAACAAGCCATGCAGAGCAGCAAGACAAGAAACGGCAACAGGAAGGATTAAAATTTCTGCATTCCCACCATGAAAATGCTTTCAGCAAAGCATTCCAGCCCATCTTGTACACAAGCTCAGCGACGCTTTCAGAACAAAAACCAACCAACCTGCTCTGAGGTTGCCTACCAGCAGGGCATAAGGAATACACTGTTGGAAGTCAAGGAAAGCAGCTACTTTTGTAAATAGCCATGGCCTAAGCCTCATTGTAGCTGCCTGTCCCACAGACAGAGCAGAGAAGCCACAAAGATGAAAAAGGACCCGAGGGTCCTGTAAGCAAAGGGCAGATAGTACCTGCAGGTCGGGGGGGGGGGTGGGAGTGTGAACATGTGAAAAGATGGCTGCGATATGGGAAAGACTGAGGATCCTTGAGCTAGAGCAGTCAGAGGGTGGGGATGGCAGCAGACCCTTCAGCCACCCAGCAAGGGGGTCAGAGCAAAAAGAAAGCAGAAGTGACAGGGAAAGACTTGCAAAACATGAGACATAATTTGGGCTTTCATGTCCAGCACGTTGGCATGAACAGCTAAAGAGGTGACATGAGCTTCTGAGCTTTTTGGACCTCATATGAAGCTATTTATGGTCCAGCACCTTAAGCCTAATGTGCCCTTTCAGATCAAACTCAGGATAGTCACCAGGGTCCCCTACAAAGGAGAGTTTTCCAGCAGAAGTACACTGGTATGGTTTTAATATTATTACTGATCTTAGCTCCTTGTGCACACAAACTTAGTCTTCAGTACATGCACCTTTTTCTAATGTCATTTATGTTGCTTTGAATGTCACACAGGGAATTACAGTAAGATTGGTACAAATTCTAACACTCTAATTAGACTGCTACTGTTCTGCTAGGAAGTAGACAAAAACAAAGTCTGTCAGAGGCAAGAAAGAGCTACTGATGAGGATCAGGAAAACACACTGAGAATAGCTCATTCTAGGCCAAGTGCATGCTGATGCACTCCAGCTATTCCCATGGGATTTAAAAAAAAAAATACAGCCTGCAGTATGTTTATTACTTTACAATAGTAAGACTACATCCCAGGAGGAGATGATCTAAAACCTTCACTGACCCTGTATGGGTAGGCAATGCTAAGAATTTGGGATCTTGTTTGTCCATACATGCTTGCACCAAACATGACTGCACTGCCTAGGGCTTAGGGGAGATTTGTGCTCATAGGATTATGCAGGTTGGAAGAGACCTTAGGACATTCCTAGTCCAATCTACTGCCCAAGGCACAATCTGCTTTAAGGCCCAACAAGGATGCTCAGGGCTTTATCCAGTCAGGTCTTCAAAACTTCCAAGGATGGAGCCACCACAGCCCTGCTGGGAAACCTCCTCTTCTGCCTGACTGTTCTTTCAGGAAAAAGGTTCTTCCTTATATCCACTCCGAGTCTCCCTTGTTTCAGTCTACTTGGGCAGAAAAAACCCAAACAGCTAAATGAAATGGAAGTTATTTACCCAAGTCCCTGGGTGAAATCTTCCCTGCAAGGAACAGTAATTCGCATGGCCCTGTAGGCTCCTTACCCCAGGCCGCCCAACAGGTGCCAAATGAAGAGTAGGGAACTAGTTAGCTATCTGCAAATTCAGTGTGTTCTGCAATATTCTCTTCCACAGCTGGGAGGAATGAGTATGGGACTTTATAATCACACTGGAGCAATCTCTAGTTGTCAACAGTACTTTCTTATTTGTGATAAGAGATCAGGGAAGGACAAAGTGAATGATGTCTCCCTTCCTGAATTCATCAGGCATTTTGCCATTCACTCAAATTTCATTTCATGGTTTACATTCCTTTAACATGTTGCCAGATAACTCCAAGCCTGAGGGCAGAACTGAAGGAACACTGCAGAGCTTAAGTCTCAAAGGCTAAACCTTACACACCCTTGCCACAGGGACGTGATTTCAGTGGCGAGAAGCTTTCTTCATGTTAGCTGCCTTTCTAATTTCTAGAATGAAGCTGCATCCTTTTGCCTCAGATGAGGGAAGGGGGAAGAAATACTTCAGCTTTCTGTAGCATTAGTAAAAGTGGTTATTAGCTCTTTTCTCCTTATACCTATTGAGGACTGGGTGAAGATCCATTAGCTGATGCTAACATTTGAAGGTAGCCACAAGCAAATTATCACAACAACAGGTTTTCTGACCTGGTCAAAGTTCAGAAAGTTTTGCAGAACAGGCAGGCTGCATCATAGACTTGCAGGAAAGGTAATCCCCACCTACGCCAATCTTCCCAGATCAGACTTTGGCTCAAATATGGAGCTAAACAATTCAAGAACTATATTGTGAGACCACACCCTGACCTAAATACACCTTCAAAATGAATGTATTTTTCAGTAATGGTCATATGGGAGCTCTGCAGGATTACACTACCAGTGTTTGCAAACAACCACCCGTAGTCAGTTCTCAGACACCAAACCACTACGAAGCTACTGAGGTATTACAGTTATTTTACACCTTTGGCAGACAAGCCATTTCCTTCATCCCTGAAAACAGACAGGAATACCGCTTTACTATAGAAAATAAGAGGTTAGGTTAAGTTTGAGACATGTACCATAAGGAGATACAGGAAAAAAAAAAGAGAGTAAAATTCTTCAAGCAAAAGCTGCTGGTGCCAGAAGTTCACAGATCAACAGCTCATAAAAATAGAATAGGATCCAATGTCATATAGCAACTGACATATCTGGAACTTCTGAAAGCACCGTACGGAGTCACCAGGAAAAATCTGGCCATTTGAGGTGCATTGATGTGATACTGCATGCACACTACAAGAGGAGTAAATATTTTAAGACATCATCAAGAAGTCCAGAAGAAATCATCATATTTTATATTAACAAAAAATACTTTATGTGAGAAAGGATGGAGTAGCAGTGAGAAGACAGATTATTAAAAAAAGGTGGGTTTTTTTCTTAAATCCAAGCTTATAACCCATGAAATCCACAGCTATCACCAGGAAAAAAAAAAAAACATACTTCATATAGTAACAGAAGGATATATTATTTCATTCATTCTGAAAATAGGAAACGTTTTAGAAAAAATAGACCTCTCAAGTTCCAGAACTGCTATATGAATAGAAGTAACAAACATCTTTTCATACTAAAAGAAAAATAAATAAAACCAGGAAAAATTTGGTGGAAAAAAAACCCACAACTTTCTTCAGCCCAGGAAGATGACGTAAGAGCAGGGAATTAGTGCACGTGCACCAGAAATTAAAACTGAATGTAAATACAGTGAAGGTAGTCTAACTCAATTTTATTTGAGAATGAAAACCAAAACACAAACAAACATAGAGCATACAGGCCAGTTGACTAACACATGCTGTTCTTCCAGTCCGGAGAGAATATTTATACATTAAATAATGTTTTTAATCTTACTAGATAGCCTCTAATTATAGAGCAAATTGTTTTTAAGCAGCATAACTTGAAGAAGAGAAGAAGATATTTAGATTCCTGAGCAACGCTTCCATTCACAGTCCTTAGCACAAGTTCAGTGTTACTGAAAACCGTCCTGAAGATTTTGACGACTTTGCCTCAGTATGGACAGTACCAGCATAGATTCCCAACACTGCCTGGTTCGTGGTCATTGGCAAGGAAAGGAGGATTTTTAACATATCTGAAGCGTGCCAATTTCTTACATCAGTCCTTGGACTTTTCTGCTAAGACTGTCAATAAGAAGGCGAAGGAAAGCCTGTGGGCTTTGTCCGCTATTGCACTCACATACCCACACTTTCTGTGTGGGCCACTGAAGAGCCAAAAACCCCTAAATGCTGTATTACCCCTTCAACAATCTTCAGAGCCATCTAGGGAAGTACTGGATATCTTTGCTTAACACACCTCAAGTGGTTAATCCCATTTTGCAGTTCTCTGCCACCACCACAGCTCCCAGTCCAGGTTAATAATTTCAAATATTAGCACCTACCAGTGAAAACTCAGCCCAGGGACAGTGCTGATGTGTTACCACAGCAACAGTTATTTATGCACTTGCACTTTCTTGGCTGCCACGGACCATTTTGAAAGCCTCTGCCCCCGTTTAGCCAACGTAGGATGGGGACACATACAGCTGCCTCAGAAGCTGGTAAGCTAAACTGACACTAGCAGAATAAAAAAAAACCACACACCAACAAACACACAAAACAAAACCCAGTATCTTAAGAGAATTATAGTACTGAAAATGTGAGGATGAGTCCATTTCCACTAAGGACTGCATCTATGGACATGAACCAGAAGGGATGAAAGCAACGAAGAGATTTTTAAAAAGTAACTGAGAGCTGAGCAAGCCTAAGGAGACAGCTTTAATGCCCAAGCACCGTATATTACATACTCAGCCAGCTCATCTACATCAGATCTGCAATGCAGAATTGCACGTATATCAGACTTCAAAGCAGTATTACTAGCCACAACATCCCCCTTCAAACCAGCAAGGGCTTTGAGATGCACTAGCCAGAAGCCTCTCCTTACATGCTCTTTTTCTTTACTGTTTCTTGAGCAAACCAACAAAAGGAAAGACATGGCCTTTCTTAGGGAAAGCAAATCCCCCCTGAAAACTCAGGGCATAAGGCAAGATCACAGCCCTCCCTCTTCTAAAGGATACTACAAGCTGGCCAGGGATACCAGAAAATAGGGCTTTTCGGGGGGGAGGGAGGGGGTGAAGGCATTTGTTTTGGGGGTGGGGTTTCCCTCCACAGGCCAGAATGGCCACATAATTTCCAGCTAGCATCCTATCAAAGGGCTAGTCACACTTAAGGATGACTCGGCTTCCCAGCTCAGATATTGATAAGGCTCCCTTTGTGGTTAGCCATCTGTAAACTGCTTTGGGATGCTCTAAGATTAAATATCATAGTATAAATGATTCTCGTAACTGGGTGTGGATTTATGCACTATTTCTCATGGACTACAGGACAGAAACCAGCCCCTATCCTGTCAGAGAGATAACTCTTAAAAAAAACCCACACCACAAAAAACCTTCCCAAAAAACACCAGTCCTACAGTCTATTAACAGAAAAGTCACACTGCTCTACCTTTCTCTCATTTTCTGTGCCTCTACCCAGGACATTTGTATACCCTAGTGCTTGCTATTTTTAGTGACTGCTCAGGAACAAGTCTACCAAGTAGAATACATTATCCCATCACTAAAAGCTGTCACTTTATAAAACAAATTTCCTGGGACTGTATAAATTATGCCCTTGACTGGCATGGCAAGGCTGTTCTGCTCATGATTTCCCATGTCAGCCTGTTAACTGTCTGATGTTAAGGTGAATCTTACCAGCATACTTGAACCCAGCCCTGGGATCCAGAATGAAGGCTGCTTAAAAGGCAGAAGCAGATTTAGACTGAGTTTTATAAGCAGCTCTCTGAATGACAGGGTACCTTAGCCTACCTGTAAGCCTACAGTAGCATACCTATAGACCTCCACCACTGAAATCCATCACTTGAATATGCGTCATCTCCTCACAAGAAAGGAAGACCTTTACAAGTCTGTAATCCCATTTCCAGTAGCCACCTGGAGTAACCACTGGACAGATCTATGGGTGACCTACCAGGAACTGCCAGCAAAGAACTAAGCTTGGCAAAAGACTGAAAAGGTAACGTTTAGGCTGACCCTTCTTCATGGTATAGTGCCAGAGCCTGCATTCATACGGTCATGTGTTACAGACAGCAATAGGTCTTCTGAATTCATCCAACCTATTCTGGATTCATTCATTTCTCCAACTTCCACAAAAAAGTACAAAAAAATTAAAAGTCAGGTAAGAACAAGCTCCACAGTTTTATTATGCACTACAGGAACCAGCAGGTTTAAAAAAAAAAAAACAAACAACACACTTTTAGGGCATTGCCTCCAATTGCTTTCAATAAACAGCAATATTCTTTCCCTGCTCATCTTTACCATATCATTTATAGCACCCTCCCATATCCTGCCCCAGCCACTTCTCTTCCAGGGTGAAGAGTCAAACTACTTATGCCCTCTTCATGTAGTAGTGAGTCCATGCCTTTGACTATTCTTGTTGCCTATTTCCATATTTTTTTTTCTAGCTCTAACTTTTTGAGGTAGCGTTATTAGAACAGGCCACAGTAATGAAGAGGTGGGTTATTCTATTGACTTATATGGTAACAGAATGGATCTTTGATTATCTATCTTTCCCTACAATTCCTAACTTTCTAACTGCTGTGCACTAACCAGACACTCTATGAAATATCCACAATGACCCCAAGATCTTTCCTAAACAGTAATAAGTTATAGCCAGTGAGTGTGTATGTATGTGTGTATATATATATATATACACACACACACACACACACACACACACCCCTCCAAGCCGATTTGCCCCACCCACTGATTTTCCCAACTAGTACTAACCACTTCACACCCAGCTAACAGAAAGCAGAGACTGATGTTATATTTTAGCCTGGCTGGACAGCATACAACCTGCTGAGCTCACATTTTATTCATTCCATCTCACTTGTTTCCTTTTTGTGGACAGTGTGATTTAGGAGATACTTTTGTCACAGCAGTGCACAGCAGAGAATGGTACTGCTTCACTCCCCCTCTTCAGGTGCATGCAAAGAGGAAATGCAATTAAAAATAAGTAGCAAAAAATAAGTTATATGCCTCCCAACCCCAAAGTGTTCAGTGGGGGTCAGTGGTTATATTCATTCTGCACCATTGGACTCAAACACAACTAAACCCTTGGAGGAAGGAGTATGATAGGTGTCACAGAAGTCTCAATTTAAATCGAGTACTACAGCTATGAAGCTCCCCACCCCCTACTAGTAGTAAGCCAAAAGCATATGCACAGATGCTTAAAACAGGAGCCTATCGCAGCTTTCAGATTCACTGAATATCCCTGCAAAACTGTTCTTTCTTGCATCCTTTTAGCTTTATCACCAACAAGATCTTCTTTTAGTCCCATGCGAGTCATTAAATAGCCATCTAACACCATCTGCTGGATTGTGAAGAAAAAAATCATACCAGCAGCTTACCGCGAGGCAGAAAGGAAGAAAAACATTAAGGTGTCTGCGGCTTGGCTTTGGCCGGGTCCTCCCCCCTCATACACACCTTATTTCTGTTCTCTTTCCACTTTTTGAAAGGCAAATTTGGGCTGCTGGCACTAACAGGCAATCACAGAGAGTCTTCTGCTCTGGATTGTGCAAATTGTACAAGGGGCTGTAACATACAATTATGCTTCAAGATCACCACTGATCTGTAGACCAGCTTTACTGCTTCCCGATTAAATAAAAATAAAATAACATCAGATAAAGAAGCTACCCTGAAAACAAGCCTTCTGCAAAGTCAGGATATAATTGTGAAGGAGTGCAGAAAGGAGCTGGCTTTCTGTTGAAGATCCAGGACCTCAGCATGACTCAGAAGCTGGGGATGCGGAGCCTGTGCAGCGAGAGGAAGCAGCCATTACACATTCAGACATTAGCTCAGACATTAGCCCCTGGTTTCTTGCATCCTGTACAAAGGCCAAAGTACCAGTTATCTCACCACCATGGAAACATGTACTTTTCAAAGGCTGTCAGGGGTGTTTTTAACATCTGATTAGGCAGCTGTCACTGCTGTCAGATGTAAGATGATAGCTTTTAATTAGTTATTTATGGCAGGAGACTGCATCCCCTTTCTTGTTTCTTCAGGTCAAATTTATTTCACACATCACCTAGCTCCTTACAACGCGGGATGCAGTGGTTAAGCTTTTTCTTCCACCAAGGTGAAACATAGGCCTGACTGAAATTAAATCATGTATAAGATGCACTGTGGAAGTTGTGTGTTTCCTCCTTCCCACTCCTTTTCTCTCCCCACTGTTTTCCTATTTTCATGCTGAAATTAGGGATGAATCACATGTTCAACAGTTATCAGACATCAGATTTTATGTAAGGTCCTGATTTAGTCAGCCAGACATTGTGTGAAAGGACAAATTATCTTTATTGACTCCTTACCCTATTAAGTCAGTGAAAGCACTGCCAGGATTTTACCCTCTGTAGCTAACAATTCATCTGCTCCCTTATTTAAGGTTTTCCTCTGCTCCAGCTTTTCTGGAAGCACCAATATTTTAGCAAAGCAAATCTTGCAGCAGTAAGCAGGCTGGTTCAGATAATGCTGTAAAAGCTCCAAGAAGCCCTGAATCATAGGATCCCCTGAGCAGTAAGGAGAAATAAAGGTCATGCCTCATGCATTGGTGCTGCCCAAAGTGGAAGCTTACCTTCTGTGACAGAGGCAAGTATGATCATAGGATGAATTTGTTGAAGTATTCCCAGGAGAAAGAGGGTAGTTTTTGTGGCACTGTACAAGACACTGGTAAGACTGCCTCTGAAATACTGCAGACAGCTCTGCTCACCAAGTTCAGGATGGATGAATTTCAACTGAGTCAGCCCAGAAAAGGGCTCTGGGATGAACACAGCAACAGAAAACCAAATACCTGAAAGGCAGGTGAAATAAAACCAAACCTTTGCCTGGTTAGCCAGCAAAATTAAGGCTGGGATTGCAGTTTCAAAATATGTTTAATCTGATCTAAGAACAGCTTGCTATCAGAAGGGCAGTCCCACTTGCTCCAGTCCCACTGTCTCCCTTGTGTTGCGTGAGTGAGATCACGAGCTGATACAGCTCACTCTGCTGCTGCAGCGTGGCTAGACTGGACAAAGGAAGCAGCAGGAATGTGCATCCAAGGTAAAAGCAAGCATCTCCTCTTTTAGCAGAAGCAAGATCAAGTAAGGCATAATGTAAAACTGTTTTACAAGGGCAATTTATGAAGTGCTGCTAAGTACAGCAGTTCAAAAAAAAAAAACCAACACAAAAAAGCCCCAAAACCACACAACCAAACACACACAAAAAAAAAAAAGAGAGAGAAAAGAAATGAATAATTTCAGCTAAGGGACAATGCCAGCCCAAAAACTAATGTTTATAAATTAATCATAAACAGATTTAGGCTGGAAATAAGCTTTCTAAATGTCAGCCTTCCATCGGGCTACTGGGCCCTAAGCCTCAATTAATATTCCAAGAAATCTTGATCAGTTTATAAAATGGATGATGTTTTCCTTCCAATGGCAGGGGAATAGAACATGCTCCTGGAGCTCCCCACCAATCCTACACTCCTAGCTTGATTGCCTATTTATATCAACCCTTCTAACAGAGGAATTATTGAAAACATTTTAAAGGCTCCAGAAACTAGATTTCTTGCTATAAGCAATGTTAAAAAAAAAAATCTGCTCTAGGTGACTCAAACCCAAAGATTCAAATAAATCTGGACAAAGCATTTTATTGGATGCTGACAGAATAAATCAAAAGCAATGTGTTCCTTTTGGACATTTGACTTTTCAGGGCAAAATTAGTTCAATTGACCAACATATGTTACAAAAATTGATTTTTTTGTCTGCATATTTACTTGTGCAGAGAGGAACTTTTACAGCAGGGGACAGCAGGGACCCGAGGACATTGAAACACATCAGAACACAGCCAGCTTCCTGTCTGCCAGCTACTGTTACTGGAAGGGTTACAAATACAGATTATCCAGGGGCACACACGCAGACCCACGCACACAGCTTGTCCTGGGGCTAAAAAATTTTTTTGCTTAGTCTGGAGACTTCAGGGTTTGAAAGGAGCTGGTGAAACCCATTCCACTGGCACAGTGGAATTTCACAGTTGCTGAAAGCCTGCCCCAGGAGAATGTGGTTCCCTGATTCCCAGTAGAGTCAGCTCAGCCCTTTGGTCTGCCAAGTTACACAGTTACTTCATATAAAAAGACACAGAGATAAATCATCTAAAAAGCAAAGTCGTAACTGTTGCGCAATGGCACACAGAAACAGGAGGAGAAGGGCAGAACTTTTGAAAAAAGGGGTTTTGTTTGGTTTTGTTGTTTTGTTTCTTTTTTTTTTTTTTAACCAAGCATAAGTATGTGCTTTGGATTTAGAGAAATGACTTGCTGAAGGATTTATACAATAAGTTTTAATCTGTTCTTACTTTGCTGGAAGAAAGAGTAAGCTTCATGCATAAGTACTTTCAAATGTGTGTATGCACCTAAGTCTTTCTTTCAAATTTGCCCACCTAGGATTTGCAGAACATAATTCTTCTAAAACCTCTTCAAATTCACAAAATTTTGTCCTTCATAGTTATAGTGTATCATTAGTTGGAAAAATAACATACTCTTTAGAAGTACAATCCTACTTTATTCTTACCAGATCATACAGTTCTAGCAGATCCAGCATTTGTTTATGTCTTTCCTGCCCCAAAAAAGAATGATCTAGAAGTTTCCATATTCCAAATTGAGAGAGAGCACAAAACATGAATCTGGAGAGAAATCAGAGTCAACAACTCAACTTAAGAGTTCAGTATCCTCAAAATAAGTTTTTATTAATGTTTTAAGCCATAACAATTCTGAATTTCAAAGTGAGAGTCAGTTTAAGCTGAAATACTGCCATTCAGCCACCCTTCTGAAGATTTTAAGCAGCACTGTGACCTCTCCAAAACAATTTAAAATATCAATGAAGATAGGTGTTCCCTGAAAAGAAAAATCTGATTTTTAAAGAACTAGCATATTATAGTAGTAGCAGCAATAAATATTGGCCATGAAAACTCTCACACTTTGCATACATACACACCTAATTTGTCATACTATCAGTAAATGCAATTTTTAAGCCACTGCAGTGATTTATCATTACATTTGTGACTAAAAGCCCTAACTGTTTTCCCCAAAAAGCAGCCAGGAAAAACAGAAAAAAAACAGGGAGAAACTGGTCCCAATTCAGAAGAGTTCACAGCCTGAACAGACAGGCCAAACAAGCAGAGGCAAGACACAGGTGTTAAATAGGTTTGTCCCCATTTCTCCTGTGCTGCCCTGGAGAACTGCCTCTCAGAGAACACCAACACTCAACCGATGCCACTATGCAAGTGAAGAACAACCCCTCTTCACCAAGCAGAATACAGATTTGGACAGTAAAACAGCTCTTGTTTAGGGATGACCCTCTCTCTTCAAAGTTTCAGCTGCATATATTGCACGAGCCTGATCTCCAACCAACACCCACAATCAGGGACATTTTAAGTGTCACCCCTCTGAAGGTTCAAGTATCATACCCATAACAGAGACAAAGCTATGCACATTTGAAGCTGGTCAGGACAGCATCAAGACTGCCCTGCTGAGCTCCTCATTCACCAGAAGGGATCACAGAAAGGGAGACAGAAATTAGATAGCTACAAACCTGCCAGGGGCAGCAAAAGCAGAGCTGTTCTCCAAGGGATGGGAAGCAAGGGCTGCCACAACGCAGGCAGGGCTCTCATCTGCAGGGCACAAACCCACCACATCCAAGTCCAGCAAGCAGAGCAGGGCTGCGATGGAAACACATCCCAGCAACTGCCCTACGAGCATCAGGCAAGCCAAGAAGCCAGGTCCAGGAAAGCCAAACATCACTTTCGGAAGGAAGTCAGAGCATGCACTTCCCAATGCAGCCCAGACAGAAACTGAGGCCCTCAGGCTGCGCTTAAATGAGGCACCTAGGCCCGAGGGCAGGGGTGTGGGTGGAGCCCCCAGGTGAGGCTGGTCAGGGCAATTAAGGCTCATTAGTGCATCCAGGGCTCTGACAAAACCAAGGGTTACAGTATATTTTTGTGGTTTAAATGACATGCCTTGTTAATGTCTCATCACCAGGAAGTTATATTTTTATATTTTGTTTTTACTACATCCTCTCTGAAAAGCAATCTAGCTGCTGGAATATAAGACACGGGAGGTACAGGATATAGCAGCCAGCAAGCACCCTCTGCCTAGGGAATTTGCTTCTTCGCTCCTTTGCTAGGAGTGATGTGCCAGCTACAGCTGCAGAGATCGCAGTGACGTGGGGACACAGGCCCCAGTCCTGCCCGTCCTCTCAGTGTCTGGTGCTCCTGGGTGAGATCTTGTGCAATCCGCAAAGCCCACAAGTCTGGCCGCGTCCTGCCAGTAGGTCTGAACCTGTCCTGAGTTTCAAGTTTGTCACAAAAGTGAAAGTGAGGTGAATTACATGGGAGTTTTCCTGATTTTTCGGAGAGCAACCTAGAAAGACAGAAGACCGCTTTACCTCAACTTCACTGCAAATGTACAGCCTGGCAAGCAGATTTCTAAAACATTTTAAAATATTTTCTCTAGCAGCATCCAGCACTGCAGATTACTTGAACGGACTGCTTCCTTCTAGGAGTCAGGTTGTGTTTTGAGAACCCCAACAATGTCTTATTCAGAGCTTGGCTCACAGATTTTAGAGTGCTAGGACCACAGTGCTACTGACTGCTGCCTCCACTGGTGATACACTTAGAAACACTCAAGGCTCTGTAATTTTTATGCGTTAAGAGTACACTAAAAGGCCCCAGTGAAACAAGGCCTCATTTTGCTGGTGCGGTACATATGTGCAGTAAGAGGAACTCCTACCCCACAGATCTCCCGCTACAGAGGTTGAGAGAAAGACAAAATGCCCAGTTTTTAGATGAGAAACCGAGATGTCTGATGCAACACTGCCCCGAGACAAAAAAGATGCTCAGGCACTTGACCTACCAGGCTGCAAGTCATTTATGCAAAGTCCTACAGAAAGTCTATGAAAACTATAGGCATTTGGTCCAGATAATTCACATCCTCTCCTAGTTCACTCTTTCCCCATCAATTCTTCATTTAAAAACTGAGTGTATCCTTCAACCCACCATAAAAATCACTCATACTTTATGTTTCAATAACATCTTAAATGAGAGACTTTCAACCCATATAGTAAGCATTAGCATCTCTGTGGTAAGGACTGTTATTTATTGTTGCTGTAGGCCTAGCTATGACACACAATAGCTACAGCCATTAGGTGGAAACAGTGCTTTTGTACCAGTGTAAGTGTTCTATTTAGAAGGATTATTTTTAACCTACATACTTGTATAACCAGTATATATGGCTAAAATATAAAAATGGTTAAATATTGTCAGTTGTTACCGTGCTCATTGTAAGAGCAAAGAGAAAAACAGAACCCAGATGAGCTGCGCAGAGGATCTGCCCAAGGATGAGAACCCAGAACCAGGTTCAGGACAAAACTACACCTGAGCGCTGAACCGAGCACCCAGTGTCGCACCTCAGCGTGGACAAACCATAGCAGTTAAGTTTAAACTGACAAAAATATTTTCTAGTAGCACAAAATTCCAGCTTCTTCTAAGTTTGAAAGTGCCGTTAACTTTACTACCAGCCGTTCTTTCCCTGTTTCTGCATTTGCTAAATTCCAGCCAACAAAGGGTCAGAGAATTGACATTTCATGGCAGAAGAGGTCAAAAAACCAGGAGAAAATGGAAATATTGGCAGCTAGGCCTAGTTTTCTGGATACCACCAAGTCTTTGTTACAGATTCAGAAGATGTGACACAGCTTTCTTAAACAGCTAAGACTGTGGAAACTGAGCTAGCACTCAGAAAATTTCTGTTTCCTAAGAAAATTTGTGATTGCTCCACTGGTTGATTGAATCTAAATACAGAAGCCAATTTCTTCTGCTTACCCTGCAAACTGCATGGCATTTCAGACTCAATGATCCATATTTTACAAAAATGGTTCACGTCTGTATTGAACACAAAGCGGTAGATACTCCAGAAATGTGGGATGCAAAAAAATCAAATCCAGATCTCAGTCCAAGGTGCCTTAATGGGACTGTTACGCTCCTGAGGAGAGCCCACACTGGGAAAGCAGGAGGAAAAAACACAGATTATAGCAAAGTATCTCTCAACTGCAATATACAACTGTCCTAGAGGACAGAATGTACTAACATGAGCTGATTTTTAAAAAGACACCTTGAAAAACAAAAGATCAAGGCCAGAACTTACAAAGAGTATGGCATAGAGCGTGCCCTTCGTGAGCTGTCTCTCTGACAGGAAAAGAGCTGGACGGATGGATGGTTCAGCAGCACTACTGCTGCCCTCCGGAATTCCCTCAGCGTTACCGCTGAGGTAATAGGTGTGAGTGTAACAGACTGAGGCAAGCAAAACAGTTCAGAGTGAGTCACGGAGAGGAGGAGAAAGTAAGATGCTCCCAGCGGTCACGCTAGAGATTCACTATGGAGCACCTTTCTGCCTCAGTCGGTGCCGAGCCGATGCCCAGGCACTCCAGAGGTTTGTTGGCAAAAGTGGCCTTGGCAAACAGAAGCATCCTCGCCTAGGAAGTGTTTTGGGAACCAGGCTGTGGCATTTTGATTTGTTCTGTTCACTACAAACCTGCTGACCTGTGCCACACAGCAGGGGGGTTATCCTGTGCCTAGTCAAACACCCAGCCTTCTCAAAACGCCTGTGTTTTTTCCATCAGTACATACCAGGAAAAACCAGGCGGTCATCCTAAAGCAGTTCCGCAGCAGGCAGGACATCCTCACTCAACAATCCCCTGAAAATTTGTAAGCCTGAGAGCTGTCGATGATCTGAGAACTCGGAAATACCTCAGTCAAGTCTGCTCTGAGAGATGAAGCGGGCAGACCCGCAGGGGCGGTGACCAGCGACACGGGGTCCAGCGCAAGCGGAGAGGCAGGATTTCTTGGGGAGGGCAGGTTACAGCCCGCTCGAGGGGGAACGGGGCAGGACAAGGGTGTAAAGTTTACTTCTGAGGAGGTTACCTGCTGCTTGTTCCCCACTGGCAACACAGCGTGCCCACCACACCATGCACAGGTCAACAGGCTTAAAATGGGAGCTACCTGGGGAGCTGTGGGCCACCCTCTGAGGGAAAAAACTTCTCCACAGGCACCTCCTTGCCTCCCTGGGAGGACAGCTGCCTCAGTGCCAGGAAAATAAACCCCGAGGGAAAAGCCTGAGACAAAAGACACTTGCCTCAGACTGGGCCTGGGGCTCCTAGCGACTGCCGTGGCTTTCTGCATTCCCACCGGAGCCTGCTGCCGCCCCAGGGCATGGCTGCTGACTGCTCCACAGAGGCAACCTGGCCACCGGCCCCGAATGCCGGGCAGCCCCCACGGTACCACACGAGGGGGCCGCTGCCGCCCGTCCCCAGCGGGCCGCCACGTCGCCTGCCCAAAATGGCGCCGCCCGGGCGGGAGAGGCGCCGCGCCCGGGCGGCGCCGGGAGGGAGCGGGAAAGCTGAGGAGAAGCCCCGATCCAACGGCGCTGAAGCCCGCAGAAGGGATTAAAGGGCAGCTGCCGCCAAGGGCAGCGTCCCTCCTTCCCTGCCCGGCCCTGCGAGGCTGCCCGGGGCCGCTGCTGGGAGCAGGGACACCGAGGGCGAGATGGCCCTGTGGGCCCTGTTACAGCTGCAGACCACGGAGCAGAAACTGCGGCATCGGAGGCAAAGCAGCTTGTCTTAAAGTTTTATTTTTTACCCTTTAGGTCTTCTGCTTTTACTAACCCCTTCCCTCTCCTTTTTGTTTTTTTTGATACAGTTAAATGAGGTGTCACACGAACCACCTTGCAACCTCACATTTAGGAGCTGAGTACAGTGCTAAAGCCCTGCAGAAACTGAAAACAAACGGTTCCTCCCTCTAATTAGATGAAGATTTGTATGGAGATGTGCCCCTGAGTCCTCGACCTCCGGCTGTCCAGGTGAGAGGCCTGACAGGTACGGTACAGCACAGCCGCCTTGCAGCCCAGCATTGCTGCTCAGTCAGGACAAAACCTACTCTGTTTCATGGGCCAAGAGACTCCACCATCTAGTTAAGTTAAAAAATATGAACTGTCATTAATACCAGGTAGTATATTTACCCTGGAGACATCAAAAGAGCTCTTCCAGTCTCTTGATGTATTGCTTTTCCACAAAATCAAGTGGTGACTTTGTAAAAATATATAAAAACTGGGGAGTGTGGGGGTGTGCTTTCTTATCTTTCTGCAATTTCATTTACTGCTTATAGCAACCCGTGAAATATTCAGTCAGAAATTATTATTGTATGGTTTTTAATGGCACACAGAAATCTGTTGGGGAACAAGGGCGCTATAGGTGCAAAACCAGATCCACAATAATGCTTTATCAGGAGGGGAATGGTTTATATACAGTTTAAGGGAATCTGCCTCCCATGGGAGAACGGTGCAGCCAGCATCCCAGCCTGTTACTGCGCTGTGGGGAACTCCACTGTGCTGGAAAGGAGATCTGCAAAGTTAAAACAGCAGCTCTTCTTGTGAACAAGTGGCAAAAGCTTTCTCCAGTGCTCCCACTGCTCCTTAGAAGTGATCTGTCCAAGCCAGATACCAATTCTCAAAGCCTTTACCAAAGTAGCAAAATGTCAAGGTCGTGAGCAAGCCTGGGGTATTTTTATCCCTCCACGTAATTTCTCAGGCTTTGGCTAAATCAGATTGTCTGGAATGACAAAAACTTACCTTGTTTCTGAGATCTGAGAACTTTTTGCCTTCTGTGACATGAGTCATGGCTGCTCTTACAGTGCTAAGAAAGAAAAATGACCCTGCCTGTTCATTTTGATCCTTTTTTTATCCTTTCAATCCTGTGGGACTATCAGGAAAGCTAATTGGATTTTCTCCTAGGTTGTTGATTTGTGAAATAAAAATGCAGTTTGTGTAACTCCTTATAATCACTCTCCTGTTACTGTAATGGGGAAAACTAAGAAATTATGCAACTTGTTAACTGTGAAGGAGCGCAGCAAGTCCTGGAACATAGAGAAGTCACCACTTGCCTTTTTTTAGCATCTATAGCCATCTTATATAGACTCAGCATGTGGTGTGTACGTGGGGAGCTGAACAGCCAGAAGAGGGTAGCATAAGTTAGTTAATAAACCTCATCTGTAAAGCAGAGCTATTTTTCAGAGAAACACCTACTTATATTTCTGGCTGCAAAGTAGAGAAACATAACGTTGAGAAACTCATCACTAAGCTGCTGACAGAATGTGGAAAGGCAGATTTACAGTCAGAATTGACGAGGATTAGACTGATAGCAGGCCACAGAGCTTTTTGCACTCTATTAGCTCCTGTTTGACCAATGCCTCTATTAATAAAAATGCACGTCCAAAGCAATTTCATAACTTTGCTTTTAGGGGATAGCAGCACAAGTCGGTAAAACTAATAGTGTTACTGAGTGCATCCTGGCACGTTGTCTTGCCTGCAGCGAATCTGAAAGGCCAGATGGGGAAGTCATGAAAATCCATAACACTGAGGGCACCTTAAGGGGATGGTTCAGGGCCGAGGTAATAGAATATGAAACAGGAGCTTGTCCAGTTCACCAGAGAGATGCACATTTGATGGCCTGAATGAAAATGTTCTTGCTGCTGCCCCTAATGTCTACCCAAAATAAAATGCTGCTCCCAGAGCCTGTATGCAATAAATGAATATTCACAAAGGGAAGGTTGCCTTATCTGGCAGAAGCAGAAACACCTCTGTAGAGACATCAGCTCGCAGGAGCTTTGGAGAATCCTCTTCTATACCTATGCTGAGGATATCCTCTTCGAGGGCTACCTATCCAGCCCCTATCAATGCTCATGCCTGTAAACAGAACTGAATTGCCGCTGGGCATTTCATTGTACAGAGATATATCTACATGAGTTAGCTTGCAATTTTTTCTTTACCCCTACAAGAGATCAAATGGCAGCACTCTTCTCTGAGAAGTTGATATGGCTTGCCTGAGGAGGTAGATGAGAGGACAAGGAAGCTTGGGGGACAACTGTTATTACCTGCATCACACTAGTGGTTAGAAATCCCAGACAGGATCAGGCCTCCACTATGCTAGATTTTGTACACTCACACAGGATAGGCAAAGCTGTAGCCTGAAAAAGGATGCTGAAACAGACAAAAGGTGAGAGGGGAAATTAAAAAACCCAGACATGAAATACCATGCCCAAGAGCATACAGCCAGTCACTGGCCAAGGAATAGAAAATTTCTGTCCTGGCAGAGCTGCTTTAAATTGCTCAGAGGCTGTTAGGTGAAAAAGACTGTACATGTGTTTATGCCTTGGAAGGGCACTGAGGAGATAATACACCATTTATTCATATTTTATTTGCACTCCATACCTGAAGCAAAGTGGAAATGCAAGCTCAATCTTTTTTCTATAATCTTTTCCCTCCACCCTTTCAAAAATAGCACATATAGAAAACATTGGAACTTTTCATTTCAAAGACCGTCACATCAGACTATAAATGCTAAACTAGATGCCCTTCACCCTGCTGCTACAATGCAGCCACTTTCTCAGCTTGAGTGTGTCCATTATCCCTATAGCACACAAACAGCAAACAGGCGCTGGAGAAGGGAAGGGGACAGAGAATGCTGTATGCAGGTGGCATTAGGCTGTCAGACTAATTTTATGCCCTGAAGGGTTTAGTTTCAGGTATTGTGAAAACCTTCACGTGACGGATTCAGAAAGACTTTAAAGCAGCGCTATACCTTCAAATTACCAGTTGCGAACTTGCTCACAATTTCCCCTGGACTCGGCCATTAGTTACAGAAAGGAATGTTAAAATGACATGTGAATATCCAGCTGCCGTGTCTGCTTCACTCAGTCCCATGTCTGACCATTTTTTATGTGATATAGAAGCAAAACTAACTATAAAGATTCTTTCTGGACATCATCCTGAATGATGTATAAAGGTTACAGTAATAAGCCGGTTCCCATAACATTTCCTGCCTTTGCATTACGCATTTTGGCTTCTCTGGCACACAAGAGGTACATTATGAAAAGTGATGTTTGATGAAGTTTTTCTGCATACACATCCCTGCTCTGAGCTGCAATTCTAGGGGATCGTTTGCCATTTGTGTCAGTCCTGTTTGGCTGAGCTTCCCTCGTGTGCTGCCTGTCCATTAAAAGGAGTGCGAGGATGTCCACGCAGAGTCGGCTAGCCTGGCTAGAGCCGTTTCCCCTTGTGTTTCCATGCTGCCAGACGCCGTTCCCTGCAGAGGGATTTGGACTGGTGATGCAGTGGGTAAGGGGACATTACCCCTTAGAAACATGCTTGAAGGGCTGCTGTTCACCTCGTTTCCTGGGTTGGCAACATTTACAGCACTGTTGCTCACTGTCCACAGGCAAGGGTAGTGGCTGGAAAAAAAAAAAGGCAGTACAAATTGAATGACTTATTTCAAATCATTTTCCCCTGCACAAGACTTACCACAGTAAAGTCAAGTGTGTTATCTGCTAAAAGGCAACTCTCCAAATCGAGTTACTAAACTAGATCAGCCTTGCAGATCTTAAGTGAAAAACACACCAGCAACCATCAGACCCGGTGACCTTGGAGAGAGGCATGGGCAGAAATGTACAAATACATGTGAGGTTTCAAGATTTAAAGATCTTTTTCATGAATGCTTACGAATTTTAAAGAATTGCAGCTGATTTTCCTGGCACCTAAATTAGAGAAGAAATGTATGCATTTATTTGGGGAAAAAAAGGGGAAATACTTGATAATTAATTGTCTCTCTAGGTCTGAATCCCAGCCATTCCTTGTTTACTACCCTATTAACAATATTTTTAGAACAGAACATGAATTAGATTGTTAGATCCCTGCATGGGAGTAGGATCCTCATTTCATGCAGGAGAATAGTGAGGAATATATAGAGAAAAATATTTTGGCTTTTAAATGCTCACAGATTGTAGATACCAGAGTTCTCTGTGGCTGTTCCAAGATCCTGATTTTCAGCAGTGTTGGGGAAAAACGAAGCTCCCATTGATTTCAGAGTAGGGGATAATTAGCTTGTTGGAAAGACCTGTCGATGAACCTCAATTTGGGCACTTAGGACGTGTTTCAAATCCTGGATGCCAATCAGAGCTTGGAACAAAGTGTGAATCACCAGGGCAGCCCTACAAGCCTCACTGCTCCTAATACCAGCAGTTTTCCCGTAACCTTACCTGGGTCCAGAGCTGGCAGCTCCCTTCGTGTGTGGCACTGAGAGCAAATTAGCATGTGGAGAAGATGGCAAAGTCCAGCTGTCATGTCCTGAGAATACCTGAAGATTATTGCTGGAGCTCTCCAACAAATTAACTTTGTGGGGGGAAAAAAAAAAGCAACAAACAAATCCTCAGTGACTATTGCAGAGACATTGTCTTAAGGCAGCAGAACATGGGTGGGCCTGAGGAAGCAATCTGATCATGAGGTTGCTAATCAAAGAACAAAATTCACGTGTTTATTAAGAGAGTAGCAAGGTGCCATTGTAATTCCAGGTGTGATATATGAGAAGGTACAGCATGATAGACATAGGATATGCATTTTTGCAAGTCTGACTAATAGTCTTTTCATTAATGATAATTGCCATATGACTGGCAATGTTTTGATACAGATTTCCTTATAACTTGAGCTTAAATATTTCTGTTAAACAGGATGCCTTGCTAAATGATAATTAACGAGCGGATTACTTTATCCTTACTTTCGTCTCTGGCTAATTGCCTCTGATGAAAGTAGAATCAATTTCTGGAACTCTGCACCCAGATCTAGAGAGTGAAAGGGACTCAAACGACATTCTGGCAATACCAAAATGCCCTCATCGCAAGTCAGCTCCTACCATGTTCCTGAGGGCTGCTTCGACTTGAAAGCACAGCTACTTCATGGCATGACATTGAAAGAAGGCTTGCAATGCTCTTTTTGTGTAATTGGGAGCTGTACTTTAAGCAAGATCATTCACCCTCATTTTTAATTAACAGTTACAGTGCACCCAGCTCTTTTTACATCTTGTTTTGCTGTCTTAAATGTACTCTGTGCATGCAGGGCTCGGCGCAGATTGTTACAGAGACTCATCATGCCCTTTCCTAGCCTCAGCTCTTGCACGTTTTAATGCTTACGCTAACCTAAAGCAAGGGGCAGGCAGGCAGAGAGTGTCTGTTCCCTGGAAGCAAAGCAGCATTACAGTTGTACCTGTAGGTGAATGATTTCTCTGCATGTAGGAAGGTGGGTACGGAGCAGCCCGATGCCCTCGCAGTGCTGAGTATCGCTCACAGCTGTGGGGAGTGTGTGCAGCTTGCAGAGGCAAAGGTCCGGTGTACTGATAATTCGAGCTTCCTGATGCACACATCGTATCTGGGTTGGAAATCAACCAGCCACCCACTTTGAGGGGAAAGAGAGAAGAAAACTGTTATTGCACTAAAACACTGCAATACAATTAAGTAAGTAACCAGCTTTCTTGCAGAATCAGCTGTGCCTCAGAAATACCAAGCTGATTCCAAGATACTGGTTTATGGAACAACTGACAATCCAAAAAAACCCAACAAAACAAAACCCCCCCCAAAAAAAACCCCCAAACCAAAAAAAACCAAATAAACAACCCCCCCAAAACCACCAACCCTAAAAACAAGACCTGAAAACAACTAACAAAATGTCGCAAACATCAAAGAACAAATGAAAGAAAAACTGACTATCATTAAAACAAACACAACCTCTGCTCCCCTCATTTTTTACTTGTTCACCAATGAAAGGTAATTTTAGAGATGACAAAAATATTCACAGTTACAAATACAGAAAAAAAGGGGGAGAAAGCCTTAAAAATGTCATACATCATCTTGATTCTAGATTCCTTTTAATACTGAAAAACTGGATCATAAGGAAAATGATGCCTCTGCAGAAACTGTCACATTTTTTCCTACTGTGAGGTTTCTTCCATTTTCTTTTTTTTTTAAAGGGTCCCTTTCTATGAACACAATTCAGGACTCGGTGCATGACTGGTATGATCCAGTTAAGCAAGTCCCAGGCTCCCAGCACCTATGATGCCACACAAAACTTCCAGCTGACATGAATAAAAACCTTACAGTGAGAATATGTCATATGTTGACCTTCAGAGACTGTTTCTGGAGCATCCTTGGGATGGTTTCTGAAAAGCAAAATACTTAGTGGTAAAACTTCTCCTTGAGAAATTACAAAAGAAAGTTAAAAACAGAACCATTCACTAAAGACATGGAAAAGTTAAAAGAAGGGAAATCCATCTTCTTTAATCACTTGCTAGATGGCAGTAGACTTTTCTGCAGTCTGCCATAAAGGAAGCAGAACTTTTGTTTCATGGCACGCATAAAAATGTTCCTAAGTTTGTGCCAAATTTAGGGGCTGAACCTGGAATTCTAAATCTATCTGTGGGCACCGTTCCTGCTTGCACTAACAGCTTCAGCCTGGCCTCCCACCCAGACCAAGGCAGGGCTCTGAGACACGGAGCTGAGACACAGCAGCTTCTCAAGTGGCAAGAGGAATGGAAAGAAATACAGATTTTTCTGCAGGCACGCGGAACACTTCGCATGTCAGAAGACATAGCAGGTCCAAACAAAATTTATTAGCAATTATGGACTGGAATGCATCACTTGGATGCCCCACTGCATTAGCATGGATGATGCAAGTAAAACTTTGAAAGATAAACCACAATTTGTTTCTGATGGAAGCGTCTCTAATATCTTACATAGTGAGCACCTACAGGTTACTTTAAATAAACACATCATATTATCACACAGGGTTAATAATAGCAGCGTAGTTATATTACAGTTACAGTGCAATTTCACTTTAGTTACGCTTTTTACATCTGCAGTTAACTTTTATCCTCCCTGAGCTATCAAATGATGGGAATCATTGGAGTGTAAGTACAATGTAGTGAACATATGCGGTGTATAACATTACTGGGGAAATTCACACCATCTCATTTCAGGCTTCTTCTGTAGAGAGTGCTAAGTCCTAGGATCCCCAAGAGGATACTCACCCACTTCAGACCCTATTGTGCTAAGAATTGTATATAGAGAGTCTCCCCACTAATTTCAGTGGAGTGACTCTGGATTTAAGACAGCAGAAACAAGATTAAGTTATATAATTTATCTTTGACATTGCGATGCCACAGTTTGAACCGTATCAGCAGCAAAATGCAACTGGAGCAAAAAAAGATGAACTCACCTTTCTTTCGCATCCAGGAAGGCTTTGGCAAAGGGATTATACTTGATTTTGAGAGCTGTTATCTTGAGTTTACAGAAAACAAGGCATGTTAGTGAAGGCAATTTGGAAGAGAGACTTGACAAAACATCTTCCAGAGTAATCTAAGTGGAACTGCCTTGGTTACCCCTACAAAATATATCCCCACACATGCTGTTTTCCAGGGCTGGCTATGAGAGAGCTTTGCTCGTTGCAGGGTGCTGTGTACTGATCAGTGCCATCGATCGGGGCAGCCTAATGGTGTGGTCTAGTCTGGGAAATCCTATGGGATGGTGAGCCCTTTCAAGAGAGTTTAAACATGGAATTCCTACCAAGTAGGAATCAAATCTGCACACTAGCTAAGCGATATGACACAAGTTAGCCATTGTCACAACCCAAAGCATCCCTCAATTACAATTTTGGGGTTGGGAAGAAGTTTTCTCATGGAATGTTGTGCTATTCTGGAATTGTATGTATTATAAGGAGGGGGAAGAAGATAGGGTTATCATTATAACTATCAGTCATTGCTGGAGAAAGATACTGGACTTGAATGTAGGTTTTTTTTCCAGTAAGGGGTTGGGGTGCCAGGACAGATGGACCAGTCTGGAATAACCATGGCAGGATATTAAGCTAAACCTGGCTTAGTACTGCAGCCAGACACTGGATTAGACAATGTTCTACTGCAGAGAGAAGGCAAAGCATTAGACTGGATGGAGCATTACACTGCATGGGAGCGGTGGGGAAACAAGAAAAGGACTTGTCTGTCCATGCTGATCTTGTAGTCAATAAGCTTTTAACGTATCCCACTAGTGATGACCAAGAGCACAGCGTGGCATCCGCCTACCTCTTCATTTTGATAGGCAGTCACGGCTATGAACTGCGTCTCAGGGAAGGAACAGTTCATCACCATCCGGTGGGGGCCTCCTACGCGAACTATGTGTACCTGGGGCTCATATTTATGCAGGGAGTTCAACATTATCTGCAGAAAACAAAACGAGACAGACAGACCCCAATGCCACTCTGGTATCCCACAGCTGCTCTTTCGCTCTGGCTCTATAATAGACCAGGTGTCACTGCTCAACCTCCCCAGTCAGTGATTATTGAGAGCAGAAGGGCAGGTGCCTTCCTCCCTTCTATGAACCACAGGGCTGAACAGAGCGAGACTTACTTCCCTGGACTAGGATTTAAAGCTTTTGATACAGCAGCATTAGTGAATATTTGCGTTAGCAGCTATGGCCTTCAAACCATTGGGCTTCTACTGCATTGGAGGCTGTTGAAACAGTTAAGGGGCAATCCCCATCCTGCTTCTACTATCTGAAAGATTCAGGATCACCAT
Organism: Theristicus caerulescens; assembly: GCA_020745775.1. NCBI lineage: Eukaryota > Metazoa > Chordata > Aves > Pelecaniformes > Threskiornithidae > Theristicus > Theristicus caerulescens. Next base: position 7,990,385 of record CM036559.1, read on the forward strand.
CACAGAAATTGGGGCCAGGGGGGAGCTGAGGCAGTCACCTGGTCATCTTTCTGGGAAAGATGAAGCGTATCAAAACGAGCCTTGGTAGATGTGTCTAACCTGGCATTAAAAGCTGTGAACAGCGTTGAGTCCACAAAACACCTTCCTCAGGAAGTCTATTATATTGCTTAATTCTCTCTACTGCAAGAAAAAGATACATTTAAAAAAAATCTGTTCTTTGGAAAGTTCTGTGTGCATCCATGTATCTCTATATGGAAGAACACATCCATTAGCATAAAGCACCGCTAGTCAGCTGTTACTTTCTAATAACACCACAAGAGGGGAAGCTGAAGCACAGAGCAGGGACATGATTTACCTTAACGCTGTTGTCAAGATTTCGAAAGAAAACAAAGGGAGCTTCAGTCGTTTGTTATTTAGTGACTTTTATTTAGTGATTTTTGTTTGGGCTCTGTTTCTCAGATGGCTTTTCCTCTCCTGCTTTCTAATTTTTTCCTCTCCACTTCAGCATATATAAACATCATCTTCCCCTGTTTTTTCCCCAGGGTCTCTTTGACCCTCCAAGTTGGTTTCCTGTAGCTTTTTTACCCCCATGCATACTTTTCTGAGGCCTTTGACTTTTCTGAGGTCCTGGATGCAGGACAAGAATTTGCACATTCAGATCCTGTTCTATGCTCCACAGTAAATCTTGTGTGCCGATTCCATATGTGACTTAGGAAAAGTCAGGTCATCTTTCTGTTCTCCAGTCTGTAAAAATTGAGATAATTTCCTACCTAATTAGGGTACTAGGCTTATGGAGCTGCCTCACAAACCTAATGGAAATAACAGATAGAGAACGTATAATATTTACATGAAAGAAATTGATTCTGGGCTGACAAGTATCATCCAATGTAGGAGTTTTGTACAAAACAAACAAGCAAACAAAAGGTCTTGTGCAACATTTTACCTTTAGATGCATCATCAAAAATAAAATACGAAACAAAACTAATTTTCCTGTTTGCATTTTTAAGGGGTTCAAAGAGAAAGTCACTTATTTCTGGTACATGTGGTTTCTTTCCAAAGGCCAAAGCTGATTCAATAGAATATTGATAATTATCATGATGCAGAAGCAGACATAGTAATTATTTCATTTAGGAGCAGCCTTTTATTCTGCTATCTGACTCCTGCCAACATTCCACTTACACCAAACAACATGGGGGAACACAACAAAAACCTAATACCCATGACCATTTTTTCCCCCTTCTCTGAAGTCCTGTGTAAAAATCCCCAGCACACAAGACCAACTCTGAAAAGCCCCCTGATGATTAAGTAAACCACAGCACTCTGTCTCTCTTAACATCAAGAAGTCCATTAAAATCTGAAAGCGCCAATTAAGGCCTGTTTATTCCTGTTTACATTTGGCCTCCAGAGAATAATTGGCATCTGTGGGTGAAGAGGCCTGTAAGGGCCTCTATAATTACATAAATGCACCCTTGATATTTCTTGATTAGTAGGTGCTTGCAATTGAAGCCAAGAGGTGTATGGGGAAACATCAGGCCATACCTGCCCACTCCCGTTGAGCTTGTTGGTAAGTTTGACTTTGCTGAAGGAAATGGCAGCTTTCATCCAATGGGCCCCAAAGTTGGGAGAGTCTGGGTGGATGTAGACGCAGCTGTGGTTTGATGGCTCTGGTTTCCCAGCCGGCACCCATTCTCCATTGACGTACTTCCAGCGGTGGCCATCAGTCGGGGCGAAGTCCAAGAGGAAGGAATACATGGCGTTTGGGTCCAAGCCTGACACGCTGATCTTCAAAACAGGGAACATCCGCCTGGCCAGGAAACAAAAGAGGGAGACACTGCTGGAAACTGGTTTTGAAAGACTCTCCTCAGTATATTTGTGACCAGATGCTCACAAATTCAGTCAATGTCAAAAACATCCTCCCTCCCTCCATCTAGCTGAAGAAGTCTCTTGGAGGTTAATCCTTCATTTTATTTTTAATTTATTTCAATTATTTGATCGTGTTATCTCTAAAGTAGGGCACTAAGGTCTTGATCATGCCAAGAGTTATGAACATAATGAACTCTGTATAGCGTCAGCAGAGTCCATGGGATCTGGACATGCTAAATACATCCTTAAGCGTGGGACAAGAAGGCATGAACAGGATTGAACAGAGTTGAAAATGGCTGAGAAGGTGCAGCTGAACCAAAGATTCACTGCATTAACTGCAGAATACTATTATAAAGTGCACTGCTTTGGTGCTTAGATTCCCCTGACACACGCTCCCGTACTCTGTCCGGTGGCCGAGTCCCACCTTATCTGACTCTGGATATATCTTCTGAAATCATCCTGCCATCTCCAGCACTCAGGACATAATCCCAGCCAGGTACTCATCAGATTCCAGTTAGATTTCTTGACCACTACTCTATACAAAAGGTTTTTCTCCCTTCCTTTGAAGGGACCGTCATATTCTATAATCTTTGTGAGCAAAGTCAGTCACTTCCCTCCGTCGTTTCCCATGGTTCTTGTGTTAATGCTCAACATCTCCCACTTGAGTAATGGTTTCCAGGTAGTGCTATTCTAAATGCCCTAATAATCTGCTACATTTTCCTCATCTAAAAATACTTCTTTACTTTATCAGGGTTGTGCCAGGTTAGTTTGGCATGACTTAAATTTAATAAAATGCCTTTTCATCTCATTTTCCATTGTCTTCCACATATTTCATTACCCTTTTCTTCAAAATACATCCTGAATTCTTATTACAGGGATATATTACAGGTCTGTAGTTAGCTGAAATGCATTTTCTCCCTTTCTTAAGTGCAAGTATTTACGTACAGTCCCACTACCATTACATAAATCTCTGGTTTGAGAAGTCTGGTTAAAATCCTTGCTGTTAGACCTTGCACTTGGCAGTTCTTCCAGTAATTTGGTCCCGCTCTTCCATATTCCCTGACCTCATCAGCTTGATCAAGACAGGTGGTTCTGCTTTAGTTGCACCTTAGATGCAGTGTTGTCCATTATCTAAACATCTATCATCCAGCCTTCCCATCATCTTGTGCACTTAAAACTGAAATCCTGCTTTTGTTTAGTTTTGGGAAAATACTTCAAAACATCTTTTTCCTTGAGTGGCTTCTTCTGTGCTAAAAGGTCCAATGCCACCTTTTCTCAATACCTTTTTAATTATTATTTTTTCTTTTGTAAAGGAGATTTGCAGCAGCTCACAGCTAGACCTTCAGAAGTTTTCTGTCTGTCCCAGTACTTGTGATTCATACCACACAGCTTTGAAGTGGCATCTCCGCGCCTGAAAGTCTGCAGCAATAGAGTTAGCAGGGCTCCCAACAGTTTCAGGAACTGGGAAAAATTTGTGGTCAGCAGAACAGAGGAGTCTCCCAACAAAGGTGTCCTACTCATTAAGTTTCTCAGCTTGTCAAGGAATACGCATCGTTACTGTGGAGGATTGTTATAGCTGTTATATATCACCTCCCGCATTCTTCTTAATATGAGTAAGAGGCCTCCCTGCCTCAGACACCTCCGTACTGACCTCTCCTGGCCACTGCCATTTTGCCATGCCACATTTTTATGCACAGGCCAAGGAACCTTCAAGCTCCTTTTCTCTACAGGTACAGAGAGACTGGTTACAGCAAGCAACCACAGCAATTACCCGAGGTCCGTGGCCATGGGGCTAGGGTAGGGTAGCTCTCTAGGCTTAGGTAGGTAGCAGTGCAAGACGTCCAAAATACAGAAGAAGGGAGCTGAAACGCCAGGCTGTCTCAAGGGACACCAAAAGTCTCTGCCCCCACAGCCATACTCTCTCCAGTGGCCCTCAACTGCTGGCAATCTCCTATGCTCCTGTAACATCCCACTCACCACTTACCTTTCTGGACACCTTTATATAGTTCTTGCTGTATACATTCAGCACCTTCTGCTCACAGGAAAACACAAGATGTGAGAAATGTGAGGTTTTTCATCTAATATAAATACTTGGTGATGTAGGGCCAGTGCAACACTGAGAAAGATATATCGAACCGTGATCTTTCTAACTAAATAGAAGCTTAGCCAAGGATTTATACGCTATATTTAATGTGTCTTTCTGACCAGGATGCACCAACTCTCAAACTGGGATGTGATAAAAAGTATGGATGCATTGCTCCCTGCACCCCCCAACCCCCTACAGTCAGTCTTCAAAGTATCACTCTTAGATATTTACCTGAAATTGAAGTGGAGGGGAAAATTCATCCACCTGAAAATTTAATTTCACTGCATTTCTCAGAACTACAGGTTGTTAATTCCTCTGCCCACAATGCAGTCTTCTCTGCCTTTCTACTTGAGAGGCTTGGGTTTATCCCCAAAAGACCTATAGCCTAATGCCAGAAGAGAATACAGCCATCATCAACTCGAACCTCCTGTATCACAGAGATTATAGCGCTTCCCTGCGTTAACCTCTGCCTCGCACCCGGTTAATCCCACCTCGCTTGAACCAGCGTGTCTTGTCTGTACAGATTCTAATGATTGAAAACCTACCACCTCACTTGTTCTGCTGATTAAGCGACTTTACTGTTAACAATCACATTTGTCTTTCTTTTAGCATGGCAAATGATGATTTCTCCAAATTGGTTTCAGTCACAATGTTTGTTTCAGGTGGGTACACACGTGCCCTCCATTACTGCAATAGCTGAGTACTTCAGCCTCTTCAGTTTTTTTAGAGCAGATCTGCTACAATTACTCCACAGTACAGAACTTGAGTGGGAAGATGTTTGATATCAAACTTGAATGTGTAGTAACCAGTAAAGTTGCTTTAGTATTTAAGCCTGGAAAGGGCTTCTCCCCCGCCACGTCTGCCTGCATTGATCGGCTGTAGATTCTCCCCATATGCAGAGGGGAACAGTGGCACCTTTCTGCCTCCAGGCAATCATGTGGATTGCAAAGTCTCAGGGTACTACATAACTAATAGGGTATAAGCACAGAGAGAAAGCCTTCTCAATCAGAAAACAGGGCGTTTGATATTGAAATGCCAATTGAATAGAATAAATCTGAGTAAAACAGGAAACTGCTTCCCACCATATCAGCCGCACCCATTGGGGTGTATTTTGTGATATAGCATGCGGTTTAATTTCACTGGTGCTTGTCCTGTTCAGAATATATCCGTCTTCCCTGCGCACCTAGGCACATTGCTATGGCAGGTGTTTATTACAATGAAGTAAGATACAGCAACGGAGACATATCTATGTATTAACACTGAAGTTGGTTGATCTAATTATAACGTTATAGTTACTTAATATTATAGTTACTTAACATTCTAGTTACTTAACATTAGAACATTATAGTTAGTTGATCTAATTATAACATTTTGGGACCCTCGGTACCAAGTAGAGATGACTCAATCACAGCGGATAGAATTGTGCATGCTAGAATTTTACCCTTGAGGTAGTTGTGCATGCTAGAATTGTACCCTTGAGGATCAGTAATCAATCAGCCTTTCATGGTCTGGGATGCTTCTGTATCAGGTTTCAGTTTAATTTTTGAATTTTGCTAGCAATGTGTCTCCACACAAGCTGCCTTAGTTTTCACACTCAGAAGTTCAGACTGGCTTTTCTCGTTAATTGTAGAACACAGTTTTCAAAAACGTTCATATATCCTCCAGCAAGAATGACTGAGTTAGTTCTACTGATTTAAGCAGCAGCAAAATTAGATCAATATTTTTTCTGTTGAGAATCCCTCTGGAGACAATCACTGAAGAATCTTGAACCTGAATAAAACACAGCACTCATAGGAAACTGTCTCAAGTTTGTCTCCTTTTGAAGTGCATGGAGTTGTTCAGGGACCGTTGCTGCAGGCCACCGTCTGTATTTCCTTTTTTTGGTGTGCTGATGCGTTTGTTATGGGAGATACTTTCAGAAATGCAAGAGATCCTTTATCAGAGTCCCTGATGCTACACTCACTTTGTTAAAAGGATTTATGCAGATGACAGTGTAACATACTTTTATATTTTTTTATTTTGAGATTGCTGTAGTTTGATCATAAAGAACCCGTTCCTGCCCTCACTGACATTACTAGAGCTGTCATTGACTTTAGGAAAAATAGGATCAAGCTGATAAGGAGTGTATAAGTTAGAATAAAGAAAAATAAGGCAGCTTACGCAATGAAATAAAAAGTAACCAGGCATATTCAAATAATGACAGATTCCCTTATCATCATCATCAAAAGATTTTATCTGTACACTCACCTAGACATTTTAGAGAGAGCTAGTATCACCATGCAATCATGATTTACATTAGCTGAGAGGAAAGAAACGGAAAAATCCCTGTTGGTAAGGTGCGATTCTTTGTACCAATTTAATTAATTTGAGGCAAACCTGCCTTACCTCATTTTTGGTTACTTATGCTGCTAAGGAGTCAGTTTAAGCTACTGTACACTAAGGGAAAGTCCACTCAGAAGTCTGCTGTAGCCTAACAGCAGTTTTAAAAGTAATTTAAATGAAGCAAAAGCAGCTTCTGGGTGTAAAGCAAACCTCAGCAGAAGATTTCTATCCCTATAGGTTATTAGGAGGAATCAGGATGGCAATAGGCAGTGTTACACCAGGAGCTGATATTTTGGGAAGGTAGCTGTTTTTTCAACAGAATAACCTTGCTGAGCCAACAGGCTAGATTTTTCCTTTTAACTGCTTTCACCTATGTCCCTTGTCAAGCTACAGTCAACAGCAATATCGTCCACAAATTCTGCTAAATCAAAGTCTGCAAAATTAATAAAAGTCACACCATATGAGTAAATCTTTCTTTCCATCTCTTAATTCCTCTCTCCTATGCGGATCTCTGCAGAGATCTTGCAAAAGAAACGTGTGCATGTTGAGGGGGGGGACAGGGGACAGCAAAGGGATGGCGAGGATAGATGAAATAAAAACCTTAGTACCACTGTGCCGGTGAAGCTCATTCTAGTAGCTGCCTGTCTATTATGGGCTGGACTCTGTTGTCAGTCCAGTTCAGAGCAGAACCTCTCTGGAGAGCCTCCTTCAAGCCAGCATCTGATTCAGAATTCGTATCCTTCCCGCCAGGTTTTGCACTCTTTTCCTGTGCCTTTCTGCGCTCCCCAAATAGTAAGATATGCGATCCATTTACATCGCATGTGTTAACCAATATTCCACGCTTGTTTCTGAGAGCACCAGCAACAACTACAGAGCAATACCGTTGCGGGACCCCGCAATCTGGACTGCACATACATGCCACAGAGGGCACAGTTTTATTGTACCCCATTTTAGCACAGACTGCTTGTACAAGCTGTTAATGCCCAAGGCCAGAGAGACAGGAACTGCAGCTGGGGATCACACCAGCAATCTAGCAAGGACTTGCTAATAAAGGCTGATGACTGTTAGTGCAAGAAGTTATTCAGAAGGTTTTGAGAGGTACCATCTATACCCTTGCAAAAGTTTGCTTTTTCTGCAACCTCAAGTCAGTCAATATATTTCTCCAGCACATTTCACAGGCAGGAATAAAGGGTGAGGAATGGTTTAGCAGTGACCAAAAAGGAGCAGGGACACCCCTTTCTGTTCATATACTGGCTTTGGGGGACTGCGAGGCTGCAGGTATAAAACTGTTACGTGCTCATTGCAGTTCTTTGAGTCTGCACATACAGTTTATTATTATAGCACTTAACCCCCCGGCTGTCATCTACACTTAGCCCACAGTGCTGAGCAGATCACTCACCTGCCGTTCTTGGTCACGATCATCTCATTAGTGACTTCCCTGAATCTCTGCCAGAGCGTCGCATCCTCTAAGACAACCTGGAGCTGTTTCTCAGTGGGGTCGCCTTTGTCTCTCCCAGCCCGGAGTTCGCTCTCCACTACACTGAGTAGCCTAGAGACAGTGCAGTCGCTGGGTTTTTTTGCAGCCCAGGTCTGCCATGACGACTTTACTGCTAGAAACTTCAGGTAGCTGTTAAGAGACAAAAATAATTTGCTAAATCAAAAAAAGAAGTCAGTTCATTGGGCACCGTCTGACAAACGTGCTCTCCTCACTCTTTTGCCACTGACTAGCTCTTTCCCCTGGAAGTCCCAATGGGCAGTGACACCAGTGTGCGGAGGTTTACGCACACACTCCACACAAAAAGAGGACTATCTCCTAATTACCTGTCAGACGGTCAGGTGGGTGGCAGGCTGATGACTCAATTGGCTGCCTTGAAAGAAGAGTCCTCCATCCAAATTAGCATGCTTTTATCTTTTTTCAATCTGAAGTGGGTCTAATTGTTCTGCTTGAGAACCAGGTTTCCATTAATGAAAATTGTTTCATTTCCAGACTGAAACAATGCATGGAAATTGCGTTCACGCTGGTGCGGACTCTAACTGAAGGAGCTGGTAACAGTCAAGATAGTTACACAGAGAAGGTAGTCTTAAAATATTTTCACCAGGCATGTTGAATAAACGCATTAACCTTGTTCCTCTGTGTTCCTAAATCAAAATGTAATAGTAAGAGGCCCTTCTCCACTGAAGTTTCAATGCACAAGGAGAAGGTAGCATCCCTACGCTCCACCGTTGATGCCTACTGTGTCCATCCCTTGGTCTCACTGTCATTCACAAAACCCCTGCTGCACCTTATGAGCAGCTGAACTCCCCTCTGGCTGTGTTTCCAGGGACAGACCCCGCACTTCTGGGGCTGGGTGTGAGCCTACCCGCCTGAGGCCTGGCATTGCTGACCTGCTCAAGGTCCGTCTTGTACAAAAGCTCCCTCAGCATCCCTAAAACAGGCATTCCCTCTCGCCTCAGGCCGAGACCTTCTCTGACAAGCCTAATCCAACCACACGTACCTTCCACAAAAAAGCCACCATTTTACTGAGAAGTCCAACAATTTTGGCACTCAGCCAAGGATATGAGAGCCCTGGGTTCAGTTCCATGCTAAAGGGTTAAATGGAGGCCACGTGAATACCGGTGACCCGTAAATGCTGGACTTTGGCACATAACGAGGCATTTGAGTGCCTAATTTCTCCTGATGCATCTAGCTCTGATAATGTCTCTGAAATTTCTGGTCTGTTGGACATGACATAGTCGGGGACTTGATTATGAAAACATACTGTTGGAAGTCGTTTTTAGAGAAATATATTTTCTGGCTTCTTATTAAGAACTTTGCATTCGTTTAATTCAATAGCCCCTGTTGAATTCCTGTGCTGCCGGTTCTTTCTAAAAGATGAAATGACTTGGTGGATCACTGATGGGATTTATAACGACAAGAAAGAATCTGGCAAACTTTGTAAAACAAGATTTAAGTTAAATCCATCACTTGACAAGGCTCAACAGATCTTGCGGATAAAAAAACCTGAGAGATCCCATCTACCTAAGCAGCAAGGGCCAGAGCTCGTTGGTCTTATTTGTGTTGTACAGCACCTTATTTGGCAACTAGTCCTACTAATCCCTCACGTCCTACGGGTAGTAGGGATACTGGCTGCAGGTCCTCAAAACTGCACAGCTGCAGGCGTGCAGCAATGTGATGTTCTGCAGAACAGGAGACTTCAGGAGAGAGCCCTCAATTCCCAGCAATCTCAGCACCATCGGAAGGTGCAAGGCAGACAGGTCTGAGCTATTTTTACATCTGGGTAATCCCAATCATGCTACTTGCAAACTTCACACTCTAACGCATCTTCCCTCTCTTCTTTTCAGCCTTTACGTATCTTTTTTTAATTGTCAACTCATAACAAAATTACCTAGATTACTTATCAGTCAGCTCACCTTGTGAGTTACGCTAGAAGGTGTCAAATAGCAACTTCTAGTTAATATCCAGCCCACTTTCACTGTTGAACACCTGAAGAACATAATTTAAAATCTCTAGGATATTTAGGTACTTGGAAATGTGCCACTTTGCATTTGGAAAAACAATTGCGTCTCAGGCAGTATGTTTGTGTAACATGGAATGTGTTTATGTTTGGGTTCTCCTTTCCAAACGCTCAAAGAGGAGAGAGAAGCTACTACTGTAATTTTCCCTACATGTGATCAAATGGTATAGCAAATGCACAGGAGACTCTGTGAGACAGGTTTTAGTTTCATTATATTATAAATGTAAATAAACACAGAAATCAGAGCTGGTTGAAGTACTGTGTATTTCAGTTCAACAACTTCAGTTTTTCAGACAGCTCTAAACCAAATACGTCTGTGTTATTTCGGGATTCTTATTTTTCTAGTCAAAGCCCTATTTCCACACAGCTTTTTTTAGAATTAGTTGCTCAGAAATCAGGAGATTCAAAGTTGAGGCAAGTAAACAGCCAATAGCTCATAAAAGTAGTAACACTTCAGCAGTTACACACAGTTCTTTCTATAGACAAATAAAACAGGAAGCAGCTTGGTTTTCAGAAGTACTGACTGCCCGTCTCTCCCACAGGGCTTCAAGTGGAGTGATACCAGATTCGAGCCTCTGAAAAATCAGATCCAATCTGCCTTCCTCAAGATGCTTGGAGCTTAAAGGAAATCAAAAATGACAACAGTTCACGTTGGTGGAAGGGTTTCAGAATGAGGAGGTGAAACACTCTTGCCAGGAGACGCCGGTGAATTGCTAGAGGTAAAGAATACGCTCAGCAAAGATGGATTGGAAATGGAGGCGGCCACAAAACAAAAGAAAGGGGGGTCCTGCCCTCAGTGCATTGCTTGCCCAAGGCACTCCTGGGACAGAGCTGTAGAGAAGGAAGGAATGGATAATGGACCCATTCCAGTAATGGGCTGGGAAGCAAATTTTTCATCAATAAGACTGGATTTTTTACAGCTAAAATCCCTAAGGGAGAAGCACAAAGGCATTTGCTTTGGAGTATCATACTAAAATTTGCATCCTGCACAATAATAAAATGCACTTTCAGATACTAAAAGTAAGTTACACTTGGGCGCTTACAGTTACCACTCACACAAGGCGCCTGATGCTTGAAAGTCTTGTCTCCCAGAGGGAAAAAAAACCAAAACACAAATCTAATCTCTTAAAATACCTGACTTTCATACAGTTTGAATTTTAATTCTATAACTATGTTACCATAGCTCAGGATGCCTGCAACCACAACATTTTCCAAAATGAGAGTAGTTACCTGTGGTTGGCTAGTGGGAATAGCCCAATTGCCACTTTCAGCGTGGGGAAGGGTGTTTCAGCTGTAAGAGGTCAGACTAAGAGCAATTTGTGATATGTGTAGCAACATATCCCGAAGGCACAGCTCACCACTGACACATCTTTCCAACTTAGAAGAATTAGCCAAAGAAATGTCAAGTTTGCAGGCATACAAGCAAATGATCAGCTGAATGCGCTTGGGCCTGAGATTTTAGTTTAAAATACAGATCCAGACCCAGATGAATCCCATCCCAGATGTCAGGCTTCCTCGCGTCGTACATTGTCTCTGCCTCACACAGCTGCCATGGGAGAGGGCTGCAGAAGAGAAACCGAACAGATAGATGCATAGTCAAAGTTATTTGCTTATTGTTGGCTTTTCATTTAAAAAAATCTTAAGGGTGGAAATCTTTGCTTTGAATATTTAGCCTGGTTTAGAAGTAAGAGACATCCGCTAATCTTATGTCCCTCTGTTCACCTAAATAACGACTTTGAATGCTTCCCAAACATCCCTTCTCTCTCCTACTTTCTTGCCGGATTAATTTTTCCAAGTCTACAGATGCTGAAACTGAGGCACAAACAGATTAATGTCACGGGACGGAGGTATTGCCGGGGCACAGAGAATAACCCGGCCTCAGATGTCAGGTGGGTTATTTCTTGGGCTGGAAGTTAGATCTGCCCAAACCCCACATTTGAAGGAAAGGTAGCTGCACTTCCAGAGTAACACAGTAACACAGCAGGGCCGACAGACAGAAGACCCCCTCTTGCACTTGTCTCCCGTTTAATTAAACAAGCAAATCAGTAGGGGCATGGGAGGGAGCAGAAAATGCTCATACAAAACCTGCAATGTTGTAAACTTTCCCTGAAACCCAGCGGGGAGAGCTGGGCGCTTCCAAGCAGGGATAGGCACCTTGTGGCTCACACCCAGTCAGAACTAAGCCCTACTAGTTAAAAACACAAGTACAATACTCAAAATCATCTCCAGCCATGTCCAGGATTTACTAATAAGAATTTAGCGACTCATATTTTTAAATGAAGCAACGAGGACTGGGGAGAGCAGTGAAAGAACAATCCTGCAACACTTATGGGAGTTCATTCACCAAGTTACAGCAGGAAAAAGCAAGGTGTTATTTCTGACTTTCTAATTAAACTCATTCTAAACCCCTCCCGGCCACCAGCTGGTGAGATACAGCAGAAAGAAAAAACAAAAAAAAGAAAAAAGATAATTAAAGAGGCCTTCCTTGCCTTGACATTGGATAGCTGTTTTTTGGCCTTTGGGTGCATGTTTCCAAATAAAAGGCCGCCCTTCGCGATCAGATGAAATCGCAGAGAACAAGACTCACTCTTTCCATCTCCAAAGCTCCCGCTGAACCATTCAAACAGCTAACCCCCCTCTGAACATTGAGTCCCAGTGACACAGGGAAACGTAACCTCCATCCCCATGACACTCCCAGGAAATTAACACCTATCAACTACCAAGGCGTAATTAAGAGAGGATAAAAAGACAGCTGCTTTCCCTCTGTTTTTTAATCATGGATGCAGCCCCTTAAGAGATTGCTAGGTTAGAAGAGACTTAGAGAAGATTAGCCTTTTCATTCATGGCGGGGGGCGAGGGGACAGTTTCAATTGCTTCCACCAGGTCTGTTTTTAGCAGAGAAGCAGGCAGCTTGTTCAAGCGGTACCTCCCTGCCTGGTGTTATAATTGAGCTTATAACCGAGATTAATTCTGAGCCCAGAAAGCATGGGAGGCTTTCCCGAGCAACCTTTCTTCTTCTTAAAAAAGAAGAAAGGAAAAAAAAAAAAAAATCCTTATGTAGTCAGGCTGGTGGTAAATGTAAGTTTGTTTTAAACAATAATTTTACTTTTCCCTAATTTGTTTTTCCTGCTTGAAGATCTTCAGTGCTGTCTCCAGACATGGATTAGCACCTAGAGCAAGAAACTATTACTGTCCCCATTTTTAAGATCAGAAAATAATAAAGAATTTAAGAGATTCTAAACAAACTTTAGAATTCTATTTACAACATCTCAGAACAAAAGTAATAGGCTCAGCGTTTATGTTAGGGAAATCAAACAGGCACTTTTAACTTGGATGTGTAAGTTAAAGCCTTTTGTTAACTATGAGAGTTAACAAGTTGCAAGTACAACTGGGCTGAAGCATTTGATTCTCTCAGAAGTGGTGAGCCTGACACATCTTGTCACACACAACTAGAAGACACAGGAGTACATGCCCACGATAAAATAATTTTTCACACTTTGTCACTTTTTGGAAGTGACACCCCTTCAGAGCTGCAATGAAATCAAGTTGGCCAGCCAATACTGTAAGTGTACCACTTTTCCACTACGCCAGTGTTACTCCACACTTGCTTCTGCAGAGATTTTAAAGCACAAACTCTCAGGAATAACCTTTCTTAGAGATGTCACAAGGGAATCCAAGAAAAACTTAAAAGGGTTTCAAATAGGCTAACTTAAAATATCAATCCCAAAGATTGGCAGCTTAGATACACTGTTCCATCTCTAATTCATCAGAAGCTTGCTTCAGAAAAGTGAGAAAACAGAGAATTTTGTTCCTTTCAGCACTTCCAGCTCTCCGTGGCTGGGCTGTTACAAGGCCGTACCCCCACTGACACTGCAACCAGGACTGAACTCAATAGGAAAGGTACGAATAAGGGAAGGAAATAAACATCAGCCCCCAACTCTGAACATCCTCAATCCACAAAGTGCCCTCTCTTGCAAATCAGAGCTTGTGGAAGGAGAGGGGAAGGGGGCAGACCTGAGTACGGCAGCCTTCCAAGTGTCTTGTCACTCAATTTGAATGTGGTGCTGATGACTCTGCCCCAGGATTTATAAATGGGATTCAGGGGACTAGATGCTGCAGCACAACTGCCTAAACCCTTTCAGAGTATTTCTAAGGAGCAAAGTCATCTACAGAATACACTTTCCCTAGAGGGCGGCCGATCGTTCATTGTTTAGAGAGTTCAAATGAAGACTTAATTTTATTTTTTTTTTTAAATCATTCAGGTATTAAGACCTCAGCATGAGAACGATGTGGCAAAGTTCAACAACATTGTTGTTATGCAGGAGGTTGAACCAGGCAAACAAAATAGCTCTAAGCTATTAAATACGGAAAAGATTTCTTGCCCTTTTAGGGCTCCGATTCACAGCTGTCTTGATATGAAATAGATATAGCAAGCTCTCCTGACAGTCCTTGGAAGCTCTAACCTTTTCAAAAAGATAAAATACAACTGTTTGTTTAGGTTTCTATATTACAGGAAGACAGGCTGCTGCTTCCATTTCAAACAAAACTTTGGAGTTTCCCATAGGACAGAAATTTCAGTTTAGTCAGCCTTGAGACAGAGCTGGCTTAGAAGAACACTCAAAAAAAAAAAAAAAAAAGGAAAAAACCTGCAAACTTAACACAGTCTCCCACAGCACACAAGTCTCGCCATCACCCTTGCAAAAAAATGCAACTGCTTTGGTTTGCCCTGTCAATCAGAAGAAAGTTTAATATAATGTGACCAGCCCAAAGCAGAGCTGTACACTGCCAAGGAACAATAAGCCACAGCAAGTGTCTGGATAGGTATTAGGCACAAACTTAAACAGACATGCTTTCTGAAACTTTAAAAAAATAAAACCACAAAAAAAATGAAAATCATTCCTCTAACTCTACTTTTAACACACATTCATAAATCACTGGCTTTTTACTTCCAGTGTACATGGGTATTCAGAGTGTATTTATTCCACAAAGAAGAGCCAGAGGCATGCTGTTTCATAACTCCAGTCTTTGCTGACAATAGCATCAGGAATTACTTGCTCCGTAGCATGGACTGAGCCAATGGTTTGTTGGGCACATCTAGGTTGACTCTTGAGGTAAATAAATAAATTAAGAAGTAATAAAAGTATCATCCCCACCTTAACAACTCTAGTTGTGCCAACCAGTTGTCTAGGTGCACGCAGAAAATAACCAAAACAAAAAAACCCCACACCAACTCCAGTATCATGTGGAGAATCAGCATCATTAAAAATTCCATATTAACCATAAGAGCAATTCATTTAATGCAATGACAACTTTATTGAAGGAAAAAAACCCGCACTTGTAAGTAAAGATTTCACTTCATTACAGAGAAAGTTGTAAGTTAGGAAAAGAGATGTTTATCAAAGTAGAAATCAAACAGTGTAAATGCGTAGAAAAAGCACAACAGCAAACAGAATCAGTAACAGTATAAAACATTGTGGAGAATTTCTGAGAGTCTGGTTTTTATTTTACAAAATTCCACAGCTGTTAAAAAAATTTAGTGTTGTCACATTACAGTGAGGCACGCGGTTTTAAGAAAATATACCATTTCTGTGCTTTCTGTCCTACATGGTCAGTGTTTGCTATGGTTGTAAACATCAGTATTTAAGACAAACGTGTGGTTAAACATCCTCCTCCTCCTCAGTTTTGAGAGTCTACAATAGCAAGAGCGATCTTACTTTCATTAACATGATTAAGTATCAAAACCAAGCAAGAACCATCCTCCTGCACCTAGCTGGAAGCCAACCCATAGCAGAGTCTCCACCCTCCCCCAAATTTGCATAGTAAATATTCACACTGAAGCCTAACACACTTTCTTTTTTAAAAGATGAGTTCTTAAAAGCATCTCACCTTGGTGCAGAAATTTCTTCCTTGGTTTCTGTAACAGCTCATGAACAATGTTATTACTGTAAATACTAAACAAGACTAAATTGTTCACATCACTGTAGAACCATCTCAGATAGTACCAGTATTCACAATGGACTTCATTATATAAACAGAGCAAAACTTTGAAGTAATGAAAAAAATCCCACATTTTAATGTATAGAATCACAATACTTCGGGAACAGATGACTACCATCCTCCCCATTTCCATTTCTACTCTATCTGGGAAGTCAACTGATCCCAGATATGCACATTTCATGCTGGAACCGTATGCTGAGGCTGCTTGGTTAAAGTTATGTTATCTGTACCGCAAAAAGTAAAAAAAGTGGATAGGCAAGTTGACCAACAGTGAGGCTGGGCAAAAAGCACTTTCTGGTAGAACACCAAATCCTACCAAGATGGGCATCCAACATCGTAAAAGTTTCTTGAGGAAAGTCAGCCTTAAGTGCTGTAGGCAACTGAGCAAGGACTTTGGGAAGGATGGAGCTTTGTGATTTAAAACACAAACATCTCTATTTGCAGTAGAGCGCGCACGACACATGTTCCTGCCTTGAAGGACATTAAGATAGAAAGCTTCAGAAATGCCCACCATGCTGCCTGCCAAGCGGATAACCAGAGCAGATGATATCGAAACTTAACACAAAGTAGTTTTCATGACAAAAAAATAGTATAATGGTGTAATCTAATTCAGATTGAAACTGCTCAAGAGGGAACATTCATATACTAGTTTACTCCCTGATGATGTAAAATCATATAAAATGAAGTATTTTAACAAAGTGGCAAAATCTTTTGCTGCTAAACTTGGCAATAGCCTGAACACAACTACTTGTAAGTAAGAATCTGAAGAGTTTTGTTCTGATAGAGAAGAGTTACTTTAAATCAAAACTGCTTGTAGATGAAGTGACAAACCCCGAGTACGTTTCACATATTGGCAAGAATATGGCGAGTCTCTCCTGCTGTCTGACCTTTACAGGAACAGACTACAACACCAAAGGGCAACAGAAACCCTCGTGGCACCCTGGTGATCCTGAGGTCTTTGCCATCTCCCCTTGGGTTCCCTTCCTTTAAGGGCACGATTGCTTAGCCTCATGCGTTATGCAGTCAAATGAAGATTTGTTCGTCTCTCTTACTGAAAAGGCTGTGGAATTACAGCTTTAAAAAGGATAGGAGGGAGGGAAAGAAAAAAAATCCTTTTAAATTTACCTGCTATCTGTTGGTAGTTTCCTAAATTTCCTACTTCTGAGTGGTTGTGCGCACAACAGTCAGCTAAGAGGTTCCAGTTAGCTAGTATGCAAGTTGAAAAACTAATATTCAGCATACCCAATTCTAGTGTTCTTCCAGAGGAACTGCTAGAGAGTCAGGGTACCACAATCCTGCACAAGCTAGGCAAGGAATAAGCAAAAGGCTTTTACTCCTTCTAATCTGAAGTCTTCAAAAAAAAGAACCCCAGAAGTCAAATTCCATTATGTTGACTGCTGATGAGCCTGGAATGATGATCCGAGTTAACCTAACTTCCCTGGAGAGGGGAAGGAGAAATAATGTATGCTATACTTGTAGCGTTTTCCAGGAGCACCCAGAGATGTTAAATCTAAAGAAATATTGGAATGTAAAAGGCATTAGGGTTGCATTTCAATTGCTCTTATACAAAAGAATGCTGTAAACATTATCAAAGTCCCAATAAAAGACTAACACAGGTCCTTTGACAGATGTAAATTAGGTTTTGATCCTACTCCCTGATAAAAAAAATACACATCAGTTTAGATACTTGTCTTAGATCAGTCAGGGAAAAGAAGTATCAGTATTCTTTAATTCCCAGTCTCCCATTTAGCTAATTCTTCCTTTCAAGAAAAGTAATAGTCAACCTAGTTATTTCAACACTAACTTCCAAATCCTAGGGGGAAAAAAAAGCACCAGGACATAGCACTTGAACATGATCCTGTATAATTGATTCATCCCAACATCAGTGCCATGTTTTCAAGGCAGTATTTTCCATTCAAATGCCTTTGTAACAGTAACTCTAGCCAGCTGGAATCCGCAGAAAGCCTGTTAAAATTTCCCTGTCATACCATCCTCAAAACAGAATTTTATTTTTTTTTAGAGGATCCTAACAGCAGGATGGTACTGTGCTTTATAAATTATCAGAAGGACACTTAAGTTTAAGATTTTGAATTAACTCAGTTTCTAGTAACTTTCTGGAAGCCACAGAATTATTTGGCTTCACTATGGGCTTATACTTTATTGCCAAGGAGATCTAGGTTTTTCCTACATTAAAATCTTTGTGGTACCAGTCAGGGATACCCTTGCCATGCAAACACAACGCTGTTAAATGACTAAACTCTTGGTAGATGGAGGAAAGGAGGCTTCAGTTCATACTAAAGTCCACTGGATAATCCTATCTTCATGGACACTGACTCCAGCAAGACAGCTTGGTAAGAGGAAAGGTGAAAGCAGTTAAACAGTATCTCGCACAGCAGAAGTGGGAATCTGTGCTCAGATATTAAACAACTGACCACTGCAGTGGTTTGGGAGTAAATGATTATACATAGCTCAGAAGATAAAGAGAATGTAGAGCGGCCTTGGAATTTGGATACCGACTGTTCAGCATTTGTTTGGAGCTGGCAGCTAGATTGTTACACG
Organism: Theristicus caerulescens; assembly: GCA_020745775.1. Classification (NCBI taxonomy): domain Eukaryota; kingdom Metazoa; phylum Chordata; class Aves; order Pelecaniformes; family Threskiornithidae; genus Theristicus; species Theristicus caerulescens. The sequence continues at coordinate 8,008,727 of CM036559.1, forward strand.
CTTTCTTTGCTAAGACAGGCGATAGAAAACGGTACTTTCTCCTCAAAGCAGACGTTCACTAGTGTGTGCAAGAGCCTGAGGAGAAATGAAACCGATCCCACTTACAAAAAAAAAAAAAAGAAATGTTAGAATTTTAAACTTATTTACAAGTTCAGAAGAAAATGTCTTCTCCCTGGCCCAGACTGCTTAAACAATAGCCTGCTTCCGCCTTATCAGAGTTTGTCCTTTGAGAAAGGACATACATAAATCCTCTCTTTGCTTACCCATCATGCCCTCAGCTTCACACTGCTGCTACGCTACAGCTGGGGGAGAAGAGAAGGACCTTGCTTCATGTCAAAAATTCCAGTTTCCAACCTTGTCTGTATTGCCATTAGCTGTAGGCAAGGCAAAGAACTCAGGTTCCTGGCAGCTGAAAAATTCTATTAACCTTATTTTGCAAGTGCTTTTTCTACGGGAACACATTTTTACAGACGAAAACGTCCCTTTCATGTATTTTAAGGAAACACCATCAGTCTAAACTGAAAATTAAATATTTCATTAAAGATGCAAACATTTCATGCTTACTCCAAAACAGTCTTTTCATTTAGGATTAAATCTTTTAGAAGCCTCATAAACCTAACATTTTGCAAGAGAGGCAGGAAAAGAAAGAATACCAATATTCCGTCTTCCAAGGCAAACAGTGCAAAGATTAAGTGACATAAGGCTATTTAAAAAAACCAAGTTGCCAGTAAGAAGTCAGTTGGCAACTGATTTCTTTTTTCTTGAAAAAGAAATCCTGTAGACTGGCATAGTCCCATCAGAGTCGAGGTCTCCATTTGACAGACTTCACGTATTACTTTGTTACTCTTGCAAAACCAAACAAATACATGATTTTAAGTAAGAATTATCATAACAAATTCTGGACTTCTGCCCAGTTCTTCTGCCAGACTGAACTTCATTTGATCACGAGCGCCCTGTCCTACAGACACCATTGCTTACAAACCAAGCAATTGCATACACTGGATTTAACACAAGGAGCTTCTAACAACAGGCTGAAAGGCACATGTTTAAGACAGAAGTAGGAAAATACATACACAGTGATCTTAACATAGTTCTACTCTACTTCCTAGAACTTTGTGAAGCATCCGGTATTCCTGTTAGGACAGACAGACCGAAACACATTTCTTCACAGCATCCCTGCAGGCAGGAGAAAGAAAAACAAACAAACCACAGAGTCACCTCAGTTATGCTGCTTGATGAGACATGCTGCTATCATGACTTTAAAGATCAGCTGACCATGTGTTAATTGCGCTTACGTAATTTGCACGACTACATGAATGCATCCGAGGCGAGCAGGCCTGCTCACCGCCCACTGCAGCGGCGGTGACACCCATGAGCCTGAATCGAGGCGGTGCACCGAGAAGGGGAGGGCTGATGGAGCAGGATAGAGAACTCTGTGCTCACAGACTAGTGCTCATGGGGGAGAATGGGAAAAAAGGTACACAGAGGAATACACCGGTCTAGCGGCATTTTGGACCAACATTTAGGCATTCCAAAGGCAAGCCTTAAGCTTAGCATGCGGTCAGCACACTTAGGTGTTTTTACAGGAAGCCCTCTCATTTTGTTACATTTGTGTTCTCCCATTAGAGAAGATGCTTAGCTTTGTGTTCACGTTTAACTATATGTATTTCCTCCCCCTAAAGCACCACCATGGAAAAACTTCTAAAGCCATACATTACAATACTTCTATAAACTAATCTTCTGTATCATTAAACCTCAAGATGACAAAAAGGGAGGGAGTAGGGAAGCTTACCTTGCAAACGGTATGAAGGAAATGCTGTACCTAAGAAGAAAGATTTTTAAAGTTACTCTTCATGTCAGGTTTTATTAATCACAAACAAGAAGAACAACCCCGCTGATGCTATAAACAGGTAACCGCAAGATACACAACCAAAATGGAGCTTTGAGTTTGTGAGCAACAGGAGTGAGTATCCTTGCAAGTCATCTTAGCCCAGCCAGGTTGTGAAACACTATAGCAAAATCAGGGGGCATACTGCAGAAGCATTTTAAACGCAGTTCTCCTGCGCCCAATATTCTTCATGCTCCAAAGCCTACAGGCAGGTAAGATTTGTCTTGAGGGCTGGCTAGACGTTCATAGCAGTTTCTGTACTACTTCTGGGATATCACACAGAGCATATGTTAACTTAAAGAACACTGACACTTAACTTGATAGGCATATTTGGGTCTTTTAACAAGACAAATTCAGGGGAGCGTAAAAGAGGAACACCAGACAGTAAGCAACAAATTGATTTAAAAGGGAAAGAAAAAAAAGCAGTTTTACTTCAAGCCCACAGAAATTAAACACATTCAAAAGAACTTCGCCCAGAAACGGAGCCCTGAGCTCCGTCTCCAAAGCCTCTGAAGTGGTGCGAGAGACCAAGAAGCGGGAACAAGTCAGCTCCTCACTGACATGTTGTCTTGCCTCTAGGGGAACGATGAGGTAAAAATTCTCCTTCCCTCCAACTCACGCAAGGTCAAAATCCATTCACGATTCAGCTACTGATGTTAGGTGCAATAGAAAATGGAGCGCGTGGGGAGGAAATCACTTACCATGCCAAGGCAAAAAACTGTAAGATGCAGAAAAGGAGCGCAAGCCCTTCCTTACGCCACTGGAGAAAGAGAGAAGGGGCCGGGGGAACATAGCACACAGTGAGACAACAACGTAAGCATCTTGGTTTTAAAATATACTCCAGTTATATGTACATATAGGACTCTAGTACTCACCCAGAAAGCAGAACACAGTGTTAGTATGAGACACAGCTAGAAGAAAACAAACAACTTCTATTAAACATAGAAACAGCTCTTTATAGATGTCATAACACTGTAATGGGTTCCTTCACAGAGGCAGAAACAGGTCACATCATTTCATAGTTTTGGCCAACCCTGCATAAGAGTTCCCCTTATTAAAACGCTCTCACATTTCTGAAGTGAATTAAAGCAATGAGGAAATATCAGCCCGATACCTCCAGAAAATTATTTTATGGCTGCAAAGGAACAAGAGGAAGAGGTTCCTACAGCTCTTTTGCAACATCAGCAGGTTCCTACCTTCATCCCACACTTCTTGGTGTTACAGGTATATACCACGCTCCATCATTTTGCTTAAGTAAGACTTTTCAGTTACAACTCTAGTCTTTCTGCTGCTGTACGTACCACATTTCCTGTTGATTCTCAAGGCTACCGTAGGGTTGAAGTTATGTCATTACTTAATTCTTGCCAATTAAAACTACAATAAATCTACAATAAACTACTATAAATAACTACAATAAATCTACTACTAAATCTTTCAAGAACTTTCAGCTATTGCTTAGTAGCTCTCCTGTTTAATATAAAGTCCAGCACAGCCATTCAAACTGGCACTTTTTCTTTTTTCAGAGTTGCACTGTCTCTTTACTATGGTTAAAATCTTGGGGGCTAGTAAGACATTTTAGATTCTTTTCTGTCTTAACCCTCAGTTTTAACAGAAGCCTCCTTTTAGTTCAAGTTTTAATTTTCAATTTAAGACACGACAGCTTATTTAGCTATGACAGATGTGATACTTGATCTTCCTTCAACATCTAACAGCCTTTTGATTACCACTGTGCTACCAGAGATTATAATGTGCGTTTTTCTGCTTGAGTTTAAACAAAAAAGAGAGATTTAGTACTGCATATTCAAGACAGTAACACATGCATTGCCAAAGAAACCATACACTTCACCTCAACAATGATTAAGGACATTAAATGTAGTTTTTCCATTAGTTTTAAGGTGGTGATTTGTATATTGGTCTAAATACTACATCATACATCTACCAACTGGCTTTATTCTAGTGAACAACATTCCAGGCATTCTCCTGACTCCAGGCATCCCAAATGCATACAAGACAAACACACCACGCAGCGGGCTTCTTGCGGGCTGCTGATCTGCGAGCATGCACAGTCAATTTCTCAGGCTCTATCAGTTGCCTGCAGCCTCTCTGGATGTTTAAAGAGAAAATAGGAAGCGCTGATGCCAAGCGAACGCTCCGAAGACATTCACACTGAAAACGGGAGGACAGTTTCATGCAAGTTAAACCACTTTCCAGATTTTAGACTCTCCAAGAAAAAACAGGAAAGTCGAAGAGACAAAAAAGCACATGCACTTTAAACAAGAGAGAGTCTGACACTTAGCGGCAATTTTCACGCATCCCCCAGTTGGCCGCAACTCCCACCTTCTGCAGATAAAAATAACTCCAAGGGCTGACTTCAGTTGAATGTTGAATCTGCAATATAGTTGCGTCGTACGAGTTTCAACACCTGAAGCTATCAGCCAGCTGGGTTGATTTCTGTATTTTTAATGCGAGACAACCAAGGTATAGAGATTCCCCAATTGCTTTGTCAGGAAATTATGTTTTTATCAAGGCAGAAATACCTACACAGCTCTTTAAAGCAAATCAGATAGCATGTTATGCAAAATAGAATGTCTAACAACTTCCGTAGTATAACTTTTTAGAAACTAGTTTCCCATCTTTTAAGCAACATGAAAGTACGATGTTGTGACCTCAAGCACCCTAAAAAAGCATTTGCGCGGTTCACACACGCCAGCCACAGACCCTTAACGCTCGTTCAGCGTAACAACCTGGCTCCAGCTCCGTCTCTCATAATAGGAAGGTGGTTTTCTGGCGCTACACAGGCCTTTCCCCTATAGCAGATGCGCAGGATGTGTGATGTTTTAAGGAAAAGAAACCAAACCAAAAACCCACCCACAAACACATCTTGAGGCGTAGTTAGATCAACGTGTATGAAAGGACTTTACACTGGAAATTGTTTACAGGTTAGCATGAGTTAAAACCGATCCCTCTGACACTTACTAGCATAACAACAGTAGCAATCAAACGCGTAGGCTCAAACATCCTTTTCAACTGTTTCATTGGTCCCATAAGAAAAAGAGTGCTGTGAAAAACAAAACAAGATGAACACGGGGGTAGAAAGGCAAAAGTGAAACTAGGTAAGATTCCTCATTAAGGGGGGTTATTTTGTTAAATTGTCCGCTGTCATATGGGGCATCGGTACGCTATGTTGTTATGGTAATCAGCGCTGCATAACAAAAGGAACAGGATATACAAGGAGACAAAATCATTCCTGCTTTTCTTTGTGCAAGGTATTTATTCTGTAATTTTCTTCACGCTTATTCAGTTACAATTAACATAAGCAGAGCAGAACTATCAAGCTAGAAGCATAGGACAAGGCCAGCTTCAATTAGATCATTCTTGACAGATGCTTTTTTAACCCGCTCTTCAAAAACACCAGCCACAGAGGCTCTGCATGGATTGCCAGGTAATCCAGCTCGATTCCTCCACATAAAGGGCTGTCTGCAGGCCTGGATCCGTTCTCCGATCCCTTACCAGATCTGCAGCCCTCGTTTAGAGCCCTGGTAATTGATACTGCTTGAATTATACAAGGTGAAAGTTTTATTTCAGGCGATATTTCTGCCTCATATACTATAATTATTCCGCCTCATTACTATATTATTTCCAATACTATTCCTTGCACTTTCTAACATCTTGTTAGGTTTCCTCAATCGTGGAAGGTTGCGTCTGTCACAAAGTCAGCAGGGCTGTGCTTCAGGAACCTCAATGGCCACGAAGGCTTATCGAACAGGCCTACCCCGACAGACAGACTGCCCCAAATATTCGCCAAAACACACAGACCACTACCAAATACAAAATGGCAAAGAATTATTTTTATCTTGAGGAGGGAAAAAGCCAACAAAATCAAAAAACCTCCGTGCTCAAAGCATGAGTTTGATTCTTCTTTACTGATGAGAAACTTTTACCTTGAATGCATTGCTAATAACAATAAACAAAATAAAAATTTTCTTTACCATTTCAGGGCACTACTGGAGAAATACTGTTCTTTAAAATTCAGCCACAAGAGAATGATCTACTGAAGCAAATCTTCTCACACAAATGCAACAGTTTCTACCACTTATGCACCTTCACCTATCATTCTGCTTTAGTTTCTCATCTTTATTAGAGAACTAATGTATAAAGATTGTTACCTCCCAATAGATGCAATATTCCCCAGTGTATAAAAGACTGCAAAGAGCATCAGCCCTTTCCTTGGTACCCATAGCAGACAACTGCCCTAAAAAGGAACATTTAGAGAGAGAGGGGGAAAAAAAATTAATATTGTTGTTAAATTCCAAAAGAAATATATCCAAGAAATGTCACAACACAAAAGAAGTCTTAGGAAAACTTAAAGCCAAACTGCAGAATCATGCACACACAAAAATAAATTGCATTTATTGGCATTCCTGTTAAGAGTTAGTGCATTGCATCTAACTGGGCCTGAGGCAGATGCCTTCCCAGAGACTCGGACAAAGCAAGCAACAAGCATACAGCAAGGCTGTAATTATGGGGGCTCCTGAAACTCAAATATCAGGGAGATCTGGCAAGAAGTCCTTACCAAGAGCGAGCACAGACATCCTATTGCAAAACAAGCAACGAAGCCTTTCACTCTGGTGCCCCAACCTAAGGAAGTCGCATCGATAACCTAGAAACAAGGAGAAAAATAAGAGTGCAAGTTACCATTTACTGACAGACCCTGCCACATACCAAGCGGGCAAATTCCCTCTGAGGTGCCGAGCCGTGCCCCAGCGCGAAGGGAGCCTCGGTGCTGCAGCCCCCGCGCCCGCACCGGCCGAGGGCACGGCCGCCTTCCCGTTCCCCCGCCTTACCCTCGGGCTCGCCGCAGCCGCGCCCGGCCGGCGCCGGCTCCCTCGGGAGGCCGAGCCGCCCTCCCGCAAAAGGCAGAAGCCAGGGCCCCTCGCCTTGGCTGCGAGCGGGGGATTTTCAGTGCAAAAGCCCAGGGACCGGCTCCAGGCGCCCCGCCGGCCCCGCGGCCCCCGGCCGGCTCCGCCCCGGGCAGCCGGAGGCCCGGCGGCGGGCTGAGGCGGCGCAGGCCGGTCCCGCCGAGAGGCGGCTCTGAGGGGCGGCTCTGAGGGGCGGCCCAGGGTCGCGCCCCGCCGCTGCGCTCCCGCCAGCCGCCGCTCGCCGCCCGGTAGCCCGCCCCGGGGGGAGGCAGGTTCCGGGGGAGCGGAGCGTTACCTCGGCCAGGCCGCTCGGCTCCTCGGCGTCGCGGCCGCTCAGCACCCGCTTCAGCTTGTCCATGCCGCCCGCCTCGGCCCGAGCGGCTCTGCCCCGCGCACGGCCCGGCCGCCCCTGCCTTCCCCTCCCCAGGGACTACCGGCCCCGGCGTGCACCGCGCCAACGCGGGCTACCTGCCGAGCGCAGGTAGATGGAGGCCGGCGGCGGCGGCGCGGAGGCTGCCGGGGGATGTAGTCCGCCGGGCGGGGAAGGCGGGACGGCACCGGGCGGCGAGCGGGGGAGAAAGCAGCCGCCTCCGGGGCTTGACGGGCGGCGAAGCGCCGGCCGGTGAGTGCCCCCCGGGCTGGCGAGCCCTGCGCCCGGAGCCACAGCCCGCCGGGGCCCCTCCGGCTCCGGGGGGTGCCCGCCGCCACGGGGGGGTCGGGTGAGAGGCGCTGAGGGGAGAACGGTCCTGCAAATGGCGTCGCTGGCCCTGTGTCCCCCCGGCCCTGGGCCAGCTCCTCGGGAGCGGGTGCCGAACTTCAGCACTGCAAACCTCCCGCATCAGGGAGGCGAAGAAAGCTCAGCCTAGCGCCGGGTTCACATGGCGGAGAGATGATCTGCATAGCAGGTTATGGGTTTGGTTTGGTTTGTTTTTAAGAGACGCCCACTTTCCCTAAGAGTCGGGCACTTCTTCCTCTGCCAAGCATGCGACAGCTGACATCTAAACCCCCCTGCTCTTTTCCAGAGTTCAGAAAACGAGTCCATGCCCTCTGCCAGCTTTACTTCTCCAGCTGTATCCTATCTCCTCCCACCACTTTTAAATCTGTTACTCGGTAATAGCGAAACTTACAAAAACAGCAGCACAGATTTCATTTCGCTCCCCTTACTGCGGCTCTTCCCCCGTTCGGAAAAAGCCTCGCCTTATTTTCCTACCTAGCCAGAGCGCTCCGACGCCAGGCAAAGGCACACGGATGCAACATCTCACTGGCATGCAAAACTCAGCATCGCGAGCAGTTATTTCCGTTTATTTCGCTCAGATAAAACCAGAACCATAAAATGTTTGGTACATTTTATTTAGCAACATACAAGAAAGAATATAAACCGCCACATGTGAAACTTGCCACAAAACAGCTGGAGAATCACCCCACTCCCTCCCGCTAAAATTATGTATCCAAAGTGGTACTTTTCTGTGGAAAATGTATACCGGAGATCTTGCGGTACGCCACTTTATACTGCTGCTTCTCGATAGTCTGTGTGGCGTAAGAGAGTCACAAAGTGCTCCACGTTTTGCTCCGCAGTAACGGTAACTTCTAAGCAGGTTCCTGTGATTTCCCCAACACGCGTGTTCCACTGAAACGCGCAGCACCCAAGAGAGATGGGTATCACATATCTATATGGTCAGGATTCGAGCCCGGTCAAGACAGCTGTATCGACAGGTCACAAATTAGCATGTGTGATGGACAAGGTAAGATACACAGTACAAGCGAAACATGCAGAGCACCCGTTTCAACGCTAGGTGTCGATTCTGGGGTCCCCCCCCATTATACTTTAGCGCAATGGAGCTTAACATTAGCATCACTGACCAAACCCAAATCACAATTTTAATTAACGAACGCAGACATAGCTTCCTTCATGCTAGCACTACATCAGCTCTCCTCTCGGTCACTACCGGCTTTAAAGTGTGTTTTTATAAGCCTTTCCGGCATGTAAAATAATATATGCTTAGAGTAAAAGAAGTGCCATGATTTACTTCTACCAGCAAAATCTCTCTTCACCCCTATTTGTTGTTCCCTTCCTTTTCACTCTCTCCCCATATCCCTCTGTCACTGGAGCGGACCTAAGTAATCTTCTATTACCAAATGAATTTTGATCGCTTCCATGCTGCATTCATTTGCATCCCCTTCTTCATCCTGACACTAAAATCGTTAGGAAACAAGTGCAGGGAGATGAAAAAAGCCAACAAAATTTAGGACTCTAATGGGGAATATAGAGGACCTCACCTCTGTTTCAAAGTGGCCAGAAATTCACTCACCCAGATCGTGTCTGGCTGATGATAATTTCTTTCAGAGACTGTTTAATTTCAGTTCTCTTCACTCATTTTATCCTATGGACCATACGATTTTCTGCAGGAATCCTTTCCAAAGGATTCCAAAGGCTGAAGGTGTATTCAGGAAAAAAAAATGCTCTAATCAATAACTTTTTACAAAATAATGCTCACACACCCTCAGGGAGGTAGGCATGTATTCTCTGATTTTTACGTACAGGGAACTGAGGCACAGAGAAGTGACTTCCCCGTGGTTAGAGTAAATCAGTGACACAGGAAAAACTGCAGTCAGTTCCTGCCTTTTGACCTTCTGATCAATTCGTTAGGCCAGGCTGCCTCAAATAAAAGCGGAACAAAGTGTGTTGTTTGTTTTTATGAAGAAAACAGGCACTGAGATGGCAGTAGACTTTTTTCTAAAAACCTCGGGGTCTTCTCTAAGTGAAAACCATTTCTCAAAGGACCCGATTAAGTACCAGGTTTTGAGGCGGGTTGTTTCTATTAAGCCATGCAGTGTAGAATATGAAGGTTTTAAGACAAAAACTCCAAGACATCAGAACGTGTACACATCCTTATCTGCCATCACCTTAAACCACAAGGCCTGCTTTTCACTACAGTCCTCTGCTTCTTGCACTTCACTGAGTGTGAGCAGTAGACCTAGACAAATCTGTTCAGCTCCCCCACTCCTAGGCCAAACCAGTAACATAATTTAGGATTTCCAAAAGCAATACAAATATTTAAAGCTTAACCTACAAAGTGTTGAGTTAAAACCATGACTATACATGTGATCGCACTTCTGTTAATATCAGAACTTAAACAGTTTTAAAAATAAACCACAATGACGTATCTGGAATACATGTTAGCATCCTTTTAAGGCTATACAGGATCTTGGTTTCTCAAACTGCAAATACCAGCATCCTTTAGGGATCAGAGGGTAAACACCCCTCTCTTCCCCAGCCTTAAGCCACTCTGCCATTGAGCAGTTTGACTGTCAGGGCAGCATAGCCATCGCACGTGGGCACCATCCGACATGTCCAACAGAAGGTCAATCCAGTACGACGCGTTTCCGATATAGCGCACGACGGGAGCAGCGTACAGACCCCACGTAACACTCTCCAGAGCTGCCTAGAGAAATCTGGCTGACATCAGATTAAACTAGTATTTGTGAAGAGACTTACCAGTGTGTGTCTCTGTTAACCTCCAGCTTTTCTCCAGCTCTGGAGTTAATGCCTCACAAATAAGGTAATTTTACCTTTATATAGTGTCAAACAAATGCAATTTTTTTTCCCTCCCTAAACCTATCCTCGGATGAAATGAATATTCTTTAATTTGAGTCTGGGTCAGAGACTCCAAAATGTAACTTAGCTGGTTATCAGCTCACAGTAGGGGAAGCCAAGCAAAATGTGTAGTTTAGCACTGACAGCTCAAAATAAATGCAGAGGAAAATTTTTTTTTTTTTTTACTGTGGATGATTTCTCAATAAAAATAAAATCATGCCAATTTTACAACTCCAGTAATCTCTTAGTATCTGAAGCAGCAATAACAAAATCTTCATAGAAGTGTTTGTGGTGGAGGGTCCAGACAATACTCCTGCCTAACCGGTGAACTAAACAGAACCCAGACTTCATCGTGACGGTCTTTCTCCAATGCTGTTGAAGACTAACTCACCACCAGTCTATCATTAACTCCAGATACAGGTTAAGAAAAAACAAACAAAAAACACCATTAGCAAAACCTGCTTGAAATGTTTTCTCTCAGGGCTACAGAAAAATTAGCCAAATTCTTTATTCCACGAGTAGTGAAACCGCCCCCCCTGGCAATGGTTACATGATCACATTATCTCCAGTCTACTTCAAGTCCATATAAAGTTGTATTTATTTAGACTTAACACACATGGTTTCCAGTGATGCTTCTGGTTTAGGCTCCAGCTTCTCTGGGAATTCTAGTTTTTCACAGATTGTCTCCTTTATGGGTAGATACTGAGAGATCTCGTTAGGTTCCGTGAACAGGGAAGGTGGAACGTGCTAAGAAGCAAAAATTTTACATGAAACAAGTGAATGAAAGGGGGGCGGGGAAAGGTATTCCAAAACCAAATTTTTACAGACACTTACTCTATAAATTACCTGATTTAAACACCTGAAGTCAGGTATCATTATTAATATTTACCGTACAACTTCAAACGTACATACAGTATTTTACTGTGGATCAATAGGCTAAAGAAAGGTATTTAATGTTTTTAAGCAGCACATTATAAGAGCACGAGAAAGTCAGAGACATTCATGAACAGCTACAATGTTTTAAAAAATAGATTTATCATTTGAATGTAACAAACAGCCTTTTTGAGGTTCTAGTTCCAGACAAGACTAGGATGGCCAGAAGGGATCCTGTGCTTAATGTCTTCTGACCATTGCAATATATTCACTGGAGTTGCTCAGAATTAGCTATTCATAACTGATATACCTCAACATGTATCTTAGTTTTATGAAGTCCACCACAGACATTTATACAAAATAGTAAAACTCACTGGATTTTAATTTCATATTTGAAGAAATTAGGTGGTTTCATTAAGTTAATCAGTATCTTTCTCTGGAGATTCCTGTGGACAACTTAACTTCACCACATACAAGACATTTGAAGGGGGGGGGGGGGGGGGGAATCTACATTGAGCAACCCGCCTTCGAACTTTCTAACAACCTTCTTTAAGAAGCGTATCCAGAGCTATTCAAATGCAACCTGTATTTTGGCTACCCTTAACACGCAAGGAATCATACTGCTGTTTCAATTATTTCAAACCTAAGTGAAGCAGGAATCTTTTCCGCTTTACCTATGCGAGGTGATCTAGGGAACTGAAAAGCCATGTGCATTTCCTCTCTATAACAACAGGTGGTAAGAGTTATTTAGCAGATGGTAATTTTTAAACGTGAGGTGAAATAAAACCTAGATCACTGATTTATATTTCAAAAACCACAAAACTATCAAAAAGCTCATGTCTGGATTTAGTCTTGTTTTTAGGGATCACATATTGTTAAGAAATGATACAGTGCCCCTTTCCTCAAAAAGAAAAGCATTTTGCAAAAATATTCCCTCGGAAGGCGAGTAACACTTTTTTACAGGTGAAGGACAAACAAGGGAGAAGGAAAGTAACAAGAATACCCAAGATCAGGTGTTGGGTCAAGAATAAAAATCAACAGCTCCAAACAGGTCCCAACGTGCCACAAATTATTCTGAGCCATTACTAGAGTTTTAAGGTGAGCTACTAAACTGATTTGAGAAAACCTGAGTGAGCTTATTACCAAACAGATCTTAACCCCTAATACTACTTGCAAGCATGCAACCAGCCCTGAAATTTAGCATCGTGGGACATGGACTACCTGATTTTGTGGCTGAACAGTTCTATGAAAAAATAAAATAATAAAAAAAATTTTGTTAACTCAAAAGTAGAAAAAAGTAACCCAATCCCGTATCCTGTCGTGTGATCTGAGCATTTACAGATGCAAATCTGCCCTGAAATCACCAAATTAATGTTGCATAAGCAGAAAGGTTCTTCCTCTATACCAATTCCAAACCTAGCAAAGAATGACTTACAGACACAGTATTTTCTATGCTGACCATAAAACAATTTTAAAAAGCAGACAGGGAAAAAAAAACATTAAAAAAATGTAATACCTTTAAACTTGATATTTTGCTTTCTCTGGATGTATATTCTCGCAACATGTAGGCCTTGTCAGCCTAATGGGGAAAAATGGCAAAAATTAATTACAGAATTATCATCTAGTATCAGTGCAAAATGAGCATTTTAAATACGTTGACTTTAGTAAGCATTTGAATTTGGTTGACCACAAATTTTCACCCGGGAGCAGAAATGTACATTCAAATTCACGAAGACAGAGAAAGGTGTTTAGCAGTATTCTCTTTCCCAAAAATCACCTTTCTGCATGCATGCATGACAAAAAAAATTCTGTGACTGAATATGCTTGTTAATCTGTACTCAGCTGGAACTCCTACATCAGTACAAATACAGCTAGACAGAATAAGCAAACCACAACTGTTATGTTCTGTATTATTTATGAGATACTAGAACTCAATGTAGTGTGGACAGTTATTTGCAAGTTAAAACTTGCAGTCATATATTAGACAAGCAGAAAAATATTTACTTGGAGACGCGGCTAAGAACAATATCACACCATTTACTGTTGCCTATTTTTCCTCTTGTACTTCCTCTCTAATCCGCGCCTGCCAAATACGTTTAAATGCTTACGTCACATGAGGGGTAGCCTGCTCTGCTCATACAACACCTAGCCCCATGGCATCCAGCACTTGGTTGCTACTTCAGCACCACCACAATAACAAAATACACTTGAAAGTTCAGCTCAGGTAACCTCCGTGCCCCCAAACATCGGTATTAAATCACAAGAGTATCAGCAAGTCTTCTCCGGAAGTAACATGGCAAGGGAGCATCTGTAAAGTATTCATCATGGCGAATAAGGGTTTACCTCATGATGAAGCCTCGTATCATTCATCCTGATAAGCACCCCATCAACTCGCAAGAAAAACCTCAACAGCACAAAAAAGCTGGAAGGCATAACTCTCTGCAAAAAGAAAGACGTTCCATTCAGCATATTACGGAGCTTTACTCCAAGTATGCACTTACCTACATCAGATATTCACAATGAAAGATAGTATGAGGAGCTTTCAGTAGTGAAGTCAAAATTTGGGCTGTTGATATGCTACAGCTATCGTTGGACAGCAGGGCAGACAGTGACTCAAAACATTCTTGGGCAGGATGAAGAAAGAGGGAAAAGGTCGTTCCCTGAAGCAATTGACAGAAAGATTTCGAGACAACGTAGTTTCCAGTAAGATTATATTTCTAAGAGCGAGGATAAAGAACTTTGCATTTTAAACTTTAAATCCCAGAAGGAACAACATGCAAAAAGCAACTGCGTTTTGCATACATTAGCCAAGTGTCTTGTATATGCCTCTTCGTACTCACTATTTTTACACTCAAACTTGATACTCCATGATCGTGAAGTTCATCTTCAAACAGAAGTACTTCTTCAAAAAACATAATTTGTTCCCTGGCTTTCAATTTCTCTGTATTTATGTGTTCTGTTGTAGGAACAACCTAAAGAAAAAGATTAAGAACAGTTAGCGTATTAATTTGTTGCCAAGCTATGTAAAGGTTGCCCTGATCTTTTAAATCCCACAATTACTAGTTTTAAAAAGGAAAAAGCTTTTAGGGCACTAAGCTTAAAACATCCCAAATTTCTAAGAGAAAAAGTTAAAATTAAAACCAAAAGTTTTCAAGAGGAAACATCAATCAAAGCAAAAACCAAGAGTGGAAAATTCTGAATAAACTTCCCTCTGGGTACAGGCTCAGTAGGGTTTCAGCTGCAAACAATTCTGCTCACTTTCTGTATTTCGAAACATTTGAAGATGCCTCAACAAACATACAGATGAGACATTCTGGGTTATAAACAAGATTCCACGCATTTAGTATCTCTAGCCCGCTACAAACCCTGAACAGGATTCTAATAAAGCCTTTCCATGGAAATCAAGCACCTACATGTTTTCCATCTCAGTCTCCATACACACTCATACACCTCCGCTGCCTAAAGACTACGGGCCAACAAGACATCGTTTATTTCTATGCTGCACTTTTAATTCCAGAATAACTCAAGCGATCTATAGCTAACGCAATCCTAGTGAATTAATATAGATTATCTGCTTCGTAGCAAGCAACCTGTATACAGCAAAGAGAAGCTGGGAACTTCAGTCTTATTTTAAAGTAAATAAAGACAAGGGAGGGCCTGTGAGTTTAAATACAAGGAGTTACTGTTGCAGAAAAACATAAAACCATTAAGAGCAGCCAGATCTACATATCTGCTTAGACAAACGAGCAAGCAACAGAGAGTAAAGGTACTAGAGAATTACACAGTTGATAGTTCTGTTGTGTGTGAGGAGCTCAGGGCTTCAGAGGTGCACCCAGCAAGCGCTGAAGATTCCCATGTGCTTTACTCTCTGAGTAAGTCCTCACTAAGGGACACAATGGCACCCTTTTATATAATCCTAAAATGCCTTAAAAAACCAAAAAGTAGTTATTAAAATAAGCCATGATTTGATTAGGATAACATGCTGAGAGACATGAAAAGCCCAAACTGTACTTTGAAGTCAGAAACTATGAAGCATGAAAGATTTTACAGAAGCCTATTGAAAGGTAAATGACAGCTTTAAAAAAAAAAAAAAGTGTTTGTGTCTGACTGAAACAATATGCAATCAGCATTTAGCAAGGAGACAACGGTTACCTTTAATGTCGCAGTATCTCCCAGCAATGTTCCTTTGTAGTCTGTTGTGTAAGTCCAATCATATGGCTTGACAACTTCCTTAGTGTGCTCAGTCTCACTCCTGGAGAAGGGAAAGAGAAAACAGCATGCTTTGTAGTAATTTTTAAGAAGTTACCACCTCACATAATCTTAATGTATTACGATTCCCACACTCTTCAAGAAGAAAAACAGCAGCATTGTCTGTGCTGCAACGATGATGTCAAGACTTAACCATACAGTATTGCTTCTTTCACAACATCTGTTTCCATAATAAATTAGAAAACCGTTACCAGAATTCCTGTGCTAACGCTATCTCAGTCCTGTGAGTCAAAATAAAGATTTTAATGTTGTTGAAATACATTTGCATTTCAAGACCATTTTTTTCTTTAAGTAGGCAGAAAGCAATCTGCTGATAACACACAGCAATCATTAACACTGCTATTTGCCTTAGTTTTCGTAACAGCTTTGACTTCTCTCTGTGCTTTATTTCTAGGTGCTCTGCAACTAATTTGGTAAATACTAAGCAGTACAATTAGTTCTCATGCATGGTAATTGTTCTGCTGTGTTCCTAAGGCTAAGATTTTTAACACGTACAGCATTTTGCGCTCTGAAACGCCACACAATACAATCTTGTACTGCTCGAGGCCCTACGAGTTTGAATAAACAGAAACAGCATTAAGCCATGCTAAATTTGTAGTTTATTTTAAGAAAGCCAAGACAGAACTGAAAAATACAGTTGACCCAATTTAACAGAGAGGACGATCATGGCAAAGAAAAGCTAAGTGACTTCTGTGATCACACACTGTATCTATGGTAGAACCAAATGCAACACAGTCTTCAAGAGTTCATTCTGTTCTTTTAACTACTTTACGACAGTTTCACATACAACACACCAGTACTTGCCCACTGGTGATAAAATACTGTACCTGCTCTCCTGCCACTCCTCTGCACAAGCCACTTTGATCATACCTTGACAATTATTGACACATTTTAAAGCATCTGTTGCATTGAACTCAATTCCAAAACCACGATCATGCTGTATTCTTAGGATATTGTCTCCAAACATCATCTCTGGCAGGGAAGGCATGTGTAATTCATCGGCCAACCTGCACAGAAAAAGAAAAGCCCCATGAAGAGAGATCAGTCAGCTATGGTTCAGTGAAAGCAGTCCTTGTTTTGGAATAAGTATTCTTTAGACCATGGTAATTTAGAAGACACATCATCAATATGTTCTGCAAAACTCTGTTGTTTTCCCAGTTCCAATCATTTGACATGAATTGCAGAGTCATTGATCCGAAGTGACTTTTCCACCACAAAAGTATTCCTAAAACATTCCTTCTCCATCAGTCTCCTACAAAAGTCTCATACGTGAGGAATCAAAAAAATATCTGATAAGCATGAAGTAGCAGCTTTCAACCTGTTGTAGCAAATCCCTGGATGGTCCATGAACTACTTCGGCAGGTGCCCAAAAAGAAGTTTTAGGAACGAGCACTTATTGTCAGCAAGTTTAAATTCACTACACAGTGGTCCATAGCTCCCAGTTTAGAAGCCTACAAAAAGGGGCTGAAAATAACCCTGGCAGAGAATGTGAAAAGTGCAGAAGAGACTACAGTGCTCTACTACTTTCCCGAGCTGGTAGAGAATACATACCGGTATTTCTAACCTTAAACATGAAAGGCGCAGCCATAGCCACAGACCCAACGGAACAAAGTACTGCATGAACCAAATCAGCACAATCCCTGCAGAAAATCTCAAACCATCCTATTTCACATTTTGTTTTACATCAATCTTTATATTTATTTATGCATATGTACCTATATACATACACTATATATAAATACACACACACAACACCACTTTACATACATACTGACCTTATTTACCAAAAGGCTTCATATACTTCTTTTCCTCCCTACCACTACCTACTTTACTTATCAAGATCAAAAAGAAATACATGACATCTGGAGAGAAGAAAACTTTACGAAATACACTAATTATAAGGAGGGGAGAAACTAAAGTGTCCCAGTTGCAACTTTCACATTGCTAATAAGGAATTCCGGAACAAAAGTGGTTATTTCTGCAACCCTCCATACAAAAGAACATTATGCTAACCAAACTGAAACAAAAATAGCAAATTCGTAGACCTGGAGAATAAGATCCTATGTCTTTTCCAGAGAAGGCACAATAACGTTATGAACTTTTCCATTTCATCAAGAGTAGGCCCCTTGACCAGCAAAGACCAACTCCAGCACAGCAAGGAGTTCTTGGCTATGGCACATTTAATCCTTCACCTCTCCACAGTGGTTGCCAAGGGATTTTTGTGATTTGTTTGCCAGAAAACAAAACTCCTACAGATACTAATGATATTCCCTGTGCAATAAAAAAAGGCAAAACGCCAAGAGAAATACATTATAAAAGGAAGCCGACTAAAAGCACTGCAACTTGACTCTTCAAATTTGAAGTGGAGGAATTGTTTTGGAGATCTCGTGCTAGGTACCAAGACCTCCAGGTAAACAGCCAATTTTGGACTTCTCTTCCCTTCCCTGCAAAATCCTCTGTGTTCTTTCAAGCTTGCGTTGTGGCTCTTGCAACTTCACTGTCCAGCCTTTTTCAGCACGTTCTGAAAAAGCTGTGTCCCCCTCAAAAACATCTAAACAGATAAGGGTAACTTCTGAAAATTACAGAGGTGACTTTTAAAATAGCTACAGTTAAAGAAACGGAATAAATCAGGAGTACAGCACGCAATTTGGCTTCTAGACTGGCAGTTCCAAGTCTCTCTCTTGTTTACAGATAATTAAGAGAGTAAACAGCCTCCTGATCTTAAGAATAAAGATCTTCATTTTTTAAGAGGCAGCATCCTACAAAATAAGTCCTCACAAACATGCCATAAAAATGGGATACTCTGATAATAACCCTGCCTCCCCTGCAGGACACAGGTAGGGCTTAGCTGCATCTTGAATCCTCATCACAGAAAAATGACTAAATCACAGGATTCAAGTTTTTCTACCTGTAACTGCAAAAACTAAAGGACTGTTAGAAGCAGTTGGAGAAGATTATTTTAGGCATTGAACATAGGATAAAGATGGAGGAAGGAAAATAGTTTTTACCTGGTTTAAGGCAGAGATTCAGTTTAAAAAAAAAAAAAAAACCCAGTATAACACTGTCATGTTAAAAAATTTAACATTTACATAGTTTACTATAATAAAAAAAGCATAACTTTTCAAGACATGGGACTTTATCAAACAAATTACCCTCAGAAAAGTTAAAAGCAATACAAATGAAGATACATTTAAAGAGACTAACAAGATTTCCATGTATATATTCCAGAAACTGAAACCAAGACGTATCTGTCAAATTCAGCTGCCACTAAGGCCAGCTATGGCACTACGCAGCCGAACTGCTCAGTTCCACCTTAGCAAATCTGACTTAGGTACTTGATGCTGACACAGGAGCATTTTCTCCAACAGTCTGACAGCAGTGGAAATTACTACTACAAGGAGAGAGCAAGTAATAAATTTTTAATGAAATCCACTAAGTTAAAATAGCCATTACCACAAAATATCTTATGACAGTCTGTGGACCGCATTTAAAAAAGCCTTAATCACCATTAAAAAGCGATTAAGAACAAGAGGCTTCTAATTAGCAGGCTTCACTTCACAGAGGTCCAGATCTCCCAAACCGTTAGCAATCATTAAAAAGAAAATTCCGGAAACCATCGGTAACCCAAATCACCTCAGTTTCTCAAGCCAAAGAGTCAAGCTTATCCTCGCAAAAAGAGAGGGAACAGAAAAACCCCCAGCAGTACTGGATACACTGGAATATATATATATATATTGGAATATAGATATACTGGAATAAGCAGCGTCTCCGCCGCCCAGGGGACGTTATGTCCTCCTTGCGCAAGGCGCCCCAAGCCCCTCGCTGTCAGGGAGCGAGGTCCCAGCCCCGCCGAGGCTCCCTCCCTTGCCCTGGTACCGCTGAGGCACCGTCGGCCCGGCCCGGCCCGGCCCGGCCCCCCCAAGGCCCGCCTCACCTCTCGGCCTGCGCCGACTTCATGATGTGCGTCCGGGCGGCGCTCAGCTTCCACGGCCCGAAGGTGAAGTCGCGCCGGCTGCTCTGGAAAACGGGGTGCATGGCGGAGGCGAGGGGGGAGGCCTGAGGGGCCGGAAGGGGCGGCGGCGGCGGAGCCGAGCCTGCCCTGCCCTGCCCTGCCCTGCCGTACCCCACCCCGCCGCTCCGCCGCAGTCCGCGCACCCCTAACGGAGCAGCGCCGCCGCCGGAAGCGCCGCCTGAGGGGACTTCCGCTTCCTTTCCATGCCCGGAAGCTCGGCGGCGGCAGGAAGTGACGTGCGGCGGGGCGGGCGGGAGCGATGGCGGCGGCCGCCCCCGGAGCCTTCGTGCTGCGGGGTGAGAGGGCGGGCAGCTGGGCGCGAAGAGCTCACCGGAGCCGCTCTTCCCGCGGGACCGGGCTGCAGCCGCTGCCTCAGCCGCATCCCCGGTGGCACCGAGCCCAGCCCGGCCCCAGAGCGGTAGGGCGGCTCTGGCCTGAGCCATCGGATGGATGGGGGAGAGCGGCCGCGGGGAGCTCACAAGCCCCGAGGGTCCCGGGCCGTTCTCCCCGGCCATGCTCAAAGGTTCAGCAAGCACTACCTGGCTCTGACAGACAGACAGACGCCTGGTGCTGTTTCAGGTGTTACACACGTAGGTGCAGACATGCAGGTGGAACCTCCTGTGCTGGCTAGCTGTCTTGGATGGTGTCCAAAGGCGGTCTTTTTATGTCAAAACGTGATGGTGTCGTAAGCTTAAAATCCTGTAGAAAAATATCAGTAGAACCGGTTGACAATGATGCATAATTCACTATTCCAGCACTGATGGTCGGGTGCTGCTGTTGCCTTTTTACAGCATCGAAGGGACAGACAGCTCCCCAGGAACCTCCTGTGGCAGGGGGCATGGCGCGCAGTCCAGCTCCTTCTGCCGGACCCGGGCAAGCGGAGACGGCGGCCGTGGGAGCGCAATGCCCACATCACAGAAACGCTCCATCTCTTCCACATCCCGGGGCGAGCAAAAGGCCGCAAAGCTCAAGCCGGAGCAGTCGTCCTCTGCGCTCAGGGGCCCTGCCGGGATATGGGGAAGCCAGGAATTAGCGATGCACAGGTGTGGTGTTTAATTAGCCTTCACCCTTCATACTCTGCCCACCTGTGCTTTGCTTCAGGTGCGTAGGGGGGAAGGACCCCTCCCCAAATCCGCTCTGTATCACTTTGAGCAGCATTTCGGGGGTTAGGAAGCCTAGTGATGGGGATCTGCCCCTCTCCGTGACTGACTCGCACTGCGCGCTGGGGCGAGGTGCCTCACCTCACCTGTGTAAAATGGATCCCCCCCCCCCTTTTGACTGGGTTTTCGGCGAAGGAGGGCTGCGAGGAGCCCCGCGGTGCCGGGGAGCAGCGGCTGTGCCTCGGGGCGGGCCCGCGGTGCCCCGCTGCGGCCGGGTGACGGCGGGGCTCTCCCGGCGGAGCGGCCCGGGCGGGGAGCCCTCTGCCCGGGGGGGCGGCCGCAGAGAAAATGGCGGGCGGCGGGGCCGGGGAGGGGGCGCGGCGGGATGAGGCGGCGGGGCGGGGGCAGGGGCATGGCCGTGGCGGGGGAGGGTCGGGCCGCGGCTCGGGGCCTCTCTGCCGGCGGCGGCGGCCGTGGGGGGTCCGGGGCGTTGTAACCCGAACCCTCCCGTCCTGGCGGCGGCGGCGGGCGGTGAGTGCGGTGCCGGCACCGGCGGGAGCGGGGAGGGTGAGGGATGCTTGGGGTGGAGGACCCCGCTCCCGCCCTTTGTTCGCTGCCGGAGGGAGCGCGGGGGCAAAATGGCGACCCCCTCCCTCCCTCCCTCCTCAGCGTATCTCCAGCTCGACACCGCTGGCTTTGTGCCGGCACGCCTGGCCGGGCTGCCCGCGGCCGGGCAGGGGTGGGGTGGGATGGGATGGGATGCTCCCCCTGCCCTGCCACCTCTCCCGGAGGCCGCCTTCCCCCGCCCAGGGCGGAGCGGGGCCGTGAGGGGACGGGGAGCGCCCGCTGCCCCGGGCGCCGTCAGCGCAGGGAGCGGCCGCGGCCCCTCGGGGGTGGCCGCCTCCCCGGAACCTGAACCGGTCAAAAAGTACTGGGAAGGCTCACAGAGGCGCGTTTAGAGGGAAACCTGAGTAAGAGAAGCACTTTTGCAAACAGTCGGCGGCAGCTTCGCTAGAGAAGAGCTAAGTTATGCTTTACAAAGCACGGCCCAGTAACGCCTTTAATTATGCTCTTAGGAAAGCGCAGATAAAAATGGAAAAAACGCAGCTCTCCAGCCTGACATTGCTGCCCAAGGCCGCAGCAGCCGTGCAGACGGAAGCGTTTCTGTGAGTACTCCTGGCTGTTTGGGAGCGATGGGTGGGCACAGCCACAGAGTTAGCTGAGATCACTTTCCCCGAGTCCCTAATTTCCAAGAAATGCTAATACCAACTTTATATTAATTGGTGGACTCTTTAGTTTTCTGGTTGGCATTTTTGGTGGTGTTTTTTCTTCAGCGTGCTGGCCCACAGATGGGTGAAGGATTGAATGAAGTCGATAGGAGTGCCTGTTGGAGACAGTAGGGAAAAGGCTGCTAAGGAATTGGGAGAAATACCGAGGTTTCACACAACGAGGTTGTGAGTCAGTGGGATGATGCTAATTCTGAGAAGTCGGGGGTTAAAGGTTCTCAAACATTTCTGTAGGGTGAACCGTGGCTTAACGCAAGCAAGTGTCTTTCAAACCTCACATACAGAAAGCCAGTTCACCCAGTCCTTTGGTATTGGCAATAAAATAGAATCACCGCTGTAGCTAAGGTGGTTATGAACACGGAGAAGCGATGTTAGGAGAGTATGTGCAATGATCCCTGAGTCTTTGAACGTTACTTAGCAACTGTTTAAAAAGAGTCAGCAGGGGTATGACTAGCCAGGCATCCACAGACCACCAGCAAATGCTGCATAGGCAGAATATAAGGTAACAATCAGGATAAACAGGCAGAATTTCAAAAAAAAAAAAAAAAAGTTACTTTTTTTAAAGTGAGAGAAACAAAGACTGATAGTGATATTCTTGTTGCTTCTTCACAGCCTAGATGAAGGGACTGAGTAAGATGCACAGCTGGTAAGTAAGGCTTAGAAACAAGTAAGATCCTTAGAAAATTTTAAAGTAAAATGTGCTAATTTTCTTCCTTGTTTCCCCTTTCCACCTCTTTTTGTCTTTTAGACAGTTTCTTCCCTGTTCTAGGCTTGGCTCTGTCATTGACTTCTTTGGTGTACCCATGGCCAATTTTCTGCCCCTTCGTTTTCTCATCTAAAATGGTTTCCTGCATCCTACAGGTAAATTTTAATTAACGCAGGGAAAAGGACCTCCAGTCTTTGGAGAGAGTTTGAAGAAATCTTGCCTGAATGTTTCTGAGCGTTGTTCTGCTTCTAGCTGCTCAGCATGTCTTGGCTGCTCCAGCTCTGCACGCTCTGACCATGAGCAGCAATTCCTCCCTCAGCAACGTGAAGGCCCTGAGGAACCTCACCGCGCAGGAAGACGGGGCAGTCAGAGTAACAGAGTCCATTGCTATAATCGTCATTGCTATTTTCATCTGTTTGGGCAACCTGGTGATTGTCGTCACCCTCTATCGGAAGTCTTACCTTCTCACATTGAGCAACAAGTTTGTGTTCAGCCTGACCCTCTCCAACTTCCTCCTCTCTGTACTGGTGCTGCCTTTTGTTGTCACCAGCTCCATCAGGCGGGAATGGATCTTCGGAGTCGTCTGGTGCAATTTCTCAGCCCTGCTCTACATGCTGATCAGCTCGGCCAGCATGCTAACTCTTGGACTCATAGCTATAGACAGGTAAGCAGCTCTTTTCTAACGAATTGCGTAGTCATTCCATAGAGCGACTCGTTGGCTGTTCATAGAGTTGAGAAGCATTGCAGTGGATAACGTTGTGTGCCGTTGTAGTGTCATTTTGCCTTCAGCCCCTTGTGAAATTTTGATACAGAAGAAAGTGATGTCATCAATAATGCAAAATGTGGACATGCATCTGGAGTTTTTTAAAGCTATTGATGGTATAATAACATACAAATTGAGAAACAAGAAATAATGACTAAAAATTCCAGATTATGCCCTAAGCATGCAGTCACATGTAAGGACAGATTTAATAGCTGCATGTGAGCCTTCAGCCAAGTTTTAGAATCTTGCCTGCAACAATATGTATTTTTACATGTCATTATTTTTATAAACAGGGACCCTGAGCCTGCTTTGAGGTTTGGAGAAAAGAGAACTAGATATCAACATCGTTAAAATATGTTCTTTTTAATTTTCTTTTGTGCTCCTGTTGACTCTTTCTTTCCTTATCCACCAGGTACTATGCTGTCCTGTACCCGATGGTTTACCCGATGAAGATAACGGGCAACAGAGCAGTGGTAGCTCTTGTGTACGTGTGGCTACATTCCCTTATCGGCTGCCTCCCTCCACTTTTCGGCTGGTCGTCTCTGGAGTTTGACCAATTCAAGTGGATGTGTGTGGCGGCCTGGCACAAAGAAGCTGGCTACACGGCCTTTTGGCAGATCTGGTGTGCACTGCTGCCTTTCGTGGTCATGATGATCTGCTATGGATTCATATTCCGCGTGGCAAGGATTAAGGCCCGCAAAATCCACTGTGGTAGCGTCGTCATTGTGGAGGAGGACTCCCAGAGGAATGGGAGGAAGAACTCCAGCACCTCCACTTCCTCTTCTGGCAGCCGAAGGAACGCTTTCCAAGGGGTTGTCTACTCCGCCAACCAGTGCAAAGCTTTCATAACCATCTTGGTCGTCATCGGTGCTTTCGTGATTACGTGGGGGCCTTACATGGTAGTAATTACATCAGAGGCACTCTGGGGAAAAAATAGTATTTCCCCTGCCTTGGAGACATTAGCTACGTGGTTGTCCTTTTCCAGTGCCATTTGCCATCCACTAATTTATGGACTGTGGAACAAGACAGTGCGCAAGGAGCTACTAGGAATGTGCTTTGGGGATCGGTATTATCGCGAGTCCTTTGTTCAGCGGCATAGGACATCGAGGTTATTCAGCATTTCCAATAGGATCACAGGTAAGACGCGTGGCCGCAAAAGATGCTCTTCCTTAATACCAGTAAGAGCAAGGCTTAATGTCTGCGTGTGCTTGGCATGTTTCTGGGCTCTGTAAACAAAGTAGGATGTTTCCGGAGGTTTCAGCAGTCTTTTGTTCAGGTTATCATAGACCCTTAAAAGGAGAATTTTTTTTTTTTGTGGGAGTTAACCCTTTCTCCCACTCCAGTAAAATTTTCTCTGCCAGAGTAGACACAGTGATGAGGTTAGCAAAAAATAATTTATTTTCTTCTCTCTCTTTCAAGTGCCTACTGTTTTGTGTTACCTAGATTTGAGCACTACCAATAGTGCATTTTACAGCACTCACACTTTGATTCCTGGCTTTATGCTACAACTTCACTAAAGTTACACTGGTGTTACTATTTCTGTAAATTCAGGCTTTAGGCTTAATGGTTGTGAAGAAAAGATCATAAACAAAGTAAAACTATGTAAAAGAGTAAACTATTTAATGTCTCCGCAAGTTGCAGGCTGAGCGCTTCAGTTGCTCATCATTTGTTTTTTTTAAAGTATCAATGTAATGAAATTCTGATTTTTATTTTTTTTTTATCATTTCGCTGGTCCTGTTCAGAAGCTTTCAAAAATAGGACATCTTCATGGGGTCCCTTGGAATATTTCCTGCAGAGGCAGGAACTGAAGTTATTTAATGGGGAAGGAAGATCTAAAATGCAGAAGGAAGGAGAGAACAGCAAGGCATCCTTTATCTTTTCTGCAACCTGGGATCACTGGGAGAGACTCCCATCTAAATGAAAGAGTTCTGCAGCCGCAGCCACATTACAAGCTGCGGGAGCTTTGGCAAACCTGTATCCAGGAGATGCTATGGATGAATATATTTGGAACTGAGGTGGGAGGGAAAAGGCAGGAAATTTCTTTCTCTTGAAGCGATAAGAAGCTGACAGCTTCGAATTTATCAGGTGTATTAGCTGGAGGCTGATAGGGCGGGGGGAAAAAAACCCAACCAAACCCACAACAGAACCTTGAAGTGGGATCCAAAGACAGCACCTTTGGAAGAATCCTAGAATCTCCTCCTGGTTTTGGGCATTTGAAAGAAGCCAGGCATCTCGGTGCCCCAGCCTTGCTCATCAGCTTCCTGCTACGCTAATGGCCTGTCACAGCTGCTGGTGGCTACCAGGTTATTCTCTATGTAGAGGGTGGCTGGCAAATATTCCTCTCTCTTTGAGTGTCTATGCTCCATGTTCAGCCTCTCTGGCTGATAAAACACATGCAATTGCAAAAAGAGCAGGAGGGAGATGGTGCAGGTGGAAAGGAGACTTGCCATATGGAAAGACTCCAAGGATACCTGAAAGGTGCTGACTGGGTTTTTAAGATGGGAAGCCCAGATGCTGTGCACTCTGGATCAGCAAGGTAAGTTTTATATGTAGAATAATGAATAAGGCAGTAGAGCGGGTATTACTGGAAGAGATTTTTACTATTGCAGACCCCTTAAACATTCATCGTGTAACAAGAACAAAACTCTCTTGCAGATTTGGGACTATCTCCTCATCTCACTGCCCTCATGGCAGGTGGGCGGCCATTAGGAAACAGCAGCAGCACAGGAGACACAGGGTTCAGCTGCTCACAGGATTCAGGTAACTAAAAGTCTCTTGCTCTCTTTTCTTGGGCAGAAGATTGCACTTGTAACTTGGCAGAACTCTCTGGGTGTTGTGGCTTAACCCCAGCTGGCAACTAAGCACCACACAGCCACTCACTCCTCCCCGGTGCAGTGGGGGAGAGAATTGGAAGAGTAAAAGTGAGAAAACTCGTGGGTTGAGATAAAGACAGTTTAATAGGTAAAGCAAAAGCCGTGCACGCAAGCAAAGCAAACCAAGGAATTCATTCACTGCTTCCCATGGCAGGCAGGTGTTCAGCCATCCCCAAGAAAGCAGGGCTCCATCATGCGTAATGGTGACTTGGGAAGACAAAATGCCATCACTCTGAATGTCCTCCCCTTCCTTCTTCCCCCAGCTTTCTATGCTGAGCATGACGCCATATGGTGTGGGATAGCCCTGTGGTCAGTTGGGGTCAGCTGTCCCAGCTGTGCCCCCTCCCAGCTCCTTGTGCACCCCCAGCCTCCTCGCTGGTGGGGTGGGGTGAGAGGCAGAAAAGGCCTTGCCTCTGTGTGAGCACTGCTCAGCGATAGCTAAAACATCCCTGTGTTATCAACACTGCTTCCAGCACAAATCCAAAACACAGCCCCATACTAGCTGCTATGAAGAAAATTAACTCTACCCCAGCCCAAACCAGCACACTGGGATAGTCTGTATTTACCCACACAGATGTCTCTTGGTGGGTGGATGACATAAAGCATCTGTTCCAGCTGTTAAAACAAAACTGCTGCAGTTGCTTTTCGCTCCTTGGCATAAACAGTATTTTGCAAGTAAGTATATTGAGAGAAAGAACGATGACCCTCCCCTGATAATGTGTCCTGGGAACAGGACTTGCTGCTTTTGTGCCCTTCTCCTTTAGTTTCTGTCGTTTTTCAGGGACTTTTCCCTGTATCCACAAGGAACAGAGCAACAAAGTGCTGTGGAGAATGTGCTTCTCTGTTTCCTAGTTTGTAAGAGACCTTGTCTTGTTCATCCTGCAGTGTAAACGTAAACACTTAGGACAGTTTCAGCTTATGATTGTGTCACTACTTAAGATCTCTCAATTGAAGATGGTTTGGGAAAGGGAAAAAGAGTTCTGCTGGTAATTTTCTATCCAGAGCTGTAGCTAGATTTTTCTGGCAGTTAATTCAGCTACCACTCCTTAACTGCACTACGGTTATTTTAAGGAGTATTTCTGCTCTAGAGACACCAGAGGGTGATCTTCTAACATTTGCTTGGTGTTAGAGGTTTGTTTCTTACTTTTGTAAAGGAAGTCCATGGAGCTAGGATTTATTTTGGTAGTTGTTTTACGCTGGTAGTTTTATGCCTGTTGTGGGTATTCAGCGGATGTACGTGATAAAGGAGAGCAGCATCCCGCTAAACCTGCCTCAGTTAAGAGGATGTTGTGTTACCATCTTTTGAGGAATGGTACTGAGCGGTTTAAACAAAAGAACAAACTAAATACATACCGAATGCTATTACAAGTGCCACTGTTTGTTATGGAGGGGGTACAGTCCATAGCCTGGGAATGGATATACAGTGATCTACTGTGAAATACGGTTTCACTGAAAGCCTTTACTGTGAGGAACTAAAGAGCAGAAAGAAGCCTTAGTCCCTCTTCAATGCTGCCTGCTGCAGTACATGATCCTGCGGCCTGCGATGCAGTTACGCCTTTATCTGCCCTGGTAAACAGAAGCTGGGCTTTTCATTTTGTGAAAAACAGATGAAGTAGTAGGAGAGGTAAAAAATCCAAGTGGTGCCAGCTGTACACAAAATATGAAGTGAGACCTGAGTCCCAATTGCTAGAAATGCTGCCTTAAGATCAATTATTCCAAGGACAAAGATCCACCCTGTAAGAATAAGAGGCTAGTCTCTTCACTAGCCTCATTTGAAAAAAATGCATTGAACTAGTGCGTTTGAAAAAACGCGCTAAAATTCTGCTCCATGGAAGAAAGCATTTATTTCTTCCTAGCGCCACGCTTCCATTGCACACTACATTTCTGAGGAGGATGCGGTACCCTTGGAGGTCAGTAATAGTCTGCTGTTTTCAGTAGACAGCCTCAAACCCAGCTGATCCACAGAACAGCACGGAAAGTCGATAGCTTATTTGGGACTGTGTATTAGGGCAGCAGCTCATTCTCCTTCTTGTGTGCTGGAGGGAGACGTGTGACATAACACACAAGTTTCACCTTAAGAAGTTGATCACTTTGCTGTATCACAAGGAATTGTCAGCAAAAACTAGACCTATGTTGTCTAGAGGTACACCCCCAGTGATGTCTTTCACTTTCTGTAAAATGGGTGCTGGAACGCCTCCTTATCGCAAAAAGGATGAATTTGGGGATCAAAAGCAGCCAAGTGGGTGCAGAGGGATGTGAAGCCACCATCTGGAGGAGTTATGAAACCTGCAAAGGCTCTTTGTCCTAAGCCTGTTGTCACATCACAGAAGTAAATAGACTGATGGTAAAGTGTCACACATCGAGTGTGTGCAAGCTGGGTCTTCCAACAGCACCTTCCCTGAGGCCTGCTCACTCAGCACTGTCCTAGCGTCTCCTCAGAATGCTTGCTCTGCTTCTCCCTTACACAGCAGAGACCAGCATTGCAAGGGAGGTCTAGGCTGCAGTCTTGCTCGTTGTGTGAAAGCATTGCAGAGATGCCAAGATGAATTTCCTTGTGCTTGTAAACTCTATTTTATATTGGAAAGGTGCAAAGCAAATGCAAGGAGGTGAAATAACAAAAATTACTGCTAAACTGAAAAAATGACTCATCGGTCGAAAATCATTCCTAACCAGCAAGGGATTTTTCCCCACTAAAATACACTTCAAGAAAGTCAAAACAGGTTATTAGAGACAAACTAAATTGAATAGAAAAATTCTCCAGTTCAGATTTCCATCCAGGTTTGATTACAAGGATGACATTTGGCAGCTATGGTTGTCTGCCTCTCAGGTAGCCATTGTTAGCTTCTTGTCTTCATCGGGAGATGGGGGAAGCTGCCCTCAACTTCACCCTTTATTTACCGAAGGTAAGGTTTCACCTTTGTCTGCTGTCCTATTGACATGAAACGCTCTTGAGCGTTTCAGAGCTACTTGAGGTTTTAGATGGCTAATGAGAAAAGATTTCCAAATCCTTTCAATGAAAACTCTGATCTCATTCTTTTTCTGTGCAGTGTTTCATTCAAGCTGAAATTTACTCACAAAAGCTGGGTTTAGACATCTTTCGAAGGAACCGCTATAGAATGAAAAGTTTTTACCATCACTTAAATATTGTATCCCAGCATTAGTCTGTTTTGCTTGAGAACTCTTGCTCTGTTTCAGGAACAGATGCAATGCTTCTTGAAGATTATAGCTCGGATGGCCCTCATGCCCCACACTGCGTCTGTCCCCCTCGAAGGAGGAGTTCAGTGACATTTGAAGATGAAGTAGAGCAAATTAAAGGTGGGTTTAGGGGTAAGTATGGAAATGGTCAGAACCAACTACGTTGCCTGCTCAGGAAGCCTCCCAGAACTTTCAGAATTGCCTTAAAATATCTGACCACTGTTCGCCTTGGCGTACCTGACCATTCATGCAGGTACAACAGAAAACAAGATCAGGTCTTTCTGCCAGTTCTCAAGTAGCAACAGACAAGGACAAGAGTCAGAAGCTGGGATTCCCTGCGTACACATCATTTATGTTGCACAGCAGCATCCTCTCTGCAACTCCACTCATCTGGTGGCTGTTGCAGTCCATTTTCTGTTTCTCAAGGAATACATTTTCCTGCCCTCATACTGCGATTCCGTTATCCCAGTGTTTCTCATTTGCTGCCTCCTCTCAACTTTGTCATTCACAGACTTTAAATTCTTCCATTTACAGACTTTAATGGTTTGAATATAATTTCATTCTGTTTCACTTCCTTTTTTGTACTTAACTTTTAATTCATTTACTTTACTCGGTATGTTTCTCAGCAGATATGGGTGATAATAGGTAAACCATGTACACTTTTTTCCAGTCATCTCACTTGTTAATTCTGTGCTAGCAAAGCGTTGCTGTGATCATCTGTAAAATATGGCAAAGTTAGTTTAATTTAAGCTGATATTTACAATAATATGGACTAGAAGACTTGATAATAACAACTGAATTTACTAAACAATAAATGATCATGGACAGTACAAAAATGAGCAGAATGCCTTTAAGAATCAAGTAATAATAAAACCTGACTGGTTTTTGTAATTCTGAAATAATGAGAAGATTCCTTCTGTGGAATTTTCTCTTCAAACATCTTGGCAAAATTCACTCTTGCCCTCTTCCCAACATGAGCTGATTATTTCCTTGGACAAATACATTACCATACGTTTCCCATTATCTTCCTGAGTGATTATGTAGGGGCAGGCATCTTTTTTTTTTTTTTTTCTCGTGCAGTTCAGTGAAAGAGGGAGGTCTTAGTGCAGAAGTTCTCCACAGGTTTAGCAATTCTCCCTGGTATGTCTCGGGGTTTTCAGGATCTCTCAGATTCTAAATTATTTTGGCAGCCTCTGAAGCTTTGTGTTCATGGGAATGGTTTAGGTATCGTCAGTAAATGCGCTCTGTGAGGTAGTTATTTTGCAGAGGGCATGATCATACCTTTACCAAATGATCAATAGTAGTCTTCAAGCATTTGCGCAGCCATGCTGATCAACTGTTAATTTTCTGATATGTTGCCTTTTTTTTTTCCCCCAGAAGCTGCGAAGAATTCTGTTCTTCATGTGAAAGCTGAAGTCCATAAATCTCTGGACAGTTATGCATCCAGTTTAGCAAGAGCTATTGAAGCTGATGTGAAAATCAGTTTGTTTGGGGAAGATGCTTTACCAGGAGCTCTGTTCCCTGTGCGGACTGTTCCAGGAAGCAGTATGAACACACGGCGTGGTATCAGGCCCCATGCTAGCCAAAGACTTCAGTTGCAGAGCATCGATGAAGGGAGTATTTGACAGGAGCACTGGAGTAAGAAAACAGAATGAAACCACTAAGCGGGACCTACTACAGCTGTTGCTGTTTTCACAGAACCAGGATACCTTGCCAGGATGTTTTCAGTGTTTTTTCAACACTTGAAAACCAGCTGAATTCCGGTGCTTACATCAAGCGTTTTCAAGCAGTATTTGTTTACTGGTTAGGGTGCTATTGACTCTTTTGTGCCATGTCTTAAATCTATCACACAGTGCATAGGAATGCAGGGTTTGGTTTCATCGACCAGATGATTAGTCTGTTGAATCTTGGGTTCATTATTGGCCAAAGCCAATACAGGAATGAAAAAGGAAAAGTATGTGCAGTGTTTAATTCGTTATTGCATTGATCCTCTTCTGACCACCAGAATAATCAGTTTATACTTGATAGCTGGAGCACTCTGATAGGAGCTTGTGCATTGGGTACTACATACAGCCTTACTGTCGCAGGCTCCCAAATGATGGAGCATGGACTTCACTAAGGGACAAAACCTGAACTTTTCAGAGAGCTCATGCAGATTATGGTCCTGCTGACCCGTGCTAGCGGATACTTCTGGCTGTTCAGCCATCGGAATGCTAGATCTGAAACTGGATTGTGCGTTGCTTCTGCGTTATGGCACACCAGCTTCTCTAGGTGTAATGGGTGGAAGCAGACCTGTGCTGGAAGTATCACAGAGATGGTATTAGAGGAAATCGTCAATGCAGAGTTCTTAATTTCTCTAAGAACTTCAGTTTACTTCCCCGGCTTTGCTTTTACTGAAAGGGCACTCTATGGCTGTGGTAATCTTGACAGAACATAAATAAGGTATTACCACTTTATATTCAGGATTCATCTTTTCTAGAGAGAAAGGTTCTGATTTTTTTTGTTGTTTTTTTTGGTTTTTTTAATTGTGAGGGAATGTATTTAAGCAATAGTTACCTCAGTGCGTTTATTTCTTGGGAGTATTAATTCATTAATCTCTAAAATAAGAACATTTGGCACTTATATTGCACTTTGCATGTTCTTAAGCACTGTACAGTCATTACCTTGTTAGGCCTTTGTGAGAGGGTTGATCAGCCCTGCTTGCCAAAGAAGGGGAACTCGGCAACAGTCAAGCTGCTGGCAATGAAACAAGCTGCAAAGGTGAAAGGTTTGTTACAAAAAGAGGGATGAAGTGAATCATAGGAGAATGCCCGGCTCGAGGAACCTTTCTGTGCCTTCCCAGGCTTGCCCCTTCCTTCCTTTGTGGGGGTTACAGCCCTGCCTTACTGCTTATTTCAAAGAGAGGAGATGCGAGTAGGATAATTTCTTGGGGGGTGTCAGTAGCAAATTGACTTGAGGACCAAGGATTTGCATTTGTTTACTCTGTGTCTGCTCCCCCCTGCCCTACCCCATGCCTCCACCTTTCCCCAGAAGTGGTTTGTGTGAGGTTTTGCTGCAGATTGTTCGGAAATCAGGGGCAGGATGTTTCCGTCTGGGCAAAAACTGGGTGTACACTTGTTAAATTATGGCTGTGTGTGACTTATTCGGAGGCACAAAAGCAAACTTTGAGGCAGTGCCTCAGTCCAGTATTGTATTTAGACATCCTATTTGTCTGTGTTCCCAACTCAGAAATGTATTGCTGCACAAGCTTATGTCCATCTCTGGACAAAGCAGCTTGACTTTATGAACTACCCTGAATCCCATTACATTCCCATGCAAGATTTAACTGCATGCTTAAAATTCAGTACATGGTTTGCTGATTAAGAACAGGCTGTTAAAGCAAGAACACTTAAGCACCCGTAAAATGGCTCTTTGCATAACACAGGAATGAAACTACTAGTAATAGTGAGGTCCTCACTCCTGTATTTTTGGCTTCTAGTGTGTTAGATAAATTGTCACCTGTGGGCACTCATTAAAAAAAAAAAAAATTAAAAATCCCAGTATTTGCCAGGAAATGCCCTGCACTGAGGTCATTATTGCTATCCTTAACATTACAATCCTTGCTGGTAGTACTCGGCACTCCTTAAGGTATACACTTGCCTCAGATGGCTTGAAGTATTTTATCTGCATCCCTTTTATTTCATATGCCTGCTTCAAAACAAGCTGAGCGAAGTTGCCGCTGAATGTGAAAAGGGCACAGCGAGTATGAATGCGTTGTGGTGGAGTCGGTACTAGCCAAAAAGGCTGTATGTTTAGGAGGAAAAATTCCAAGGCACATGTGAAAGCACAAAATTGTTAGTATTGTGTAAAAAGCACGTTTTTCACGTAGGTACTGAGCCAAGTTCAGCCTTCACGCAGGTCAGTGGAGTTGCATCAGTTTACACCGTGACTGAATTTGGCTGTCAGTGTTAATTTCACTAATCTGTTATTTAGTGTAAATGTTGTTAATATTTTTGCTAAACACATTATAACCTTTCCATAATTCTGTTATTACCAGCGTGATTATCTCACCTGAATGTCATTAACAAAAGCAGTAATTAAATGCACACATTTTGTAAAACTGTATTCCCCCATCTTAAACACTAAAGAAAAAAAAATATTTCCAGCTTCTAATGGTCCATAGTCTTTGTATATACTACTGTTATTTCAACATAAAGATATTTTTAAATATTTTACTTTGTAAAAGTATATTGAACTTAATGGGTGGACCTGGCACCAGTGGCACCTGGACCTGTCTCCACAGCGGAGGGATGCATCCTGGGTGGAACACCGGTCTCCCAGCGCACGGCTGTACCTGGACACACGACTGCAGGCCCCCCTCCAGGTGAACAGGCGTTCGATGTGGTAAAAAATCCACCAAAACGACCTTGCGGCGCGGCCGCCTGAGCCCAGGCCAGAGCTGCCGGCGGCATCTCCCGCCGCGCGCGCCTTCCTCTTCCCGCCCTTTTCCCCGGCGTCCGACAACAGAGCCCGGGCGGGGCCGAAGGTGGGGGAGCGAAGGGGGGCGGGGAGCAGTGAGGTCACGGCGCGGCAGCGATTGGCTCCGCCGCCCCCTTGCCCCGCTCTGATTGGGCGGTCGGCAGGCACTGCGTGGGATTGGCTGATTCCAAGAGCGGGTGTGGCGGTTGTCGCCGGGCGATGGAGGCTGTGCCGTGCGCCGAGCACGGTGAGGGGCGGCGGGCAGGGGGTGTCCCGCCTGTGTGGGGGTCCCGCTCTGACCAGTTCCCCCCTTCTCCGCCCTGCAGGGTCCCTCTGCTTCCTGAAGACGGGCGTCCGCGATGGCCCCAACAAGGGGAAGAGCTTCTACGTGTGCGGAGCGCAGGGCCCGGCGGCCTGCGGCTTCGTCCTCCCGGCGCTGTAGGTGCAGGGCGGGGGGGGCGGGAGGGCTCCCCCGCGGGGTGGACACACGCGACTGTTTTGAGGGAAATTCAGTGCTATGTCAGCGCTTACAAACTTTTATTTTCTTAGTCACGTGGTCTTTGAGAAGATTCTCCAAGTGTTTTGTGCCAAGTAATTGTTCTTGCCGTTGCTGTTCCCTGGGCAGCTTGTCTTGTCTTTATTCTTCCTCTTGTCCTTTCCTTTCCTCTCTTCAGTGTTCCTGCTTCTCACTGCTTGATCCATGAGGGATGCATGGTGGAGCTGCAAGTCCTGGTTCAGCAGCAGGACAGAGACGAATACCGGTGAGTTCCTCAAAGTGGACACAAAGTTGTACAGGTTTGAACGTTTGGAATTGTGTGATGGTGGCTGACTTGCAGTTTCCTTCTAGAATTGAAAAGGCTCATCCAGCCTTGAGGCCTTCACTTAGCATGTTTCAAGATGTTTGCTATTTTTATTAGCAATCATACTCAATGGTATAAACCTAAGTGATGAGACAATGTTTGTTTTTAACAGAATTGAACATGGCTCTGTGGTTGGGTTCATCCAAGACTTGTGATAGTTGCATCGAATTCACTGATTTTAATTCTGATAAAGTTCTTGCAGCAGTCCTGGTTGGCTGCCAGTTTAAAAAAACATCACGTCCAAAGTTTTTCTGTTCCTGAGGTGCTTTAAAGATGAGGTGGCCTGTGCAGTTTAACTAAAAGAGTAGCTGTTTCCTTACACCTTGAAATCATAGGACACTTCTGAGGCTCTGAACATAGACAATATTTTTGCCTGAGCAGTTACTTTTTTTAATTGCTAAAATTAAAAACAAACAACCCAAAGCCCTAGGAATCTTTATCCAGAGAACAACGCTTTTGTAAAAAGCTTTGTGGCCAGTGTTCATGGCCTTTTGCTATGCAGGAGTCTGGATGTAAAGTGCAGATCAAGAGACCTTGTCTGTGATGCTTTTGGTGCAAAGTGCTTTTTAAAGAACACTTGGAGTTCTTTTACTGGCTCCTGCAGTTCAACTCTTGTTTTATTCTTTGGTAGGTTGTTTTACCGATGCCTTAAAAGTAAGTTGAATGGGAAGAAGTGGTGTGGAAGCATCCCATGGCAGGTATGTTTCATTTATATTATAGTACCAGCTTATTCCAGCATGACTTTTCATTCTGTATACTTTAATCACCTCTGAGACTGCATAGTGGGAGAGTTTGTATTTTCTAGCTGAAAAGCGTATCAGCCTGCTGTCCTCCAGATGAGGCTTCTCTTACTCCTAAATTGCGTGAAGTAATCGCTGTTCTCCAGTCTTAAAGGAAACTTGGGTTTGATCTCTGGCTGTCCTTTTTCTTGCAGATGATGCTGTTGGGGCTCAATCCCCAAAAAACATGGGAATGGTAACGAAAGCAGAAAAACAGCAGTTTTATTTTCCTTGTAAAATGTTTATCCTGATCCTGTTAAAATGATAGGAAAGATGATGTTCATAGAGAATGAAGTCTTGCTTGAGATGATCAGGTTGTGTGTATAGTTAGCAGACTTTAATAATTTGTACGTTAGCATTTACTCACTTGTATATATTGCAGGATCCAAAAGCTACCACAGTGTCAAAAGCCTTAGAATCCCAGCCCAACACAGCACCTCTCTTCAATCCCAGTGGCCAAAGAAATCCGTTCAAAGTGATAGACAAAAATTGTGAACCATCCTCCTGGAAACAAATTAAGCAAGGAGACGGAGAGGAAAGTAAAGCCAAAGGAGTAAAAGCAGAGAAAGAGAGCGTGTTGGTGTCACATAAAGAAAAGAAATCAACCTCTGATTCCTCCATAGAGAAGGAACCTCTAGAAGAGCTGAAAACTAAAAAGAAGCAGTCCACGGGAGATCGGAGCGATCCAGAACTTAAGGAAAGCACAGCATCTGAATCTAAACTTGGTCTTTCTGAGACTTGGAAAGGAAAAAACACCCTTTGGGAGGAAGAGAAGTATGATGGCAGTGGCAGGGAATCCAAGAAGTCTTCTGAGTGTGTGGAGAAAGAGCCAGGTGGGAGATCAAACCTCTTTCCACTAAGTCTTGAAAAGCAATGTACAAGTACCAAGCCTCCAGAGGAGGAGCAGCTTGGAGAGAAGAGCTTAAAAAGCTGTGGGGATAAAGAAACCAGAGAGAAAGAATACGTTGGTGGGAAGAATGGAGAGACGAAACCGATGTCTAAAGAAGATGCGATTTCCCCAGCAGTACCACAATCGGCATTGCAACATGCTGCCCTGAAGGGAGGAGCAGAGGCAGCGCCGCCCGAGACACAGATCGGGCCAGGGCTGGGACAGCCTGCTGATGAAGTGTCTGGCAGTGACAGTGATGAAGTAGGATTTGTTTATTCCTCATCAGGTAAAAGTAAATCTGAGAAACCAGCTGAGGGTTTGCAGTCAAGAGAGATTCCTTCTGGAAAAACAGGAAAGAGTACGCAGGGGACATCT
This sequence comes from Theristicus caerulescens, assembly GCA_020745775.1. Classification (NCBI taxonomy): domain Eukaryota; kingdom Metazoa; phylum Chordata; class Aves; order Pelecaniformes; family Threskiornithidae; genus Theristicus; species Theristicus caerulescens. The sequence continues at coordinate 8,045,567 of CM036559.1, forward strand.
TTGCCAGGAGCTGCAGCATCGCATCATGTGGAAGGAACCCAGGACCCTAAAGCTCTTCACAACCACCTTGTCGTCCAGCTGAAGCAGAAGAAGGTCATTTATTGCACCTATTATTCCTTTTTTTGGTTCTGTGTTCAGGGCGACTTCCCTTACTCGTGACGGGCATCAGAATATGGTAACCCCGCACAATAGAAACTCAAAATATTTGGATGGTTTAGGAAAATGGGGCAAGGGAGGGAATTCAGCCTAGACACAGGATAGTTGTTTTAAGCCACATATGAGGCAATTAACCCTAAGGTAATACCACCTTCTGCATTTGGGGGTGCTCAGTTTTGACCTGCCTGAGGTTGTGTCTATCTTTTACCCAGAAAGAAATTTGCATAAGATGGAACAGTGCGTAGCCAGCTTAACCTTTTTAAATAACGTGGCTGTTTCTGGTGGTCTCTCTTGGCCTTGTGGAGTAAAAGTGATCTAGCCATGAAAGCTCACACAAAGAGGAAATAAACTACCTGTCTGTTTGCTTTTTTTGATAATTGCCAATAACCATGTTCCGTAGTTTTTTATAAAAACTTCTGTTTGCCTGGAGCTCAGAACAGAACCTTGAAATAAAGTCAGAACTGTCGTTCATGCTAGTATAGAAAGAAATGTGCAAGTAGGTTGAACGTTGGGTGCTTTGAGAGATGTTAAGATTGTTCAAGCCACTTGACTACCTGTTCCTTCTGTTTCATAAAAAAGAGGAGGCCCTGTGCCTTTCCATCTCTTCTAAAGTATACTAATGGTTAGTTTATTTTCTGCGAAACGACTATTTAATCACACTGAATGGCACTTAAATGCTTTTAGAGATTGTAGAACAGTATCAAAATACAAATTACTATGGCATAAGATTAGTGGTTTTAAACTTCTGACCTGATTGTTCTCTGTTGGCAGAGAGCTTGGCAAGGACACTCAGGTTTTGGATTCGTTTTTGTTTTGCAGAGTACATTGGCTACAGTGAACATTCAGCTGCTGCCAGATAAAGGGGAACGGTTATTAAAGCAAGTGCAGGATTTGGAAGCTGCACTCAGCGCTCTTAACATTTCGACAGCAGATACCACTGAAAAAGGTAGGGCTAAATTTTTTTTGCCTCAGAACTTTGCAAAACAGTTTGTCTTACTATATTTGTTAATATTGAGGAAAAATAGCATAAACTTATATACGGCATGTGTTCTATATAAAGTTTGTGTGTTGAGATTCACTGAAGATTAAAAGTGTTAATTGCAAAGCGTGTGTCTGGGGGAGGATGAATGGAACAACTCAAACATTTCCTCTGAAGTGTGGTGGCTTCCCAAGAGAGTTTCCTCCCATGGTTAGGATCCAGGGCTAGTTCTGTTTCCAGCTTTGGCTACATGATTGAGGCAAGTGTCTCTCTGAGGACTTGCCAGTGAAGTGTTAACTTCCTCTTTGTTGCAGTATGGAACCATGCTGCTTATGCATGTTTTGGCTGCTGTGTCGGAATGTTTCAGTTACCAGATACAAGATAAGCAGCTTCCAGTGTGCCATTCCTGTAAAGTGATTTCCTAATTCTATTAGCTAGTATTAATCACCTGTGGAAGAGAGGCATTTTGTTGAGTTACCTGTACGATCACCTCAACAGGAGAGTTACTATGTGATCATAATATCATGTGCGTTGATGAAAAGATCCAGTTTGACAACTCTGGAAACTGAAGAACTCTAGCAAGGAAGCAGTAACTCACAGGCCACCACACAACAAGCAGTCCCAATGTCTTATACCATATCTGGTTTTAAGCAAGACAGACTTTTCCAGGAAGGAGAGAAAAGCTCATGAGTTCTTGGGCCATTCGTTCTTGGATGTTTTGATAGTTTTTGTCACCAAAACATTGACAAGAAAGATGTCTTTAAAAGGAATAAATCCTCTGGTGTGTTCAGAAATGACCTTGTGTTTGCACTGATCTGATCACAGTTGCAAAGTTCACTGTGTTGGTATAAACCACACATTGAGGCTTGAGCTGAACTGCATTGTCTGTCACGTAGGAGCAGGCTAAGAGCATGCGAGTAGTTGCAGTGGCTCGGGTGATATGGTAACCTGTTACCCTGCTGTTAAATCCCTGTGACCACTTAATAATTTGCAAGCAGACTATTGGGCAAAACGAAGGCCCTTCTTTGGGCTGTAACGCAAGGCTCTGAGGTCCAATGTGCAACCTTTTCAACCTGTGATTCTTTTCTTCTTAAGGGGAGGATAGCACAAGCAGCGGCTGCCGTGAGGAATCTTTGCCTAACCCATTTGGCAGGCCAGGTGGTACGAAGTTGATAACACCACTACCGCTCCAGGATCCTACAGCAAGGACCTCTTCAGGCTCACACAGTCACACCTCTGCTGCTGCTACTGTGGGTTCCAGTGAATATTACAGCTACGGTTTTGGAAGTAAGTACAGAAAGACTTTTTTTTTTTTTTCATTAAAGAGAACACGGGTGAGGACTATTTTTGAAATAATCCTGCAACTGGTGGATATACGTGAGAGTACTAAACCTTTTTTGTTACTGTGAACTGCGTACTGGCCCCAGGCATCTGTAGCCACTGAGATCAATCTCTGAGATGAAAGATCTGCTTGGGAAAGTTAGCTTTGTAAACACATCTCACGCATAATACTGTATCTTTCCAGTGAACTCTGGTGTGCAGAATCTATATGGAGGAAGAATGACAGAAGACCGAATCAGAGCTGTACACAGTGCCACAAGTGAGGCTATTAATCATCTTCACAAATCTCTAGAATCCTGTCCGGCAGAGCAGACAGTAGCTGAAGATCCCTCCGGACTGAAGGTGAGTTGGCAAGGATGGAGGATGTCATGCTGATGAACTTAGAGGTTTCTCATTACCGTCATCATGAAGTGTAACGTCTGGGTGATACCCTAGAGCATCTTGTCCTTTCACGCTTTGAAGTATTTTGCAGTTTTCGTCCTGCTGGAAGGAGACGCTAATTACTTTCTACTCATGAGAGTTGCTTCAGATTGCTAATACTGATGTTCTACCCTCTTGCTGTGGTGTCTTCAGAATATTTAGTGCTTGAATGAAGTAGTAGTGCCTCAGACAAAGCAACCAACCCACAACCCTTTGTTTGTACATGACTGGCAGAGCAGAAGCATGTTTCTAGTGAAGAACAGACTGAGAACCTTCTTACTGCTCTTTTCTCCCAGTGAGCTATAAAAAGTAGTCTTTTAAAAGTATTGCAGGTGATTGAGTTCATGCAACCCAGTGGACCCCGGAGTAGTCTGTTCTGGTCTGCCAAAGAGCAGCTCTTTATCTATCAGGTGGTGCAGAACCCATAGTTGAGGTTATGTGCAAGGTATTGGAAGGCACGTGCCTCTACAAGATGGTGCGTTGGTGTATATATGTCAGTGCCGGGGAAGGCCATTTCATCACTTATGATGGTAGTATGTAGTCCCCCTTCCTGTCTTTTAAGAGTCTGTAGGGGTCTTAGACTTGGTGAGAAGAGGGGAAGTGTTCTCAGTCCCTCTCGTTGACAGTGATACCTGTTGTGAGCAAGGTAGGCTTGGGTGGATTTTCCACCTGAACGACCTGCATTTGCACGCCCTCAGAGCACTGTGAGGTGCTAGGTCGGTTTGTGCATCAAGCATTAGCAAGCCTGATCTACGGTACTGCTGACCTCCTGTCTGCAGGAGTTGCTTATCTTTGGTACCCCCTTCCATGTAGGAGAAGAACAGGTAGGCAAACTCCTTTTAGTAAGATTGTAGTAGGACAGTTCAACTGGATAATTTGGTATAGGAAGCAGAAGTGTCTGAACTTTGCAAGATGTTTCCTTCAAATCCTCTATCTCGCCCTCTCAGGTTCCACTGCTGCTGCACCAAAAACAGGCGCTCGCATGGCTACTCTGGAGAGAGAGTCAGAGGCCATGTGGAGGAATTCTGGGTAAGCAACAGAACAGGAGCCTGGATTTGGGGGACAGATTTATGGCAGCAACAGTTTGGCACATAACTTACTCGGAGGCCAATAAGTAGTTATTTTGTAGGCATGTTGAAGGGGCTTGGTTTTTTGTGCCCTTTGACCAATTACAGCTATTAACCCATTACTAAATCGTACCCTGAAGTGGTCATATGTGTATTTTTATTTCCAGGGTTCCCCAGGGTAATTCGTGTTGCAGTATCTACCTCGATGTAGATCTGAGCTAGGGGGGCTCATTTCTGCAGGTCATCACAACTTCTGTGTGTCTTTTTCCAGCGGATGACATGGGCTTGGGGAAGACACTAACGATGATTGCTCTCATTCTGGCCCAGAAGCAGCTGAAGACAGAGAAAAGAAAGGAGAAATTAGAAATATGGCTATCCAAAAATGGTACAGAATTGTTTCCATCATACAGTACATACATTATGATGCAGTGCCATTTGAAATTCCTAAAGCATTATAGGTTAATGGCTCATAAACCAAGGCTCTATCTGTGCTCACTTCACTTCTGTAGGAAAATTCCGTTGGGCTTAATGTTTACTGCACTCCCTTGCAAGGCCTTTCTCTTGATCAGTATCATTTGTTCTTCCATTGGATGTGTAGGATTGCCCAGATCATTACTTTATATTGTTTGGGGATTTTTTTTTTTTTTATTGATTAGTTTCCTGAACCAGTTAAAGCCAGCATATGCTGTTTTGAAAAAAGTTTCATAGTTTTTTCAACATATGCAAACATATGCATAGTTTTCACGGCATAAGGACTTAAATTAGTTACCACTCACCTGTGACTGATTTTTTTTTTTTTAAATTTCCCCCCCCCCCCCATAAGATTACTTTTATCTTGTCCATAGAGATAAGGGATGTTAGAGTTTTTAGAGAGTATTGTTTCTGTTACTATCTCCATCCTCGTGGAACTGGTGGGACTACTTTTTCCTGTCTTGCCAAGTTTACTGACTGTTTGTTTTGTTTTTCCGGTGTGGTTCAAAATGGTAACATTTCAGTCTTCTAGAACAGGAAAGAAGAATTTATTTGGTACTGTATTCTCAGGAGAGATCAGGGTTAGTTCCTTTCAGCTTATCCAAAGGAAGTGCACAGATATATAGCATAACTCTGAGCAGACAGGAAGTAATCCATTAGTGTTTAAGTAGAGTTTTTTCCACCCAGAACTAACAGTCTCCAAGAATGCAATGTAGAGATGTCCACTTCACAAACTGTGCTCACAGGAAAATGGACCAATCTTCTTAATTGTTGTGAATTTTCAAAATGTCTGTCTTTTATTGTAGTCTAACGTGAAGACACTGAAACCTGTCTGTAATATTTCCCTGCAGATTCCACTGTTATCCCTTCCTGCAGCACTTTAATCATTTGTCCTGCATCCTTGATCCATCACTGGAAGAAAGAGATTGACAGACGTGTGGGCTTTGGCAAACTGAGGGTCTATTTGTACCATGGGCCAAACAGAGATAAACATGCAGAGGTGTAAGTGCTAAACCATAAATATGACCAAGAAAAGTAAAATACTACTTAGCAAGAGATTGTGTGTATCAGAGTTGAAATTCAGTGGCTGTAGAATGATGGAAGAACATGAAGTATGGAAGTGTGGAGGATCCAGAAGGTCAGGCTGATGTCTGCTGTCAAGGTGTATATAGCAAAGCCTTTATGGCCTGTACCCATGCTCTGGGTCAGTCTGAACTGAGACTGAGGCAGCTTACATGCTGATAACAAAAAAAAAAAAACCAAAGGTGTATATTCTCTAAAACATCTCTTGCTTGCAGAGATTGTCAGTGGCAGTTTCTTCCATGCTTGTGCTTTTTGGTTGTATTTTTTATCAGCTGTATGTATAAATCAGAAAACTTTCTACACTGCTTTAGGCCATGCTGAGCAGTATTTCTAGGTGCCAGATTCTAAGTAGGGTTCATCTCATGTGGTGTGCATTCTGTACTACTGGCTTTTACTGTTGTCTTGAGTGTGCTGTGTCTGCTTCCAGTGCCCATAAAATGGGGACAACGTGTCCTTCCTGTTTGACTGCTATGAAGCTAAGTTTTCTGTAAAATTCTGCATTTCATCTCTTGTAGGACCATGGTGTTCTTAAACCTCCAGCATATATTTTTTGTGTCTTGCAAAATGAATTCCTCTTTTGTTCTTGCTCCTGATTACTACTTTCCCTTTATGCAGGCTCTCTGAATATGATGTTGTTGTCACAACCTACAGCCTTCTCTCCAAGGAGGTTCCCACAAGCAAAGAGGAGGGGGAAGTCCCTGCTGAGGACCATGATGTGGGGGTGAGAAACCATATTGTTGCTAGAGGATCACCTTAATGTTTTGTTCTGAGGTGTTGCAAGCCATTATTGTTTCAAGTAGCACCTTATGTATGCTACAGTGAGCAGCAGGCTGAATATTTTTTTTTCCATGTCACCTGTTGAGTTTGCACAATAAAAATAAAGCAATGAGAGAAAGTGCTGTGAAGTACAGAAAGACAATGGGGAAAACTTCATAATAAATCTATTCTGTAGTAATATAGAATGTTACTATTGAATACAGTTGAAATGTCTTAAAAAGTAATTTTAAGGTGAATCTCATATTCCTCCTTTTGAGGCGAGACTGTGAAGGAACACTAGAATCTCCTGTTTGGTGTTCTTTGCTGCTTGAAGCACCAATGTCACTTTAAACTACCAGAAACCTGTCATGCTTAGGCTCTGGGTCAGTGTGAACTGAGACTGAGGCAGCTTACATGCTGCACTCTTGAAGAAACAGCAGTGTATTTGCTAGGCTTTGAAAATAATAAAGCGGTTGCTGAATGCTAACTGAACTTGTCTACACAGTATAGAGGAAGTCCCTTGCTCCTGGATATTGTTGTCTCCTACCTCTGTGTACAGATGTGGATGCAGCTCTTAAAGCAAACAGGCCTTTGCATTTCCTGAAATGTCAAGGTGTCATCTCTAAAACTGTAGAGAGATCAGAATAATTATATGTGGTCCTTGGTCCCAGCCTAGCAAAATTTTACTGATAGAAAATGCCTCTTGTGAAGAAAGAGGTGATGAAATGCTAAAAGCAAGAAAAACAGCAAAACATTAGAAATTGTTATTAAGAACAGGCAAACATGTTATATTCTTCGGCTTATAAACTTTCATGAAAGCTTTGAAGAGGTTTGGTTTTTTTTTTTTTTTTGAGAGCATCTCTTACATGACAGTAAGAGCTTAAATTACTGCCAACTAACAGCAGGAAAAGTCTTCTTGCTGGAAAAATGTTTGCTTGTGACTCTTTAGAGAGCCTAGCAAGGTTATTGCTCCAGGTTATAAATAGTCTGCTTTTTCTTTCAGAGTGGGTCATCTCCCTGTTCCCCTCTGCTCAGGGTAGCTTGGGCTCGAGTTATATTGGATGAAGCTCACAATATTAAAAACCCAAAGGTGCAAACCTCTATAGCTGTGTGCAAACTGAGAGCCAGTGCCAGATGGGCTGTCACCGGGACGCCGATACAGAACAACTTACTGGACATGTACTCTCTCCTGAGGTGAGCTGGCTGCACGTGAACACATGGACGGGGCTCCAATTCCAGTAATTCTTCGCTGATGAAGTGGTGAAGTTGTTTCTAAGTTTGAAAGGTTTCTAAGATATGTGAGGTAGTGAGACTAGTTACATTAACGCTTCAGGCACTGGACTGCAAAGGCTGTGGCTGAGGCATTGTGCAAGGCTGACCTTATGTCTACTGTTGCGTGTAGCTATTCTGCTTCCATAGAGGACAAAGGGAAAATTACTTCAGATCTCCTATGTCTCCAAGATGAATATCCACAAAACCAATTTTAATGAACGCAATTTTTGTGTGATAATCCTTGTTCCTACCAGGGCAGCCTGGGAAGACCTTATTAAAGAGTGTTGTGCTACAAGGGCATTGAAGGAAAGGGTGAAAACTTTGGCTTCTCTAAACAAATGATAAACAGGTTAAACTCTGTGCTCCTCATTGCTGAGAGGGAAGATTATGAAGGCTGTTGGAGAACCAGAGAGAACTTGCATTTGAAATTGATTTTGGATAACTGAAATTAATTTTCAACTAAGAGGTATGAGATTTTGAAATAACAAATGAATACGCTTTTTGGCAAGTGCCTCTGCATTGTGATGTCCTTCATCTGCTGGTGATGCTTGAGACATAATGAGCTAAGAGGAAGTGATGGGTACAGAATCAGAAAGATGCTTTCACGGTGTGAGTGATGGTAAGACTTTTGAGCAAACAAGTTATCGATGCTGTTACACTGGAAGTGTTTTACTGCTCCTAGCAGTTACGGCATTTGGAAATGGTTTGTTTTGGATAGCAAGGAATTTGGTCCTGGTCACTTAAGAGTAACTGAAGAACTCTTCTTCCCTTGGTATGCAGTCTCCTTCCTTCCTGTTGCAGGTTTCTACGTTGCTCTCCTTTTGATGAATACAAAGTGTGGAAGTACCAAGTAGATAACAACACAAAGAAGGGAGGAGAGAGGCTAAGCCTCTTAACCAGGAGCCTCTTATTACGGAGAACTAAGGACCAGCTGGATTCAGCTGGCAAGCCCTTGGTAAGGACTTCACCCTCCACAACTAGACAATCACTCCGTTATTTTCCTTGCAGCAGCCAGTTAATTACTAACACGCATAAATTTGTTAATGAGTGGGTTTTCCTGCCTACTGCAGGCTCTTGAGCTAGAGGAGCAAATGCCTGTGGGATGCTTTGCTTATCCAGAAAGAAGAAATATACAGAATAATTAAAACTTTTAGTTATAAATCACATGCAAACAAGAATATGTCAAGTAATTGCAAGTAGATGTCCACTTAGTGGAAAGTTAGCCTAGGTCTCTGAACTAGCCTAGATATCTGAGAATCAAAGCTGCTGCATGTCCAATGGATCTGGTGCATGCTGGGGCATTCGCTTTCTGCATTACTCTTTGCAAATAGTCTGTTAAACTGAGTATTAGGTCATTGGTGTGTCTGTAAGCCTTTAAAAGGTGTCGTTTTGGTGTACTGTCTGATTCTGAATGGGAACTGAGAAGCTACTGTTACAATGCAATAAGTGGATCCCTCCATGGTAGTTATGTGGCAGTCCTTACTTAGTTGCTCATGCCTTTTGTTATCAGATGATTTGGAATAAAGATTTTTATCTTGAGTGTTAACCAAGCTTAGAGTTCTGTGAGTATCTATGTTGTGTCATAGTTGCATTAATATGAATAACTTTAATGAAGAAACAGCTATCTTCTGAGACTTAGAATACTGTGTTAAATCTTGGAACACTGGTGTTTGTGAATGCTGTATAGGATTTTTGCACTATATACATCTGATCCTGTGTATTTTTACTTCAGGTATCTCTGCCCCAGCGTAGCACGCAGTTGCATCAGTTAAAACTTTCAGCAGAGGAGCAGTCTGTGTACAATGTGCTCTTTGCAAGATCCAGGTATGAATGTGGGTAGGGATAGGGTATTTTGTGGGTTTGTTTCTTATTGGTATGAAAAATCAGAAAGAGAAATCCACTTTAGATGAGAAGAGCTTTTGGACAGATGCCTGTTAATTTTTTCCCTTTCTGACTATCTGTCAAGCATGTTTGAAAATACATTGCTTGTTCTCGTAGTAGTTGAAACTGATTCATTTCTTTTCTCCCATATGCTCATGCCTTGTATGAGCTTTGTATTCTAGCCTTACACTTAATCTCATTGATTTCAAGACTCCAAAGACTTGGAATTACAACAGTAGTTCTTAAATGATGATGTGCCAGCACCTGTAAAGGACAGAATTTATCTTCTTTGCCCTATGATATTTATACAATTGGAAATTATGCTCGCCTCTCCAGATGGCTGTAATGCAAGCCAGCGTCCCTTTGTGTTCTCCTAGGGTCTCTTTCAACAGTGTTGCTGTAAAGAGTCTTCCTTCCTTTTAAATATACATTTAAAGATGTCATTTTGTTATGAAAAATGTTATCCATTGGGCCCTGGCTCCTATTATACTCAAGGTATTCCAAAAAACAGACTTGCTTCCTCTTGTGTTTTCCAAAACGGATCTAGGCTTTTTCTTCCTTACCTTAATGTGTCATCAGCTTGTTTGTTAAGCTCAGGTCCCTCTTGCTCTTTTTTCTGCTGTAAATCCCACAGTCTTTGTCTTGTTTTTCCAGGTCAACACTACAATCCTACCTAAAGAGACAAGAGCAGAAAAACGAAGGCAAAGAGTATGCTGGTGGTAACCCATTTGAGAAAGGTTTGAGCACACCTTCCCCTGAAAACATTTGCAGAAGTGACTCTTAAGTGTACATTTAAGGAGGGGGAACAGACCTGGCCACGTGGGGTCAGGACTTAGAAATTCTTTGGAAAATGCTCCCCTGATGTTACGAAGAATCCTACCATAGTATTCCAAAAATCTGTTCTCACTGTTGTGGCTCTGGGCAAATCTCTTAACCACCCTAGGTCTCAAATTCCCTTCTGAAATAAAGGTCTAATTGCTCAGAGAAGAGATGTCAGTATAAGGTATGTGGTACTCTGATTTGTGTTGTCTTTTTTTTTTTTTGAAGTGGGGTTTGATGGGTTCCTATGTTAAATCAGGTATTTGCTTGCCTGTTGGTTCTTGTCTCTTATTGATGAAACTCTTGCTGGAGGTGCCTGGGCAGTGCTTGGAAATGCCTCCAAGAGCTCTTGCTGTTTTGTCTTCCTTGGCAGTTGCACAGGAGTTTGGGGTCAGTCAAAAGGAATTTCTAGCAGGCTCCCAGAGCGCCTCCCAGGTCTCAAGTACTGTCCATGTCTTGTCCATGCTGTTGAGGCTCCGTCAGTGCTGCTGCCATCTCTCCTTACTGAAAGTGGTAATTGCATTGTATTGTAGTGGTGTGGGGATTTTTTAAGCGTTTGTGTAAGTTAACAGACTTTGTAACACCCTTGCATCTCTTAGCTAGGAGCGTATGAACTGAGCCATTTCTAGGACTGTGTGTTTTACAGCCAGAGAGGTTTTAGATGGGTGTACTTCCTACTGAACAGTTTGCCAGCATGACCTATATGGGCAGCTGTGTCTCTGGAAATACCTTTATTCAGATTTAAAAAAAAAAAAAAAAAAGAAATATAATTTTAATGGCAAAGAAGAAGTCTTGATCTTAACCTAGTCTTGAAAAGTGCACAAGTCCACAAGTGCAGCCTGTTTCAAAGGCTTGTCTGTTGGAGAGCTCTGTAAGTGCCTTTACTGAAGGTGCCTTGCATGAAGTAGACTAATCTTTCAGAAGTTCTTTGCTCTGTCATATAAAGCAGCTGCAGAATAAGTCCAGATGCTAAGGGAACAGGCAGGGATTTATCTTCTAACAGCTTTAATCCTGCAATTGTTACATGCTATGGGAGGGGGAATCTGAGGAGACTGGACCACAGAAAATGGCTGAGCTCACATGCTGCGCCTTCTTGGGGCAGAATAAGGGGCCGAAGAGGCCATTGGTCTCACCCAGTAGTGTTTCTTAATCGTTCTGTCTTCATATTGCATAGCTTCCTTCAAAGCCAGTGTCTTCAGCAGACATCGTGCAGACTGTGGATCAGTACTGAATTTGATCTGAGGCTTGACTGTGATCCCTTATTATATTGCTTGCTTTCCCACAGGCTCTGGACCAAGTTAACTTGAACAGTGAAGGCCTTTCCCTCTCCATTGAGGAACAACTTAGTGCTTTGACCCTCTCTGAGCTCCAGACTCCTGATGCCAAGTCAACAGTCTACCTCAATGGCACAGCTTTTAAAACAGATATCTTTGAAATCACCAGGGAGAGCACCAAGGTATTCTCTCTGTGGCTTTCTTACTTTCCTTGAGAAGCTTGGATTTCAGCACTTTGCCTTTTTAAATTGTTAATGAATTGTCACACCTCAGTAACTGCACATCAGGCTAAGTTGGCAATTTAGATGAAATCAGGTGAGTAGATTGATAGTCTGCTGAGCCCCTTCTGGGAAGGCTCCAACTTGATAGGTTTTGGTGGCTACTTCTAATAAAGCTGTGAGAATCTGACTGTGCTGAAAAACTGAGTGAAAATCTTGAGCACTGGATTCACAGAAGTTTAGAAAAGCATGCATGAGAGAGCATGGTGCTTGTGAAGAGCTAGAAAAAATGGGATGGCAGCAAGAGGAGAGGTGGCAATAACTTGGCTTCTCACAGGAAGGCTGGAATCTATAAAACGTGCTCGTATGATTTGATTTCTTAACCCTATTTTCCATGGTGGGAGTGTTCTTACTAATGACTATTAAAATATCTTGAAAGTCTGAGGATGGAAGAAATTCCAGTTGAAGAGTTATTTTGATCACTTCCTATTTTAATGAAGATTAGTCAAGCATGAGCTGGATTATGATGGCAAGCAGACTAACTTTTTTTTTTTCCCCCCCTGCAGATAGCTCACCTCTTGGCTGAACTGAAAACTATTCAGAGTCACTCAGAGTCTCAGAAAAGGTTAGTAAGCATGTCCTTTTCTTTAGTCATAGTGATTGAGAGAAGCATGTGTCTTGACAGCAGCAGAAATAGTTTAAAATCATTGAATGCAAAACTGCTGGTATGATAAAATGGTGGCAGTACTGCAGTAGTTGAAAGCAGATTTTGAGGGGAAAAAAAAAATCTAAGACAAAAGAGGGTAGCTTGCATAGGTAAGTGTAAACATAAGGGAATGTGTGAGGAATCTCAGGCCTTGCGGCCCAGGAGGACTCTTCTCCAAAAGCAGAACTGGGAATAATTTGGTTGTGCTGAGAAATATTTGCCCTCAGCTTTGCAACCCACCCCATCACCCAAAAAAAGTGGGGAAATAAAGTAGTTGTTAAAACTGAACCTGTATGAGATAAAGGAATGCATTGATCAGAGGACCTAAGTGTTGCTAAAGTCCTGCAGCTCTCGCTGTGCAAGTTCTGTCTGTCTTTCCGCACCAGACTGCAGTGGTACTGGGTTTCCTGCTTGGTTTTGTTAAACAATGTAGAATGCACTTACAGGTGTGTGGCTGCAAAGTAGTTACACCTGTGTCGTTATGTTGGGGTGGGTTGGAAGAAGTCGTCTTGTTCTTGGGCAACTCCACAGTTGCACCATATGTAGAAAGCTTTTTTCCAAAAAGCATTCCCACCATAAGAATGGGAACACCAACATTACTTTTGTTCCCTACCAAAAAGCTATCGAACAAATTTTTGCCTCCCAAACTGTTTAATCCAAAAAGTGTAGGGAGAGGCCCAGGGGAATCCAAGTTTGGTGTTGCTATTGATTCATTTTGCAGAACAAGCTCAGAATTGTGATTGGTAGGTGGCAATGTAAAATCCAAAACTAGAGGTGAAAATTATAGGCTTAATTTGTCTGAAGTTTATTGGGTATTAGCCTTCCACAGCAGGTTCTACCACTACAGCTACAAGTGAATCTGTTTCTGAATTGGGAAGGGGGACTTGGCTGCAGTTTGCAGTGGGGAAGAGTGCCTGAATCATTGTCTCCTCTTGGGTGAGACACTGTGATATAACCAAACTGTTACAGTACACACAGAACTTGTTGTAAACTCCCTTTTCTCTCTGCAGTGTTGTTGTCTCTCAGTGGACGAGTATGTTGAAAGTGGTGGCTGTACACCTCCAGCGACTAGGTCTGAAGTACGCAACGGTGGATGGCTCTGTCAATCCTAAACAGAGAATGGATGTGGTAGAAGAGTTCAACAACAATCCCAAAGGGCCCCAGGTATGCAATCAGGGCAGGGAAGCAGTTACTAGTGCTGCTATGAGCAGCTGTGATAGCTGACTTCCTGATTCCATTTACTGGAATCCCTGGATTTCCACTTTCATTTGGACCTCTAGGTGCCAAGAGCAGCAGGGAAAGAGGTAAGTGTAAAAACAAATGTAAGTCTTAAAATGGGCAGGAGCAGCTGCTAAAAAGCTTTTGATGTTAACTTCTGTACTGAGATCATCTGACTCCAAAGCTAGTTCAAAAGTTGTCCAGATCTTTGGTGTGTTCGAAGATGTTTTTGCCACAGAGTAATGTGGAAGATGTGGGGCCAATTAACTCTACTTAGAGCAGGTTGGTTGTTTCTAGCTCATGCTTCTGCATTGAAAGATGTTTCTTTCTGTATATCATCTGCTTGCCGAGGAGCCTGTAAGACTTTATTGCTGTTTTCTAACACATCAGATACTTTTTACCAGACTAATCTTTTTGAGAAGAGAGGGTGATAGCTCAATCTGTGAATGAGGCTAAAATTAACAACAGCCTATCTCACCCCGGTATAAAGATAGGAAGACTGGGACTGGGGCGAGAGAAGTCATAGTTTTGCACACATCCAAAATAAGGTGACCTCATGTGACTTCTTTCACTTTTGAGTTGTTAGGATTTGAGGGGAGGGAGGGGGTGTGTGTGTGTGTTTAAATACTGACGAACTACAGTGTGTTGGCTCTTCTTGAAAATAGCTTCTAGTCTGAAATTTTGGCCAAGAGAAGAAAGCTTGCCAGGTGACTAAAGACATCTGAATCCAAATTAATTGTTCATAGTGATGACGCTTTCATTTGGACACTGACGTTCCTGTGATTGAGACAGGACAGGCTGTCTCCTCTGAGGATGGATCTGTGACTGGAAGGAGAGAATGTGGTGCATTAGCTTGTTTTCCTTGCTGGATTGCTTGAACAAGCTGCTATCTACAAAACATATTTCTCCTTCTAGCTTTGAACTTAAACAAAGGAAGATTTCTGCCAGCTATATGAATAGCTGACCCCTTAAACAAGTTCAGGGTTTTAAGGTACCATACCATGAAATTGAGTCATAAATATATATATAGCAGGTGTCTCTGTCCTTGATTGTGTTCTTTTCCCGCTATACAAGAAATCTTCTCTAAATTGACCATCTGCTATATCCCTGTTCCTCCCCAGCTAATTAATCTTTTTCTAAATACTAGGTTATGTGGAAACAGAGCGCAAGGAGTAGCGGCCATTTCAGTCCAGTTGCCTGTGTTTAAGTAATCGTTATTGTTAATTCAAAGTTGGTGCTGATTGGTCCCATTGTCGGCAACGGGCTGGCATCAGAGAGGCTGGTCATTTGAGTGGGACACGGCGAGAGTCTGAACTCTTCAGTGCTTTCTCTACTCTGTAAAAATGTGTCAGGGTAATATATATGGAATGGTAGGCTGGCCTCTCTGAGCCATAACTTTCATGTCGAGGCTTCTGTGCCTCATCAAGTAACATCTGGCAAGCTCCCAAATACATAATAAATATACACATGCAATGTAAATACGATAAACAGATCCTTTGGTTTAAATTAATATGTGGTGTATATGACGCATTAATTTTCTGGAAACAGGCTCTTTAACTTAACTCTCTTTTGGCCTTTGAAGGTGATGTTGGTCTCGTTGCTGGCTGGAGGCATTGGCCTGAACTTAACTGGAGGAAACCACCTCTTTCTCCTTGACATGCACTGGTAAAGAGAGATAAAAGTTCCATCTCCGAGGATATGCGTAGGGCATGCTGCTTGCTTTCTCACCATGTGTATTGTGATGTCTGATACAACTGGGTTAGGAGGGAATTGTTTAGCTGAGTGTACGGGCTTGTGATTCGTTGTGGAAAAGTGTTTTTACTACAGCCTTCTTCCAAGACACTCTGATTTGTCAATCCAATGCTCACTGCCATGAAATACAGTTCTGTAGGGGTAAAAAAAAAAAAAAAATAGAGGAGGAGAACAGCAATCCAAAGAACCAGGTATGCAGTCTGTATCACAAAAGGATACTGGGGACTTGGCAGTCCCTGGCTTAATTTCTTACAGTAATGAAAATGGTACAGTAATGCCTACAGGGAATTTGTCTTGAAACAAATCAACTGTGTTGAGCATAGTCAGTAATCAGTGTACCTTGGGGTTTTACAGGGCTATGAAAATAGTGCATATGAGCTCCTAACATTTATGTTGTCTTTCATCAAAGTCAGAATAATCTTTTTTTTTTTTTTAAACTAAATGTTGCTCATGGGAACTTAGAAAACAAACTAATGTGCTTCAGTACAAAACCAGCTGCTGAGTAGCAGCATTAAGGAGATGTTTCTACAATATGGAAGTTATGCCAACAAGTATTCTCTGAAACCGTGTGTCAAACAGAACCATTTCTTACATAAATATTCTTGAGTGAAGGCCTCTTCCAATGGAGTTTGCCTTCCTGCTTCACTCTCCTCTTTCCTTAGCAGCTACTCAGCTTTCTCTGAGTGCTAACTATTGGCTAGAAATCTGGGGCTATGTGGAACAGTGGTCCAATTCATACAGCTGACTGTGTGTGGGGTTGTTGCATACTTCTACCAAGGGCAAAGGGAAATACAGTCAGGGTGAAAATTGGCGATCAAGCTAGTAAAACTAAGGTAACCTGGGAGCAGTTTTAGTTCTACAGAGGAAGAAAACAGGATGCTCTGGAGGCAGGCAAATGAGGCAAGCACAGAGGCTTCAATATTTCAATTACTCCTGAACATAAGCCCTTAAGCTATTTTTTTTTTACCTTGCAGGAATCCTGCTCTTGAGGACCAGGCATGTGACCGCATTTACCGAGTGGGGCAGCAGAAGGATGTTGTGATACACAGGTCAGGATTTTCCTTAGCAGTAAACGAGGCTGTTGCTGCTCACGTACCATCCGGCTTTAGTTGGTGGCCTTGGTTTGAGGCTTGTTTCTTTACTTAAAGCTAGGCACAAGGCCTGACAGTGGAACTGGGGTTTGGGCACCAAGATAGAGACCACATAGAAGTGTTTCTATGTGGCACTTGCCTGCATGTTGCTGTCCTGATAGCTAGCAGCGGTGTATTGTTTTTCAACCAAATACTATTTTGTGTACGATACTTCTAGTGTAATAGGTGGCATCAGTTATCAAACAATCATTACAGGATTTTGTCTCAGAATTACTATTGCTTCAGCTGACTGAAGTTGAGGCCTAAAGTGCACCAGACTTTTATTTGAAATGTTATAATACCTGGATACGAGAACAGCTGTTTTCTGTGCACAGGTATATTTTGTCAGTCACATAATAGGCTGTTAATTTTTAAGTGAGACAAGTCTTTGGAAAGTTACTGGGGAAGTGCTTATATAATGCTGACACTTTTTCCAAGCAGTTGAAATGATGTGGCTTTGGGGTTGTTTTTTTTTTTTAGGTTTGTCTGTGAAGGAACGGTAGAAGAAAAGATCGTACAACTCCAGAGGAGGAAGAAAGTTCTCGCCCAGCAGGTGCTGTCAGGCAAAGGGGAGGCCTTCACTAAGCTCACTCTTGCTGACCTCAAAATTCTCTTTGGCATCTAATTATCCTTTACGGTACACAACAGAAAGTGATTTTATACTGACAAGTAACTGTGCAGACTTCAACAAAGGACTGCTGTTTTAAGGTGGTCATTTATTTTGAACAAATAACTACATTTTTATAACTGTTCCAGGAAGAGAAGCTATCAACTTCAGGAATTTGTTTTAATACTGAAATTAAATTGTGTATCCAAAGGTTAATAAAGTCATTAATTAAGCTATAGTTTTAAAACACTTCTGAGTAAATATTAAAAACAAACATTTGCTTCTTTCTTGGTTTCCTATGTATGCTTTTTAGTTAGAAAACTTTTCCTCTTCAGGACAGGAGAAGCACAGGCAGAAATGAAGCAAGAAAAAGAGAGACAAGCGTGAGGTAGGAAAGTTCAGAGGTTGAGTGGTGAGGTTGAGTGGGCATGAAGGAAGCAAAAAATTTTTTTGAGCACGATACTATAAGACGACTGTATAAACTTTATCATGTTTAAGTAGCAAACTTAAGGAAGGATTTAGAGGAATACTTCATTTTCTCTTTTGTTCCTTAGGAGGACTTTTTATATCTAAGTGAAGAAGCATTTCTCTACCCTGCTCAAAATATTTATTCAAGCAGGGAAGTAGATTTCTGCTATGTTCCTATGAAACAACCTGAATTCCTGATTGTTGTGGTATTTTTTTTTTTTCTTCTGAGTATTAAACAATGTAAGGTTTCCTTGGTGCAAACCTTTTAATATATAACCTATTCTTCCTTAGAAGATGCTTCTGGTTTTTAATAGTAGATGAGTTGCAAGTCCTTGATTAACAGTTTGTATTCTCTCTCCTATCAGAAGTGGTATGTACAGGTGAGGGAAGTTTCCA